>JAVANC010000012.1:41490319-41569450 GCA_033319125.1 Parnassius glacialis | reverse complement strand
CCATTACCGATCTAACTCCCGCTTGCACATCCCAAATTGTACCATCAGTTTCTGTCATAACTCTTTCAATTAGTATCTTAGCATACAGTTTTCCCACAATGCTAAGAAGACTGATACCACGGTAGTTTTTATAGTCCTGCCGTGATATTTTTCCTTTATATTTTTTATATTTCCTTTGTATATTGGGACTATCATGGCTTTGCACCAGTCTCGCGGTACCCGCTTAAGTTCCCAACATTAATTAAACAAGGTGTACAGCAGGTCTACCACCACTCCTTCTCCAGCCCTTAGCATTTCGATAGATACTCTATCATATCCGGCTGCCTTATCTTCTTTCATACTTTTCATTGCTTTCATTATTTCATCTATACTTATATCTCTATCTATTTCCTCTTTTTTTGAATTTTTTTTCATTTAATTCAAACGTCTCATCACTCATAAACACGCTTTCAAAGTATTCCTTCCATCTTCTAAAACTCAAAACTTCGTCATTTAGAATAAAGCCATTCTGTTCTCGTATAGCATTCATTCTAGGCTCTTTTGAATGTCCCCTGGCAGTTCTTATGAGTTTACAGAACATTTTAGTGTTTGCCTGGAAGTTATCCGATATTCTTCTATTATTCTTATCCGTTCTTTCTTGCTTTTTCCTTTCAACTACTTCTTTTACTCTCTTATTTAGATGTCTGAAGACTGCCTTTTTCCTTTCAATGTCATCATTCATACTGCTAGAATTGCTAGCCTTGGTTGATAGTAAATCTAGCCATCTATTTGTATGGCCTACAAATAATTGTTCCGGGTCTGGGTGTTTGTCCTTATGCAATTTATGTATGTAAACTGCCTCCACGATACAGGAGAAAATCGTTGTGTGGGGGAAACATTTTTTAAAAAGGAAAGAAAGAAAGATTTAAATTATTTATTTTATATTCTAATGACGTTCGAACTTTTTTTTATCGTTTCCAGTAGCTTTCAATTTATTTTTCATATTGATTCTTTTTTTTTAATAAAATATTAGTATTTTTAATAAAATATAACAACATATAGTCCACCGCTCCATCGCTTCTACAGATGGCGAGACCACCGGGACCACCACCAGAGCAACCCGCAATCTTTGTCGTCTAACCTTCCTTTCCAAAAAGGGCAACATACGCTCTTTTGTGACACCCCTTTACGGAGGTCACATCGACCGTGTTGTTCCCGGACCCAACTTGGTTTGATTGGAGTTTCGGGATAGAACGTCTATTAAAGACTTATCCCTGTTGGACCCTTTCAGTTAGTCATTCGCTGGCAAATTGAATACAAAAGCGGGCTGCCAACACTTTCAGTTCGTTAGGTCAGGTTTGGCCAATTTTTTATGTCTCTTATTGGACATAAATGAAAACATAGTGTCTGATTAAATAATTAATAAATTTGCAGGTTCACAATTTAGATATAAAATCAGTGGGAGCGATGTTTTTTGTAAGATGAATGAATGGTTTGTGTGTTGAGTTGGGAGTATAAAAAACTACACTTGACGTGCAATGTTCAATAAAACGTAAAATTTTGGCCATATGTGATGCTAAAACATATTGTTTGTTTAACGCAATTCCTTACTGAAGCAAAGTAACCGAGGCGAAGACGGCGTCAGAATACGTCACAAAATTAGCTGAGAACATAACCATAAATGATAATTGGTTCACCTCGCTGCCACCTGCAAACTATTGTACTTTTACTGTAAGAATATTGACTGACTCGTATTGGAACTCTACGTAAAAGTAAACGTGAGATACCATCAGTTTTCTAACCGAATAAATCATTGTCTGCTTTGTCCGTTCAGTTTGCATTTGATCGCGAGAAATCGTTAGTCTCCTTTATTTCAGAAGTAAACAAATCGATGATAATTCTGTCTTCTATAAATAATAAGAAACAAATCAATTCCACAAGGCAAAATAGTTATAATTTATGACTACAATGCGACAAAGGAAGGCGTCGATACCTTTGACAAAATGATGCACAATTACGCTACTACGAGGAGTACTTGACGATGACCTCTTTGGTATTTTTGGTATGTTAGATCAAGCAAGAATCAACTCTGTGATTTTCTATCTAGAACCTGAGCATACAAACACGCCAGCTAATAACTTTAAAAGTAATTTCCTACAAAACAGCATTGCAGCTAGCCGAGCTGCACATAAGAAGACGCGTGGAGTCAAATTTACCTCGACCACTATCGGGAAATATAAGCATACGTACATACATATAATCGCGTCTCTTTCCCGTAGGGGTAGTCAGAGACCACTTCTTTCCACTTGCTACGAATTTTACATAATTGTTTTGCTTCGTCCACTTTCATTTTTCCCTTCATACATGCTCTTCGGTTAAGGGTACTCTTGACCTCTGATTTGATCTAGAAACGTCCGCCTAGGTCTAGCCCTTCCAACACTTTCATTCACACTCGCCTAATACACCTTTTTCGTCAAACGTTCTTCATTCATTCTCTCGACAAGGCCAAATCAACCACCAACCACCAAGGAAATATACGAGCCATTCTTAAAGTTCCCGAAGAAGTTCCAGCAAGTGAACCTCCGCCGAATTTCAAAAGCAAGCGCGATTTGCATTGTGTCTTCGAAAAAATAACAAGAAAGTGGAATGTTCTAAATGCAAAAGACTTGCGTGCCCTGAATATTGTGTGAAAATTTGTCTCAATTGTGTTTAAGTCATTTTTTTTAATATAATTTAATTTAGTTACTGATTGATCTAAATAAGAGTGTTCTTTTAGTTGTTTGTTTGCAGGTCTAATAGTTTTTGAGTTATGGGGAGTTAGACAGTGGCTTGAAACAATAAATATATACACTACTGACGCGTCACCCATATCTTTTTTGAACTTGGCTTACAGCATACCATGTATCTAGAGAGAGCGTAAAGAAATATTATAGATTTTTTTTAATAATCTAAGACATTTTTATAATTACGTAACTTTATTTACACCCTTGTAACCTCTAATGTACTTTTAAAATCTATGCTCTCTCTGGGAGTTGATTTTAAAAATACATTATGACCATGTACCAAAAGATATACAGCTACGAGATTTCCACTCCTTTGTTGTGTCATCTAAATTTCACGCACGGAAACCTCCCTTTTTTGCCTTAGCCAGCATTAAAATCCTCCTCGTCGACATTTTTTGTCAATTTCATGGGTCCTAAATTAATTAAATAGAGATATTAGTTTGTTACACATGCAAGTTTCCTCTGTTTTGCATGACATTTACATAGAATTATCATCATCATCATCACCACCACCATAACCACTAATACCACCGCCACCAATGAAAATAACAATCTCATCAAAACATTATTACATTTTCTTTTTACTTATTTAAGCCAGTGCTTGACCACAATCCCACCTGGTGGTAAGTGGTGATGCAGCCTTAGATGGTAAATCACACTGTCTTATCGTAACAAAAGCCTATTCACTCTTGCCTTGAAGACGCCTAGATTGTATTCGGACGGAAAGATAGATGCCGGAAAATTATTCCACTCCTTTGCTGTACGCATTACAAAAGACGAAGCAAACCGTTTGGTTCTAATGCGTGGAATATCGACAACAAAGGGATGAAGACACGCCGACCGTCTGGTTGTCCGATGGTGGAAAGGAGAAGGAGGAATTAAGGCGTGTAATTCCTGCGCACACTCACCGAAATGCATCCTATAGAATACCGAGAGACTGGCTACTCTGCGCCTGTGCTCAAGGCTGACAACATTTTATTAAACTACTAAGCATAGGTCTCCCCCATACATTAATTCATAGCGATGATATTTTCCGTAATTTTCATGTTTGGCCGTTTTTTTTTTTTATATAGAAGTGGGGGCAAACGAAAATAATGCGGCTCACCTGAAGTGCCGTACATGATCAACTGCAACACCAACAGAATTATAGTCGCTAGCCGGCATTTTAAAAAAGAGTTAGCCCTTTTTTGAAGTTCTTAATTCGTATCGGTCTGGAAAATCGCTTCTGGCAGACGATCCCACAAGAAAGCTGTGCGAGGAAGAAAATTTCTTGTAAATCGCACAGTAGTGGACCGTCAATCATCCAGATGGTATGGACGGTATCGCGAGTTATGTCACGATGTGCGATGGTGAAATATAGCGGCTGGAATTAATCCGAACAATTCCTCAGAGCACTCCCCATGGTAGATGCGATAAAAACGCAAAGAGATTTAACATCTCTTCACACTTCCAGCAAGTCAAGCCAGATCAGAAAGGGCTCGGTCGCCGACGATTCGAACCGCTCTGCGCTGGATGCGATCAAATGGAAGGAGCTGGCACTAGAGAACCCCAGCCCAGAGATGGGTACAGTATTCCATATGAGACCGAACCTGGGCCTTATAATGTTGCAGGCGGTGTGCAGATATAACACACTGTATCGCTTTGCAGCATGCCAAGCTTTTTAGAGGCCAACTTGGCCTTCTCTTCGAAGTGACCACGAATCTGCACGTTATTCATTCAAAATGTAAACGCCCAGGATTCCTATACTGGCTAAGGCTACAACGGGAGTGGCCTGAAACTGAGGAGATACGACAAAGGCTTTCTTTTAAGCGGTAACCGTGCAAACTTGAGTTTTCTGGGAATTTAACTGTACTAAATTTAGTCGCCCTCAATCCACAAAATTGTTCAACAAAGTTTTAACTTCAGGCACAAGTTTGTTCCGGTACTCAGCGACGTTCTCCCGATAAATATTTGCAAGTCCGGTGTATAACGCATCACCAGTGTTGTCGTCCGCATAGCAATGAATGTTACCGGTTGGTAACGTTCATTGCTATGCGGACAAATGCGATTGCCAAGTCAATCTATGTATCAATCGATAGACTGAACAAATTAACCGACTTGGTATTACATGGATCTCACAACTTTTTACGGTAGAACTGAGTTGCGAGACTTGGCTTTTTTACAAGTTATGTTTTTGATGGCATCTCATTTCTTTTTGTAGAAAGTTATATCTAGGTAGCTATTTACACCTATTATTCCATTATACATATATAGGAACACTGATTCATTCACTGCAAATGTAACTTTGTAATACTATATGTTTATATGTGTAGCAGCCACGCTAATCAACCCTAAATCATTTAATAAATAAATTAATAACGTTACCCTGCTGCTACCATAACGCAAAAGGTGAAGGTCTGAAGAAAACATTTATTTCCTAATTACCCCCGGCTACCGAGATACTGCGGGCTGCATATCAATGTGAGATAATTTGACGTATATATTTAACGTTCTATATAGAAACCAGAAGCAGCCACAATATCATCAGCGCCATACCGTCTTCACACGCCGGCAATCTTCAAGCATCCGTCGACCAATTTCGAGCCGTTTTTTCAACGCCGCAGCTTGTTTCTTCTTGCTGTTCCGGAGATGTGTCCCTCGCCGCCGCCGCTCGCCAATTACGCGCGCGCGCCGGTCTGCACCTCTTTTATAGCCCCGTATAACAACGCAGACACGAGAAGCTATCGACGAGTCTTACGCCGGCAAACTGAGTGCGACATACATATAATAGCTACTCTTAATATCTTATTGATTAATGATTATTGGACAAAATGTATGTATTATAATTGGCTAATTAAATAAAATATTATTCTATTGGTAAGTTAAGGATGTAGCCGGGCGTATAAATATAGGCAGGGTTAGCTGAATAAAACACACCATTCGCTTGCACATAGTAAGGCATATCAAGAAGTAGTTTCATTTCTCCGCCACTAGCCCACTCAGAGTCTGTTAATAGTGGACCCATACGCCACTATTACATTGGTGACCCCGCTACGAACACCGAGAAGGAAGACTATTACATTGGTGACCCGCTACGAACACCGAGAAGGAAGATTATTACATTGGTGACCCGTTACGAACACCGAGAAGGAAGACTTCAGTATATAAAATCAGTGGAATCAAGACGTCATTATGGAGCGAGAAGCGAAGAAATCCGACGCATATACATTAAACCCGGCCAAGGAACAAGTAACAAATACCCAGTTTCTTCTCGAAGAAATTCGGAAGTTATCATTCGAAGTCGCCGCGCTCAAATCTTCACAGCATCAAACCTGTTACCAGTAACGGTACAACCAGCGCAATCAGCAACACCGAAGATCACCTTTTCGTCGCAACCGCTCTGCAAGTAGAAGTCGATCAAGCTCAAGAACAAGATCCTCTTACTGCTACTATCATCGACGTTTCGGTCTCGAGGCAAGAAAATGCACAACACCGTGTACATTCAAAAATTGAAAATAAGAAGTCGGAAAACTAACTAATACGCTTGATGCGACGGGATCCGGCGTAACAGAAAATCCTACCATCTCTTCGTCACCGATAAAAAAAGCAAGCTTACCTTCCTTATCGACACCGGAGCGAATATCTCAGTTTTACCGCCGAGACACAAACAGAAAATGAAGCCACTGGATTTTCAACTCTATGATTCCTACATATGGAGAAAAAACAATGGAACTAGATTTAAACCTACGCCGACCATTCAAATGGAGATTTATCGTCGCTAAAGTCAGCAAACCAATCATCGGTGCTGATTTTCTTTAACATCACCAGTTGATCGTCGACATCAAAAATAGAAGAATCATTGACGGAAAAACCAATCTTGCATCTCAGTCTTTCGTCCAAGCAACCAATCTGCCCACAATAAGAAGCATAGATGTTCAACAATCGTATCACAAGATCCTTGAAGAATATCCTGGAATCACAAGAATAACTTCAATGAAATTAACACCGAAGCACGATGTTGAGCACTTCATCGAAACCAATGGACCACCACTTCATTGCCGTGCACGTCCAATCGCACCACACCGATACGAGCAAGTTCGAAAGGAATTCGAAAACATGATCCAGCAAGGAATATGCCGTCCAAGCAAAAGCCCTTGGTCATCACCACTTCACGTTGTACCAAAGAAGAATGGAGAATTACGAGTTTGTGGAGATTACAGAAGACTGAATTCTATTACAACTCCTGACCGCTACCCAATACCGCGAGTCAAGGATTTCACTCATCAACTTTCAGACAAAACTATATTCTCCACCATCGATCTCAACCGAGCTTACCAACAAATAAAAGTACGCGATGAAGACATACAGAAGACAGAAATAATTACCCCAATGGGATTATTCGAATTTCCAAGAATGACCCTAGGACTGAAGAATGCTGGTCAAACCTTTCAAAGATTCATACACGAAGTAAAACAAGAAGCAGCCACAATATCATCAGCGCCACACCGTCTTCACATGCCGGCTATCTTCAAGCATCCGTCGACCATTTTCGAGCCGTTTTTTCAACGCCGCAGCTTGGTTCTTCTTGCTGTTCCGGAGATGTGTCCCTCGCCGCCGCCGCTCGCCGATTACGCGCGCGCCCCGGTCTGCACCTCTTTTATAGCCCCGTATAACAACGCAGACACGAGAAGCTATCGACGAGTCTTACGCCGGCAAACGGAGTGCGACATACATATAATAGCTACTCTTAATATCTTATTGATTAATGATTATTGGACAAAATTTATGTATTATAATTGGCTAATTAAATAAAATATTATTCTATTGGTAAGTTAAGGATGTAGCCGGGCGTATAAATATAGGCAGGGTTAGCTGAATAAAACACACCATTCGCTTGCACATAGTAAGGCATATCAAGAAGTAGTTTCATTTCTCCGCCACTAGCCCACTCGGAGTCTGTTAATAGTGGACCCATACGCCACTATTACATATGTGATTACAAAGTTATTTATGCAGTTGGTGTATCTCGAAAACTGGACCGAAATTATAAAATATTTTAATTTTTTCTTGATTTATATATTAAACAATAATAGTATTCCAAATTTGAAGTTTCTATGTCTGCTAGAAGTGCCTTAGAGTTTTGATGATCGGTCAGTCAGTGAGTGACAAAATTAAGAAATTTTGACTAGTTATAATTCTTAAACTACTGGTTCAACTTTAATGAAATTTGAAATATACTGAGTTTATACAATGCCTACTAGGTTGTTAAAAATTCAGGCTTCTAGTTTTATCCGTAACGAAGTTACAGGGTTTCGGAAATGGCCTGAACTGTTTCGAGAAAAGGATGGTACGGCCGTGCCCCTTTTTTGCTCGACTTGGCGGGGGCACTGCCGTGCCCCCAGATTATAGTAGCGTGTAGATTACTTTACAGAATCCGAAACCGAGGTAAACTAATACCGACGTACCCTAGCGTCCACGCTTTTTTACAATAAAATGTATTTTTTAATGTTAATCACTATTTTCTTATTTAAAGCTTATTAAAAATTATTTTCTACCATTTATATCGTTTATCTACAAAAGCGTGTTTTTTTAGTTTTGTTAAACTATTATTTATTAACTTTATGCTTCATATTGCATTTTAATTGTTTTAAATATTAATTTTGAAATATTTTTAAATTACTTTGTACATAAACAAAATAATTATTATTTATTATTACGGTCTTGAGCCACCTGCATCCATCGACTTTTTGTATATCTTACCAGGTCGTCACTCCATCTAGATACTTATTTGAGGATAAATGAAGATGTATATGGGCCACAGCATTCCCGTATCGTCAGGTGGACTGTGTGCTCGTTTTTTACCCTTACTACACTTTTTCACATAATTTAAACTGGCGCGTATAGGATAAGGCTTTTTCATGTCGCAAAACATTTAAGGTTGAATGCTTATATTGTGAGCTACTAGACTTTATACCTTCTGTTCCAGACCTCTTTACTAGATTCTGCATTGACATTATCTCTTAAAATATCCAAAAATCCTTATGGGGTGTACTAGGAATAAGCCTATTTCTAATACGACATATTTACATCATACTTTACTGTCACCTCAACGAATTCTTAATTTGATTTCCGTTTGTCACCTACTATGAGAAATTTTCGACCAACATCGTCTTAATATCTCTGTTAACTAAATATCTTCTTGCATCATAAATATATTTTCTTTTCAACGAAGGCTTCCGTAAAGCATGACACAACCGCGGATAAACATGCTTTGCCATTCAAATAATTTCAATTTCAATTCAAAAAACAAAGCTTTTGACAAGGTTTCGCATAAGATCTTGATTTCTAAGTTGAGTGCTTACGGGATTTGTGGCTCGTTACTCAAATGGTTGAATTCGTATTTAGTGCACAAGACCTTCTTTGTTTCAATTAATGGTTTTCAATCAAGTACAAAAACTATTAGTTCCGGTGTTCCTCAGGGTTCTTATTTGGGACCAGTTTTATTTAACTTTTTCATAAATGATATAAAATAATGTTTTCTGTTTTCAAAATATTTTTTATATGCCGATGAGTTAAAAGTTATGAGAATAATTAAGAGTGATGATGACACCAAATTGCTACAAGGTGACATTGATAGACTAATCCAGTGGTGCTGCAATAACAGAATGTGCTAAATACAAGTAAATGTTATCATGTTAA
Source organism: Parnassius glacialis (assembly GCA_033319125.1). NCBI lineage: Eukaryota > Metazoa > Arthropoda > Insecta > Lepidoptera > Papilionidae > Parnassius > Parnassius glacialis. The sequence continues at coordinate 41,560,010 of JAVANC010000012.1, read as the reverse complement.
ATACTCAAAAAACAGAATTTAATACATGTCAGTTACTTCATTTATAATAATAAAATGAAGGAAGTAGAGAGTATTCGGGATCTTGGCGTAATATACGACAAAAATTAACTTTTGTACTACATTTGGATAACATTATTATGAGAGCATCTAAAATGTTGGGATTTGTTATAAGGAACACAAAAAATATGCATTACAAAACTAAAATATTTCTTTACAATAGTCTAGTTCGTAATATTTTAGAATATTGTAGTGTGGTTTGGAGACCACACTATGCAACACATTCATTACGCATTGAACGTGTTTAAAAGCGGTTCCTTTGGCATCTAGCATTTTCTATTGGTAAAGCAAAAAAGCTACGGTCCTATAATAGCAAACTACATCTTTTTAATATGGAAACCTTAGAGAGCCGCTGAAAGTATAATGATGCAGTTTTCGTATATAAAATTTTTAATTCTACATTTAATTGCCCAAGTTTAATGGAACTTTTTAAATTTCGTGTACCCTCGAGACTACCCCGCAGTTCTTCTTTCAAAATTTAAGTTCAGATCACTGTGGGCAGTTGGTATCACTACCTTACATACACAAAAAACAGAAAAGTAAGAAAGTTGTGTTTGTTCCAATAAATGAACATCGCTTGGAGAGGTTTAGAAGTAATATAATAAAAAGACTTCCATCACTTTCGTTTAAAAATAGTGCTAATCATATGTATGCTACTACTAAGAAAACGGCAGATTTATGGGGGATTTCCGTTAAAGTTATTTTATCTATAATAGATATATTAGACGTCGTCCTTCACTGCTGACCGGATGAGGAAGCTCAAGGTCGCTCAGCGAGCTATGGAGAGGGCTATGCTCGGAGTGTCTCTGCGTGATAAACTCAGAAATGAGGATATCCGCAGTAGAACCAGAGTGACCGACATAGCCCAACGGATTAGTAAGCTGAAGTGGCAATGGGCCGGCCATATGGCTCGAAGAACCGACAACCGATGGGGAAGAAAGGTTCTCGAGTGGCAGCCTTGTACCGGCAGGCGAAGTTTAGGGCGTCCCCCTACTAGATGGAGTGACGACCTGGTAAGATATGCAGGAAGTCGATGGATGCAGGTGGCTCAGGACCGTGCTTTGTGGCATTCTTTGGGGGAGGCCTATGTTCAGCAGTGGACTTGTGAAGGGCTGTAATGATGATGAATGATGAGATATATTAGCACCTTATCTAGCCACTATAATTAATATAAGCGTTGAATCTGGTGTGTTTCCTGATTTAATTAAACATAGTAAAGTCATACCTATATTTAAATCTGGTAATACTATAGACCCCGCCAATTTTAGACCAATTTCTGTACTACCAAAATTAAGTAAAATTTTTGAAAAAATTATTTTAGATCAGATGTTAAGTTTTTTTAATATTAATAAATTGCTACATAAAAATCAATTCGGTTTAACAAGGGGTCGCTCGACAACTGACGCTGGAGTTGAGCTTATTAAACATATTTTTTGTGCATGGGAGAATTCAGAGGATGCTTTGGGTATATTTTGTGACCTTTCCAAGGCCTTCGACTGTGTTCACCATGAGACATTAATCAGGAAGCTACAGTACTAATGTGTCAAGAACACAGCGCTTAAACTTATTATTTAATATTTAAGTAATAGAAAGCAGAAGGTTATTATCAATGGTAAAAGTTCTTCCGGGTCACCTGTACTAATGGGTGTTCCTCAGGGCTCGATTCTCGGCCCATTCCTGTTTCTGGTGTATATTAATGACCTACCTCACCTTGTAGGGGATAGTCATGATAAAGCATTATTTGCTGATGATACTTCCTTGATTTTTAAACTTAAACTTCAATTATTTAAATGTGACGAAGTGAATACTGCTATATCAAAATTAGTGCTTTGATTTAACGTTAATAATCTGCATTTGAACGGAAATAAAACTAATTAAGTTAAATTTACAACAACGAATGTTAAATATCTGAATACTAATGTGTTTTTAAATGTGGAGGAATTGAGCCCTGTTGTATCCACTGTTTTTCTTGGCATCACTCTTGACGCAAAGCTTCAGTGGGGCCCCCATATATCCAAATTAGCAAGCAGACTAAGTTCTGCAGCCTATGCTGTAAAAAAGATTAGAGGTCTCACTAGTGTCGAGACAGCTAGATTAGTTCATTTTAGTTATTTCCATAGCATAATGTCTTATGGGATTTTGCTATGGGGAAATGCGGCTGTCTCAGAAACTATTTTTGTTTTACAAAAGAGGGCCATTAGAGCTATTTACAATCTAAAACCGAGAGAGTCTCTTTGAGATAAATTTAAAGAAATTAATATATTAACTTTGGCCTCTCAGTATATTTACGAAAATTTAATGTATGTTCACAAAAACAAAGAAAGTTTTAGTAAAAAAATTGATATACATTCTGTAAACACTAGGAACAAACACAAGCTAGTGATGCCAGTTTCTCGACTCCACAGAGTCAGTAATTCATTCTTGGGGCAATGTATACGCTATTACAACAAGGTCCCGGAAAGTGTACAGGTTCTCTCTATTACCAAGTTTAAATGTTTTATTAAGCTGAAACTGTATAAAAAGGGTTATTATAGTATAAATGAATACATGGTTGATAATAACCCCTGGGAATGAGGTGGTCGCTTCCAAGCAGTTTCTGAAATAAATTTTGTAAATAGTTCGTAATCATTTATAAAAAAAATAATTTTAAAAAAATGTAAAATTTATTTTTAAAAAAAATGTCCCGCTGGGTTTCTTGCTGGTTCTTCCCAGGACAGAGGGTATTTTTTCGAACCAGTGGTAAAGTAAAAAATGACTTTCAATAAGAATTACACATGTAATGTATACATATACATAAACACTCACGCCTGTCACCCAGAGGGGTAGGCAGAGACTATGGACTTACATTTGGCACGATCCTGACAGACCTCTCTCGCTTCCTCCACATCCATATACCTACGCATACACGCTCGTCGGTTAAAGGTACTCTCGATTTGGCCCATTTTCAATATATCGCCAATTTGGTCGATAAACTTTCGTCTAGGGCGACCCTTCCCGACTCTGCCGTTCACCTCTGCAACATAAATTTGCTTTGTCACTATTTCCTCATTCATTCTATCTACATGACCAAACCACCGAAGCATTCCTTTCTTAATCCTGGTCACAACATCATCTAGCAAACCACACTCTTCTCTTATTAAACAATTTCTCACTCTGTCCTTCAGATTCATCCCTAACATACTCCTTAATGACCGCATTTCTACAGCATTTATTCTACTCTCGTGCTTCTTCTGCCGCACCCAACTTTCACTACCATACATTAAAGTAGGCACTAACACAGCATTGTGAATTGCCATACGTGCCTTTTTGGACACATTCTGACTTTTCACAATAGAGCCTAGAGCCCCATTCACTCTATTTCCTGCATTCACTCGTCGTTCTATATCCTTGTCATATCTACCATCCTTGCTAAACACACATTCCAAATACACAAACTCATCTACTTGCTCTACCAACTCCCCTTCTATTCTTATTTCACATATCGTTTTACTTTCTTCCCTTTCAAAAACCATAACTTTCGTCTTACTTGCGTTCACTTTCATTCCCTTTTCTTTTAATGTCCTGTTCATTAATGTAACCATCATTTGCAACTCGGCTGCCGAAGACGCAAGTATGACTTGATCATCCGCGTACAAAAGGCATTTGACGGTTAACTCACCCATTCTTAACCCGCATTCTTCTACTTTCAAATTTTCCAAACAACTGTCTATAAATAGGTTGAACAGCCACGGGGAAGCCACACAGCCCTGTCTGACACTTTTATGGATGCCAAACCAGTCCGAGTAGGCCCCGTTGATCCTGACACAGGCACTAGAGTCCCTATATAGAGACTTCAATGCCTGTATCAGACCAGCGCTCAACCCAAATGTGGTCAGTGTTTGCCATAACACGTTCCTGTCCACTCTGTCATAAGTCTTTTCCAAGTCCATGAACGCACAAAAAACATTCTGGTTTTTGGCCAAAAATTTCTCCGCAATCATGCGCATGGAAAAGACTTGATCCGTACACCCCATCCCCTTTCTAAATCCAGCTTGCACATCCCAAATTTTTCCATCAGTTTCTTCCATAACTCTTTCAATTAGCACCTTAGCATACAGTTTACCCACAATGCTAAGCAAGGTGATACCACGGTAGTGTTTACAGTCCTGCTGTGACCCCTTTCCCTTATATATTGGGACTATAACGGCTTTGCACCAGTCTTCCGGTACCCGCTTCAGTTCCCAACACAAATTAAACAAGGTGTACAGCAGGCCTGCAACCACACCCTCTCCAGCCCTTAGCATTTCGAGTGATACTCTATCATATTCAGCTGCCTTACCTGCTTTCATGCTTTTTATTGCTTTCATTATTTTATCTACACTTATCTCCCTACCTCTCTCCACTTCTTCCGGAATTTCTATTTCACTTACTTCAGACTACTCTTCACTCTTAAACACGCTTTAAAAGTATTCCTTCCATCTCTTTAAATTCGAAACTTCATCATTCAGCATGCAGCCATTCTCGTCTCGTATAGCATTCATTCTAGGCTGTTTTGAATTTCCCCTGGCAGTTCTTACGAGCTTCCAGAACATTTTAATATTTTCCTGGAAGTTATCAGATATTCTTCTATTATTCTTATCTATCCTTTCTTGCTTTTTCCTTTCAACAACTTCTTTTACTCTCTTATTTATACGTCTAAAGTCTGCCTTTTTTCTTTCTATCTCATCATTCATAACGCCAGAATTACCAGCTTTGGTTGCTAGTAAATCTAGCCATGCCCTCTTCTTTGCTTCAACTTCCATCCGTACCTCATCATCCCACCACAACGTATTACTTTTCCTTTCATTCGTTCTCTTACTTACACCACATACTTCGGTGGCTGTATCCACCAAAACTTTCTTAACATTATTCCATACATTCTTCAAGTCTAAATCATTCATACAAAATTCATTCAACACACTTATATTTTCCCTCAGTCTGCATTTATATTATTATTATATATTATTAAAGAAAGTGTTCGCCACAAAAAGATTCTTTTCCACACATATGATGAGGAGGTCTTCACCATTCTCATTTATTCTTTCATCGCCAAACGCTTCTAATATCCTTTCATAACCAGACCTCTTCACTCCAACCCTTCCATTAAAATCTCCTAACATAATTATACTTTCATTTTCCTTGCATTTCGTCAACACCAGCCTTACCATGTCCCAAAACTGCTCTCGGATATAAGTGGGCTTAGACATATCTGGGGCGTACACCCCAAGCACAAACAACTTTTTTAAGCCCACTTTCATTCGTTTCCACAGCAGCCTTGGGCTTACACATTCATACTCTTTCACACATTGACCCATTCTTTCTGAAAGGATGACACCGACTCCCTGGCATGCCCGCTCGGTCTCGTCTACACCAGACCAGTAAGCGGTATACATGCCATGTGCAGTGACATCTCTTCCCTTTCGTTTCGTCTCATTCACACATAACACATCTATTCTTCTATCATTCATCATTTCGCATATTTCATCCATCTTATCATTCATTGCTCCACATACATTCAGCATAGCCAGACGGGCCTCCGCAATCCACTTTTCGCCCCTCCAGGAGACAGGACGTGACAGGTGGCGAACCTCGTCGCCGGTTTTCCTCCCGGAGATTCTTCGCACCCCTGCCCCATTAAAGGGGCGCCGGGAACTCGGGGCCATTTCTTTAAATTTTTGGCTCATGGTGCGACATAAGGGGTGGTAGAATTTACGCCGCTACCACACGGCGAGGAGCCGAGTCTGTCATTTCGGCTTTGTCGCTCGTTTAGCACCACCCGGGGGACACGTGTAGGGTGGGCCTAGGGTTAGGTGGTCGAAGCCTACGGACGCGAGCGACTCATCCCCCGTAATGTATATTGAATAAAAATTATTCTATTCTATTCTATTCTATTGCACCACTTAGTTCACCATTAAGAAGAACTGTATTGGGAAGAAATTCTCCATATGCCAGATTCTGTAAAATTATTAATGGATACAGCGATCAAATCGACATTCACTTTGATTCACCCAGAATATTCTCTAAGTGTCTCCGTAAATGTATAAGTTAATAGCGTAAAGTAGATATATTTTTTTTTATTTTTTATAATTTTTTTATTATTTTCATTTTTATTTTTATTTTTTGAGTTTATATAGCACTATTCTTACTAATAGATATATTTTTAATTTTAGTTGAGGAATAACTTATTGTTTTTTCAGTTTATGTTTTTATAAAGTTATATGCATGCGGAGTTTACCTTTAAGTAATTGTAGCACTTTTGTTAATATTTTTAAGTAATTGTACTAATTTGATGTGTTAGTGTTAGCAAATGTTGGTAAACTTAATAAATAAAAAAAATATTACCTACATCTTAAAATACAGGCAAAGTAGCAAAATACTGAAAAAACTGCTCTAAGCGACGTCATTAGAATATTCATCTAGCTGGAATACTGTACGGTTCTTTTATACTTATTTTCATATAAATGCGAGATGTAGAAGAGTATAGTGTTCGATGTATATAAATGCGCAATAAATTGTAGTATGCATTATAATCAAATTAGCGTCGTGACTTAGAGGATATGCTATGTGTATTTAAAGTGGCTGAACCCTATCTTATGCCAGTCTTTGTGGCGCGTGAACTCCAAATATTACCGCCCGTTATATTTAATCTTGTGGATTTCAAGCATTACTCGACTGCAAGCGAAACAACATCATAGCAAACTTTATCATAACTTCCAATTGAAATTCCCGCCCCTTGGCATCTCGTATTCTCTGAGGAGAAGGAAGAAGTAACGGTATGACACAATTAAGGTACTTATTACTTCCAATTATTAATCCCCATCTAGTGAAGGACCGTCCTGCACTTACTGGTCCGAGTCTGCCTCCCAAAAATCTTCCTTTTTCATCTGTTTTCGGGTTATCAAGCTATTTCTCCGGCTCATGGCCATTTCAGCTTTCTTTTCCGTTGCGCTATGTGGGTTACTCAGAGTACCTTTTTGTAAAAAGTCATACATTTCCATTTTAATATATTATTGTCAATATATGAATTTCTATCTACTTATTCAGTATAGGCTTAATGAATAAACGAACGGAGATATTCATTGTCATTCCGCGACGACGCGCTGACGATCTCATGACGTCGACACAGTTAATCAGGCAACGGGCGTCATGGGCGTTGACCATGTTTGGCGGTGTAAGAATATCTACTACCCTAATGTAAAATCCCCCTACGAGGCAATCTTCAGTGGAGGTTTATGTTCAGCAGTAGACTTTTATAGGCTATAAAATACTCAGACTGATTGCGTTATAGCATACCTGTTTAGAAAAACTAAGAAAGTGTAAAGATTTATTATACTTTGCTACCCGTGCACATGACATTCTATAAACGGTTTTGTCTAATACCAAGAATCTTCAACAACATATTTGTATAATTTTGTATTGTAAATATCTAAGATAACGGAATACGGTTTAATAAGTTACTAATTGATGGATTGATGAAGTTGATTAATATCGACTTTAGTAACTATAATTTGTAGTTTTGACATTTCCAAGTCACATTCCCTAGAGAGACTATTAATTTTGTCGGTGTTTGTTATCTATAATATGTATCAAATATTTCCAGACACATTTTGATTTAGCTTTAACACAGGCATTTCCAGTAATTATATATTATAATAGTAATTTTATAATAATATGTGAGCAAATCATATTTCCATTGCAACCAGGAATTCGCGCTGGTAGGCAAAGTGTTGGGAGACTCCTACTAGATAAAGTGACGACCTGATAAGATATGCAGGAAGTCGATTGATGCAGGCGACTCAGGACCGTGCTTTGTGGTATTCCTTGGGGGAGACCTGTGTTCAGCAGTGCACTTGTGAAGGGCTGTAATGTACGAATGAATAAATGCAACCAGAAATACATCTGAGTTTAGACTGAAAAGGAAATCATAGATTTATATTCAAATTATGAATTATGTCACTTAGTTAATTTACAAATTAAAAAATAAATTTATTTATATTGATCTTTAAGTACAAAATTAAATTTCTGTAAGCTTAATATATGAAGGCCAAACTAATGCATTTATAATGCAGTTTAATCCATTCTCAGACTTAAACTGCTTCCATGTGCATGAGATGAAGCTTAAAGCAATTTATCTCAATCATAAATGTTTAATTAATATAAAATAATGAAATAAATGAACTCGGGTCGATATCCGAGTTCACGTTGAATAAAATTTTGCAGATTTCATCGTGTTCAGATTAGAGCTTTAGAATTTCTCCAGTATTTTGATGCTGCAGAGCACAACAAAATCAAAAAATAGTTCTTAACTAGTTTCTCACCGCGACTTTGTCTGGACGTTAAAAAGTCTATAGATCGATCGATTTAATGACAGATGTAAATACCAAGATAAAATAATATATCGATCGACATAGTGATTTTTGAGCAAGTTGTTCAAGTAGCGAGAAACGCAACTTCAAACTAAGATTTTTGTTATTATCTCGAACATTGTGTGCAGCTGAAGCGTTGAATCTGACAACTAAAAAAAGTAATATCAATTAACTTAATATTATAGAATAAAACGAATATAAAGGATTTTATTAATTTTACCTTTTTGAATTCCCAACGTTAATCGGACCCGATATTTAAACGATGAACCTCGCCACCATCCTTCACGTTGCCACCATCATTCTTCTTCTGCTACCGTAGTAAAATCTTTGTTTCAGAAAGCACAAGGGATCTGTGACTGTAAACGTCTGGCTGCTGAGCTCCAGCACGTCAAGCAAATTTTGTACGACACCAAGCTTCGAGTCCTGCGTCTGCTTCACAGTGACCGTCGGGGTATACTACCATTTGTCATACACAAGATTGGCTACATCTTGAAGCAAGCTTCCATAGCAACATACTACAAGCCTCCGAAGAAGATTTGTCAGATCTTACCATCCGTCAAGTGTAATATACCTCTACAAGATGTAGGAGTGTGTAGTTTGGTTGTGGATGTGATCTCTCTTACGCAGGACAAACGAAAAGATCCATAAAAACCCGCGTGAAAGAGCATATCGCTAATGTAAAACACCGAAGTTCTGGAAAGTCCGCAGTTCAGTCACATGTTCAGGATCGTCCCCACTATTATATCAGACTTAATAGACTACAAATCGAAGACCACAGAGAGAAGATGGCTAGGTGCTTACAATTATTTCTATTTTCAGACCAATTCTTTCATTTTATTTACATGTATGGGTATGTATTGATAAAATGCCGACAAAATCCATATAGTTAGTTTTATTTCATTATTATTGTTAATAAAAATATATCTTTTAAATGTTTCCGGTAACAATTTTTACCAAAATAAATAATTTACAAAGTATTTATTAACTTTTATAAAATGGCAACTGGGAGAAAATTTTAAGATTTTTGGCTTAAAACATTAAAATTTTACTTAATATATATTTCCGCATGTATTTACTTAGTATGTTTCATTACTTTTTATTTCATTTTGCAAACTTTCAGAAAATTTTAAGAAGTATACCGGGTGTTTGTGAAACGCTCCCGTAACCGAAGACAGACGATAGTACTAACTATACCTTTGATAACGGGTATGATATAAAATCGATCCTGATGAAAAAGTCATCTTTTCACTACGTTTTATTAGCTTTATTCACGCTCCATCGTGTTTCCATCTCCAATCCAATCTGCAAAACGATAATTTCATTAAAAAAATCATGAAAATACTTAAACATTAAACCAGCAGTGAAATTTAAAATAAATAAATCATTAAATCAGCTGACTAGGGTGAATATCCGTGTCGAAGCTGAACTCTTTTATCTAGCTCGGTACAGGTCCCGTCAAGTAAAAAGAACGCTGAGCGACAGTGGAGAGGGTGTGTCGGCGCATGGGTACAGTCGCATTCTAAAGTACCACATGGTACTAGGCTATTGATTTATAATATAATAATAGTAATTAATGATTTTATTGTAGAATCATAATAGGTACATTACTAGCTACTTAGAACTTTGGAAGAGGTACGAATTATATACGGATAATGTTTATTTGAGCGTTATTTTTTATTTCTGTCGTAAAATATAAAGTAGTTTGTAACTAGAAAACTTAAGCTAAGGGTGACACACCGTCCATTATATCGTCTTGAGTCACATGGAAGGCAGATGTCGATAGTGTGTTGGTGTTACTGGATGTTACTTCATTATCACTTTCATCTTCGTTTGAGCTTTCGTCATCAGAATCCTTATCATCAATGCGAATGATAAATGTTTCCGTCATCAGGTGGACCACATGGTATTTTATTTCAGTATTCTTCCTCAATACTTTTAACTTTGCTGCACAACTTTCTCCAATCACCTTCTCCCATCATATTAACCTTTTCGTTCACTAGCTCAGTCATAAAACAATAGATATAAACAATTTTTCTTTCCTTCCCTTTTGATATCATCGTCGCGCGTCGTGCAAAGAAAGCTGTGTTTGCGACTGTATTTTGGGAAATATCGAATTTTCAAAGCGCGGCAAGAATGAAAAACCAATAGCGTGCGCGAACAGTAATACTAGCGATCATTCCTCCGTCGCACCCCCTTTGTACCACGCGCTGCCGCCGCCTGACCGACTATGTGTCACCTCGCGTTAGCATTGCCAAATTGCGGGGAATTTAAAGAATGGGGATTGATATTATGTGGTAAAAATGCGGGGATTTTGAAAAAAGAAATAATAATAATAAATTACTTATCTTAACATTTTTGTTAGGTTGCTTATGAATATCGAATGACCCCTTATTTTAAATATCTTCATTGCACCACATTTAAGAATTATTTCGGCAACTTTTGTGTATTCTTGAATGCTTTTTATTTCTTATTTTTTAATTTTAAAGCAGAAAACCGCATGTCTATAAATGAAGATACTGTTGTACATTTTAATGGCAACAAGGGAAGGAATTAAAAACCTCCATGGAACAAAATTCTAGTTACAAAAATATGGAAAGATTGAAAAAAAATTTTGTAAATAGAAAAAATGTTAGTTAAAAATAAATATTATAAAATTATTTTAAAATAAAAAAAATGTACAGTATTATTATATATTATTATTTAGTATTAATAAACTTGAAAAAAAAATTGAGGGGAATCTCTTGAAGTTGTTTGTTTTCAAATTGGGGAATTTGAAATATATTTTCGGAGAATTTGACAAATTGGTATTGGCAACGCTGCCATGTAGCACCGAAATATACCCACTAAGATTTTTCTGCAAGCGACATAAGAATTAGAGGAGGCAATCACAATTAAAGTTGCAAGTAATTTTTTATAGTTTTGATGTACCTCTTTTCAAATCAAAGTATTGGACGGATTGAAAAGGAAAGTCAATTAAAATAAAGTAAAATAATTATTTTTAGATTAATTAACTGTTGATCATAATTGCAATGATATTAACAATGTATATTAATAACAATGAAATAGTGTTTATATTTTTTTCTACAGAAGAGAAGGCAATCGAGCATGCGGCTCACCTGATGATAAGTGACTACCTCCGCCCATGAACAACCGCAACACCAGGGGAATTGCAGATGCGTTGCCGGCCTTTTAGAAAGGTGTAAGTTCTTTTCTTGAAGGTCCTTAAGTCTTATCGGTCCGGAAAATTCGCCGGTGGTAAAAAGTTGTGCGAGAAAGAGAAATCCTAGTAAAACGTACAGTCGTGGATCGCCAAGCATCCAGATGGTGAGGATGGTATCGTGAATTTTGACGCGATATGCGTTCGTGAAATTAATCCTAACAATTTCTCAGAGCACTCCCCGTGGTAAATTCAATAGAAAATGCAAAGGGATGCATCCCTACGCAGTGCCAGTGTATCGAGCCGATCAGAAAGAACTCGGTCGTCGACGATTCGAACCGCTCTGCGCTGGATGCGGTCAAGTGGAAGGAGCTGGCACTGGGGTGCCCCGGCCCAGAGATGAGAAAAGTATTCCATGTGAGACTGAACTTGCGCTTTGTAAAGTTGCAAGAGATGTGCCGGCATGTAATACTGTCGCTCTGCTGAGCACGCCAAGCATATAAGAGGCCAATTTGGCCTTCCCTTCCAAGTGAACATGAAACTGCACACTATTCATTATGTCGACGCCGAGGATTCCGATACTAGCTGAGGCAGCAAGGGGAGTGCCTTGAAACTGAGGAGATACGACAAAGGGGTTCTTTTTAGCGGTAAACGTGCAAACTTGTGACTTCTGGGGATTGAACTGGACTACATTTAGTCGCCCCCAATCCGAGACTTTGTTCAGCAAAGACTTGACTTCAGACACAAGTTTGTTCCGGTACTCGGCGACGTTTTCCCGAGAAATATTGGCACGACCTGTGTATAGAGCATCACCAGTGCTGTAATCCGCATAGCAATGAATGTTACCAGTAAGCAACATATCATTGATATTGTGACGCCTCATAATTATTATTAATAAATAATAATTAAATTCAATGTAAAGGCATTTAAAAATGTCTTAGAAATTATATTTTAAACAATTAAAATGTTTAAAATTAAGTATAAAGTTCAAATATGTTTATTGGGAATATTGAATATTATAGTATAGTTAACGCATAAATTGTCTCTAAAAAATCTCTAAATTTATTAAAATCTTGTTTAAGATATTCAAAATATATTAAATTATATAAATACAAGTCGATTATATTACAATAATAAGGATAAATAACATTTGTAATATAATAGACAAAATGGATAAAAATTTTCTAAGTTGAAGAAGGTGTTCTTGTATTAGTCGGAAAATTTCTAAGTTGATGAAAGTGTTCTTGTAATGGTCTCCATAATAAGGGGCGTTGCCGGAGACACATACCCAAGGTTATACATATATATGGGGTGGTCGGCTGACCGACTGCTAGTACTAATGTTGCACAATGACTAGTCCTATATTAGGGACTTATGATAGTAAGGTCTAACGAACCAAAGCATTAATATAGAAGGTCTTTATGATGCATAAGCATTATGATAGCAGAGTTATGACTTGAAGTCCCATATGAATAAGACATACAATAGTATGGTCTATGAAATAAAGCAAATATGTTGAAGGTCTCAAATATGTAAAAGCATTATATTGAAAGAATTGGGACTTGAAAAGAATTATTATAGTGGCGTGTAGATTGTTTCACAGCATCCGAGACCGAGGTAAACTTGGACTCGCTAACCGATATGTCCTTGACATATCATCTTAGTGCCGGTGGTAAGCGGGTTTGTTGTAGCAATACGACTTGCCCGTGGACATCGCACAACCCTACCGTTTGTGGGCGGCGTCTTAGCGCATAGCGTTATGATACGTCGGCTATCTTTCGGATTAGGGTGAGTGTGTTTGGTAGTACTTTTAAGTGCAGCAAGCATACTCAACTCCATGTCTTAGTGCAATAGCGCTATGATACGTGGAGTTTTGGCTAATGATGTCTTGGTACCGTGCTACTATGATACGTTGGTGGTTAATCGATGTGTCCTAGACATATCATCTTAGTGTCGGTGGTAAGCGGGTTTGTTGTAGCAATACGACTTGCCCGTGGACATCGAACACCCCTGCTGTTTGTGGGCGGCGTCCTAGCGCACAGCTTTAGGATACGTCGGCTATCTTTCGGATTGGGGTGAGTGTGTTTGGTAGTACTTTTAAGTGCAGCAAGCATACTCAACTCCATGTCTTAGTGCAATAGCGCTATGATACGTGGAGTTTTGGCTACTGATGTCTTAGTGGCGTGTTACTGTGACACGTTAGTTGTATTTTGCGGGTGGTGCTGTCTGCTGGGACTGTATGGGGGACCTTGGGATGGTGTAAGCCTGACGATAGTCGTATTGATGCTTGTTGCATTCTGCAGCATTGCGTCTCTGCGATGGTTGTTTGGCGGGTCGCTATTTTCAATGAAGCTCTCTGCGTCTTGGTTTGATTCACAACCCAAGTAGCTTTGCCCAAGTCGGGTCCCTTCATAGCGGGGCTGCAGACTGTCTGCCCTCCATGATGTTTTATATAACAACATATTAATATATCTCTATAAAGTTCCCACCTTTGAAAGATTGAAGGCAACTTGTTGGTGGGTGAGACAAACATGATCGAAAAATGCATATACTCAACGTCAGTGACACAAACCCTTTCTGATGGCGAATTATTACTAATATCTTATAACTGCCTATTGGCTATATCTGCCATTGTATTGGTTGGTGGAGCATATGTGTCGACCTCATGCGGGTGGTAGCTGGAGGGAGAATCTGAGGAGGCTCTCAAGGCTGCGGCCGAAAGCCGCGCAACGTGGGACCCCATTCCCTTGAGGTGAGCGGTAGACTCATGACACGCTCTGCGGTCAATTGGCCGTGCTGACCATGCAATTGGTGGTGATGCCTTACACTTACATCACGTCTGCAGGAACGGCGGTCTGGCAGGTGGTGGCGCTCATGGACGGCTTTTTATGGCCAGTGTGCCTATTGTTGCCTAACCCGTGTGACGTACATTCACTGTGGCTGGATTTGATCGTATCCTGTATGGCGTTTACACGCACTGACATGCGCGACTTCGGTCGATGTTTGTGCTTACGCACTATCAAGGGGCCAAGTCCTCTTTTACTGGTTCGCCAGTTATTTTGCTGTGGACTACGGTCCAGTTCCCAAATTTGCGTACCCTTCGGGGGGAGCGCATTAAAATGGTTGGCGCTCACCGTGCGCGGCGTGTGCGGAGCCGTGTACCTCCTCCACATTTTTTTTTAATGTGGAAGAGCGAAGCCCTTGTATCTGGTATTTGATATAAATATTGTGAGCCTTTTCCAAACGGGAAGGGATTAGTTAATAAGGAATTGACTATTGTGAACCTGATACAAGTGGAATAAGGACAATTTATTGTTCTTAACTTTTATTTGAGCTCTGTCTTCGTGAACGGGGTTCTTTAGCTTATAAGACACTACCAACAGCTTTCGATTGCTCTCGCAAATATTCACTCTTCCAAGATACACCTAAAATAACTAAGTTACTATACAAACACAACGTAAATAAGGGTCCTAACTAAGACGATCACGCCATAAATTTATTATACGGCCTATATTTGAACCTTTACAAAGATCAATGTATGATTAATATACTGGTCACGTAAGTTAGATATACTTGTATAACTTATAGAAATAGATTCTAAGGAAATAAAGGTATAAATATATATAGAAAGAGTGAAGAGATGAGAAAGGGGGGGGGGAGGGGTCGTTACAATTTGGTGCCGTGACCAGGATAGAGGTTAAATTTTAAATAGGGGGCCGATAATATAAAATTATGAGGTAGGCTATATGCCTACAATTTGTTGTCCGTGAAATGGAGAGGTGTCTGGGAGAGTGTTGTTTGCTGGGGGTGGTTGAGAGTCTGGGGGTGGGGTTTAAATATTAAAATTGAGTATTAATATAGAAGGTGTATGCATAGTTGAGCAAGATAATATTTTAAAGTGAAATAAGTGGAAAGACTCAATTAAACTAAGTGAAGGACACAAAAAGTAAAAAAAAAAAATAAAGTGAGATAAGTGGAAAGACTCAATTAAACTAAGTGAAGAACACAAAATGTATAAAAAAAATATAAAAAATGGCTAAAAACAAGAAAAATTCAAACTCAATTAAGGCTAAGCTTAAAAATGAAATGAAAATGCTTCAGAAATTAATTAAGAATGCAGTGAAAACCTTTGAGGTTAAAATAAGGGATTTAGAGGAAAAATTTATTAACCAAACGAAAGATCACGAAGATCACCAATTTAAAATAAATCAAGGAGAGGTGTCCGGGGCGAGCACCTCTTATGTAAATGATCCTAGACAAAATATTGTATATAATGTACATAATGTCACAATAGAAAAGCCGAAATTTGGAAATGGAAATACTCATCCAGTAACATTTTTGGAAGATCTCACCAATTATTTAAAGAAAGTTCCATCTAATGGTCTCGAAATATCAATAGCACAAGAGTGCTTAGTAGGTGAAGCCAAGTATTGGGCTCGCATTAATAATGTGCGTTGGACAACTTTTGATGATTTTAAAGCTGACTTTCTAAGAGTATTTTGGGGTGAAGAAGAACAAAATAAAGTGAAGAGATTCCTTGTGCAAAATAAATGGAATAGAAGTACACACCCCACCATGGTTAGTTATTTTCTTTATGTTATTGAAAAGGCACAAACATTATCATATCCGATACCTGAAAAACAATTAGTAACTGATGTTATCAGACATTATCCTAAAACTGTGCAGCAATTATGGAGAAAAGCTAAAATTGAGACAATAATAGACACGACAGATTTTTTAAGAAACTTGGATGACATCGATAAACAAGATGAAGGTCGTGAAACTTACTATAATGAGAAAAAGAGAAAATTTAATAATAATACGGAGCAAAAATATAAAGAAATACAACAATCATACAAAACATGGCGTAAACCCGAAGAGGGAAAAAAGAAGGTGAATGAAGTACATGAAATACAGTTCACCAATGACCAATCTGATGTTACGGCCCCTGAGCCAAATTTAGAGTCGTAGAGGTCGAACTAGTTCCCGATTCGATCCTTTACAATGTAAAAGGGAACAAAGCATTAAATATGTTATTAAAGCTGGGTTGGCGACCTGGTCAAACACTGGGTAAAAATAATAGAGGGTTGCGAAAACCTATCGCTTTAAAAGCAAATTTTAACAGAGAAGGCCTTGGTTATAATGACAATGAAAATAGTATATTAAACACTTTAAAAGCCAGGTCGGACTTGCTCTTAATGGAGTTATTCGTGCAAACCGTCTTCGAGGAAGGCGAAGATAAATACCAAAGGGAATTAATAGGGAATATGAGATCTGAAATTAAAGTTTCAATATTTGAAAAAGAAATAGACGCGCTTCTCGACACTGGGAGTGATGTTACATGCATTTCAGAAAGTTTATATTTACAAATTAAAGATAATAATCGTAAAATATCAATAATGCCAGTTAAAGCAATGCAAATAAAAGGTGCTGTTGGGCAGCGCAGCACAAAAATACAACAGATGATCATATTGCCTATAAAGATAGATGAGGTAGTCTTTGAAACACAAACTTTAATTGTAGGTAATTTAATAAGACCTTTAATATTAGGCTTTGACTGGCTCAAGAGAAATAAAATATTGATTGATTTGAGAAATGCTACTGTTGGAATAGAATTTAAAGTGAAAACCAAAGACTACTTCATACCCTTCAAATATAATAATAAATCTGTATTACATAATAACTGCATCGAACAATGTACCGTTGATCCATTAACAAATATAAAAATAGGATCTACATTGGAGGTCTCTGAAAAGGCAAAACTTAGTAAGGTTTTGGAAAAACATAAGAATATGTTTTCGAGCAAATTGGGAAGAGCCAATTGCTATGAGCATAAAATTGAAATGATCGATGATGAACCTATAGTTACTAGGTCCTATCCTATTCCATATGCATGTAGAGCGAAAATGGAAGAAAAGTTATATGAAATTGAACAAGCTGGTATCATCACAAGGACATCAACGCCTTACAGTAGTCCATTGACATTCACTCTTAAAAAAGATGGCTCAATTGGAGTTCTACTAGATGCCAGAAGCATAAATAAGAAAATGGTTGCAGAAACAGAGAAACCACCTATACAATTAGATGTTTTGAATTCATTCCACGGAGCGAATTATATTACTACCATTGACTTAAATAATGCATATTTTCAAATTCCGATAAATAAAGATGGTAGAAAATATACTGGATTCACATTCAATGGAAAGTCATATGTATATAATGTTCTGCCGCAAGGATTAAAAACATCAGTAGGAAGCTTTAGCAGAGCCATGAATTTAATATTAGGACCAGAAGTCCAAGAATTTTGTGTGAATTATTTAGATGATCTAGCTATTATTACAACAGGAACGTTAGATAAACATTTGGAGCACATTGATATTGTTTTAAGCAAATTAAACAAAGCTGACTTAACGTGCAACTTGCAGAAATGTGAATTTATTTGTAAAGAAATTAAAATGCTGGGTTTTATAATTTCAACAGAAGGCATAAAGACAGATTCCGATAAGATTCGGGCGATCCAAGAGTTCCCAGCACCTAAAAAGATTAAACAATTGAGGGCATTTTTAGGTCTATGCAATTTTTATAGAAGGTTTATACCAAATTATAGCGAGAACATAATAACGTTCTGTGAATTACTTAAAAAGGGACGTAAGTTCCAATGGAGCGGTAAAGAACAGAAGGCATTTGATTTTATAAAACAACAATTTATTAATACAATACAATTGCATCATCCTGACTTTAATAAGCCGTATTATTTACAAACAGATTGTTCCGGTGTGGGTATGGCCGGAGTACTATATCAGATAGATGATAATAATGAAATGAGAATTTTAGGCTATCATAGTAAAGCCTTAAAAGGCCCCGAATTAAATTGGTCTGTTACTGAACAAGAGTTTTATGCTGTAATAAGCTGCCTAAAGAAATTTGAAACATATTTGAGAGGCAGTAAAGTAATAATATTAACTAATCATAAAGCATTATTGTTTATTAATAATATGAAGTAATTAAATGGTAGAGTAACCCGATGGATTTTGTATATAGAACAATTTAATTATGAATTACAGCATATATCGGGTAGATGTAATATTGTTGCAGATGTGCTATCACGTTATCCTCCTGATGGCGATTTAATACAAGAGGATAAAAATAATAGCTTATAATTTGCTTACACAGAAAGCGAACCGAATATTGAGCTGATAGAAAAATTAAAATCCTTATCAGTATATCAATTACAAGATTCGGAGTCGTTGGTTATTATTGAAAAGTTAAAGACATTAAATACTTCCACAATACAACAAAATAATAAATTGAAACGGTATAGTTTGAAAAATGATGTATTATATTACAAAACGAATATAAAAGAAGTAATATATTTACCTAAAGCATTGAGACAAGATATTATAAATCAAGTACATGTCGAAATGGGTCATCAAGGACCCTATATGGTAATTAAGTATGTGAGAGACAGATTCTTTTGGAAAGGCTTAACAAAAGATATTAAAAATCAATTAAGGGTTTGTCATGTATGTCAGTTATCTAAGAAAAGCAATATAACATATGTGGGTCCATGCAAATCTATAATAACAGAAAACATTGGCGATATAGTCATGGCAGACTTATATGGACCACTTGCATCAGGTACCTTTGGGTACACTTTCATATTTGTCATACAAGATTCATTCAGTAAATTTATCAAATTATATCCTTTAAAACAGTCAACAGCAAAGTCTGTTGTAACAAAAGTAAAGCATTTTGTTGAGATTATAAAGCCCAAGGCAATAATGACAGATAATGGAAAACAGTTTATAAGTAATCACTGGAAACAATCAATGAGAGATTTAAATATAAAGCCAATATATACTACAGTTAGAAATCCTAGACCAAATACAACAGAGCGAGTAAATAAAGAGTTGAGCAGATTATTTAGGACGCTTTGTCATACTAACCACAAAGATTGGGCGTTAATATTGCCGAAATTAGAAGAATTGTATAATAATTCTTATCACAATAGTACAGGCTTTACGCCTTGTGAGATACTTTATGGTGAGTCTAATGAGATGTCTTTTGACAAAATAATTTCTAAAAGTTAAGACAAACATAATGTCGAGCAAATTAGACAACAAGTGCGTAAAAATTTAAAAGAAGCAAGTCGAATAAGAAACACAAAATTTGATAGGCGAAATAGATTAATAAAATAAAACATTGGCGACTTAGTAAAAATTTCAAGATCTAGTAGATCAGATGCCGATAATAAAGTTATGAGTAAGTTCAATTTGGCATATGAAGGGCCTTATGTAATAGCAGCTGTACCATTTGACAATGTATATACCTTAGCAAATCCAGAGACAAATGAAATTAGAGGAATTTTCAATGCTATTCACTTATTAAAAACTTAAAAAAAAACTTGGACTCGCTAACCGATATGTCCTTGACATATCATCTTAGTGCCGGTGGTAAGCGGGTTTGTTGTAGCAATACGACTTGCCCGTGGACATCGCACAACCCTACCGTTTGTGGGCGGCGTCTTAGCGCATAGCGTTATGATACGTCGGCTATCTTTCGGATTAGGGTGAGTGTGTTTGGTAGTACTTTTAAGTGCAGCAAGCATACTCAACTCCATGTCTTAGTGCAATAGCGCTATGATACGTGGAGTTTTGGCTAATGATGTCTTGGTACCGTGCTACTATGATACGTTGGTGGTTAATCGATGTGTCCTAGACATATCATCTTAGTGTCGGTGGTAAGCGGGTTTGTTGTAGCAATACGACTTGCCCGTGGACATCGAACACCCCTGCTGTTTGTGGGCGGCGTCCTAGCGCACAGCTTTAGGATACGTCGGCTATCTTTCGGATTGGGGTGAGTGTGTTTGGTAGTACTTTTAAGTGCAGCAAGCATACTCAACTCCATGTCTTAGTGCAATAGCGCTATGATACGTGGAGTTTTGGCTACTGATGTCTTAGTGGCGTGTTACTGTGACACGTTAGTTGTATTTTGCGGGTGGTGCTGTCTGCTGGGACTGTATGGGGGACCTTGGGATGGTGTAAGCCTGACGATAGTCGTATTGATGCTTGTTGCATTCTGCAGCATTGCGTCTCTGCGATGGTTGTTTGGCGGGTCGCTATTTTCAATGAAGCTCTCTGCGTCTTGGTTTGATTCACAACCCAAGTAGCTTTGCCCAAGTCGGGTCCCTTCATAGCGGGGCTGCAGACTGTCTGCCCTCCATGATGTTTTATATAACAACATATTAATATATCTCTATAAAGTTCCCACCTTTGAAAGATTGAAGGCAACTTGTTGGTGGGTGAGACAAACATGATCGAAAAATGCATATACTCAACGTCAGTGACACAAACCCTTTCTGATGGCGAATTATTACTAATATCTTATAACTGCCTATTGGCTATATCTGCCATTGTATTGGTTGGTGGAGCATATGTGTCGACCTCATGCGGGTGGTAGCTGGAGGGAGAATCTGAGGAGGCTCTCAAGGCTGCGGCCGAAAGCCGCGCAACGTGGGACCCCATTCCCTTGAGGTGAGCGGTAGACTCATGACACGCTCTGCGGTCAATTGGCCGTGCTGACCATGCAATTGGTGGTGATGCCTTACACTTACATCACGTCTGCAGGAACGGCGGTCTGGCAGGTGGTGGCGCTCATGGACGGCTTTTTATGGCCAGTGTGCCTATTGTTGCCTAACCCGTGTGACGTACATTCACTGTGGCTGGATTTGATCGTATCCTGTATGGCGTTTACACGCACTGACATGCGCGACTTCGGTCGATGTTTGTGCTTACGCACTATCAAGGGGCCAAGTCCTCTTTTACTGGTTCGCCAGTTATTTTGCTGTGGACTACGGTCCAGTTCCCAAATTTGCGTACCCTTCGGGGGGAGCGCATTAAAATGGTTGGCGCTCACCGTGCGCGGCGTGTGCGGAGCCGTGTACCTCCTCCACATTTTTTTTTAATGTGGAAGAGCGAAGCCCTTGTATCTGGTATTTGATATAAATATTGTGAGCCTTTTCCAAACGGGAAGGGATTAGTTAATAAGGAATTGACTATTGTGAACCTGATACAAGTGGAATAAGGACAATTTATTGTTCTTAACTTTTATTTGAGCTCTGTCTTCGTGAACGGGGTTCTTTAGCTTATAAGACACTACCAACAGCTTTCGATTGCTCTCGCAAATATTCATTCTTCCAAGATACACCTAAAAGAACTAAGTTACTATACAAACACAACGTAAATAAGGGTCCTAACTAAGACGATCACGCCATAAATTTATTATACGGCCTATATTTGAACCTTTAGAAAGATCAATGTATGATTAATATACTGGTCACGTAAGTTAGATATACTTGTATAACTTATAGAAATAGATTCTAAGGAAATAAAGGTATAAATATATATAGAAAGAGTGAAGAGATGAGAAAGGGGGGGGGGAGGGGTCGTTACAATTTGCAGAAGAAACAGCGTTGGTGATAGCACACAACCTTGTTGAACACCAGCGTTAATAGACTTGTAGTCGGAGCATGCACCGTCTATAACGACCTTGATGCACCGATCAGCAAAGAAACTGGTTATCCATTTGCACAATTCCTCGGGGAGCCTATAGAAACGAAGCTTCGAAAGAAGCGCTTTGTGCCAGACCCAATTGAAGGCCTTCGCTATGTCCAAACTAATGGCTAATGCCTCCCCCTTGGACTCTACTACCATCTATGAGTCAATTAGACTAGACGAAACCGTACTGGCGGTCACTAACCAGCTGGTGATCCTCAAGGTACCTAAGGTGATGGCGATAGGGCTGCTGTTGGACGGGTCTCAGCGTTCGCCTTTTTTAGGGATCGGGTGGACCAAAGTTGTCTTCCATAAATTTGGGACTACGCCGTAGAAGTAGGAGTACCGGAAAAGACGCATTAAAACCGGTGCCAACTCCGAAGCACACGTCTTGCTGACGTCCAGGGAGAAGAGTGCTTTACGAACCGAGAGCTGTGTAAATCACACATCCGGCATGGAGCAGTCTTTAATTTTACACCAAAAACAAGTGCAAATTACAAGCAAAACACCTAGGTTTTACTACGAGCGAGGACACGCCTGTTTATGTATCAGAGCAGCTCACCGCTAAGG
Source organism: Parnassius glacialis (assembly GCA_033319125.1). Taxonomy (NCBI): domain Eukaryota; kingdom Metazoa; phylum Arthropoda; class Insecta; order Lepidoptera; family Papilionidae; genus Parnassius; species Parnassius glacialis. The sequence goes on along the minus strand of JAVANC010000012.1, from coordinate 41,537,289 downwards.
GTGCCCGACTTTTCTTCCTGTCTCGAGATCTCGCCAAATCGAATGGGTAAAGATTCTGCTGGACTGCGTTTGGAAGAGTTTTTGTTAGAAAAGATGATACGTCTAAAATTATATGCATCCAGAGCGAGGCACAGGTGCACCAACTTCTTCAACAAAAGTGACTATATTCAAACATCTCAATGGTAACTTCTCTGTGCTTCATTCATTATACATATTATTATCTTATTTTTGGTAAGACAATTGCTGTAAACCTTACATCTACTGTTAGCGTAACTTTCATTTATACACTTATACCTATGGTTTTAAAAACTGCAAACAAACTACAACAACCAAACACACCTATGTACAATACCACACGCTCACACCTCACAAATTCAATACATACACATTAACATAAAACCACATCAACAGTACAAACACAAAACACACTAGAACAACCATCCACTCTTACAGACTACAATGTAAACAACATACTCTCATCGATGAATCCTACCTATTCTCGTGTATACTTGCAAGTGTTTCTAACAAACTTATCACTACTCACCCGATGTAATAACCTCTGCAATGATTTACTTTGTACTTACTCTTTTTTTAATGGATAGTCAGCTCACTAACCAGGAACTAGACTGCAAGCAAATAACACTGATACGGCCTGGGGCTGCCTAGCTAATGGTAGTATCCACCTAGGCCCATCATAGGAAGACCCTACAGGCAGATATAGGTCGGGCTTTTGGCCAAAGTGGAAATTTCTAACAGAAACACACGAGGGAAAAGGTCACTACGATAAAGGCACTCACCTGCTCCAGGAGCGTAGACGATTCTCCTAGACCGGCCCGGCTGATGACAGTGTCGTGAGTGTATGTGTAATTGTATGTGCGTGTATGTTGACCAGCCCCGATCTGGATGACGCAATGCCGTCCGGGAGAAGGTATGCGCTGGTATCCCTGGAACTCTACCCTTCTGGAGGCACTCTTCCTGGGTTGTCACGAAATGGGACAGCTACACGTAGTACTTCAGAGGTAAATCACTATTATAGTTGCACAATAATTTAACCGAGTTAGTAGGTCCTAATGAACGATACGGTTCTCGTAACGATTTACGCGGATTGATACTTTAGTAACAAGTTAGGCGCGGAAAACGTCAGTATAGCTCGCAAGAAATTCTACAATGAATGTCGCGAAGTCCAATACCGCCGCGTCAGCCGGCCGGGGGGAGGGGAAGGTGTCCTTGATATCGAGGCCAAGCGCGCGCGTTAAAGAATACGTTTCGAAGGCAAAATATTCTAGCCTAAACAAACCCCCGCCCCGGACATAAGGCATTAGGTCTGCGAGTAGATTGGCAAACGGGACAAGGTCGCGACGGCACGTTGCAAGACCGAATCTCCGACCAAAACCTCGGCCACTCTAGGCACCCCATCCGCTCCATACGACAACTTAACAATGCGTCCACGGCGCCAATACAAAGGTAGAGCGTTTGGTTCTTTAATCAACACGAGGTCTCCCACCCGAGGAGGCTCCGTCTTGTCAGACCACTTAACGCGCTGCTGCAAAAGATGTAGGTACTCCAGAGACCATCGGTGCCAAAAGCGTTGAGTCATCTGTTGCAGCAGGGCAAACCTGCTAAGCCGTGAAGCGCTCGTTTCCCTGAAGGGGTACTTGGGCAGAGCGTTAAGAGGCTGGCCAATCAGGCGGTGTCCCGGGGTTAGAACTTCCAAATCATTCGGGTCGGAGGAGAGGGTACAGAGGCGGCCGAGAGTTGAGTACCGCCTCAATTTTACAGAATACAGTGGCGAGCTCCTCAAATGTCAAAAAAGTTTCACCAATAACGCGATGGAGATGCGTTTTTGCCACTTTAACACCGCCTCAAAATACCGCCCCAGTGGGGACACGCCGGAGGGTCGAATTTCCACTGGATGCCCCTTTTTGACAAGCATTTCCTAAATAAGTCCGGTGGCTGGGACAGAAATTCGACGACCTCCTTTAGATACCTATCCGTGCCCTTATAATTCGTCCCGCAATCCGACCGGATCAAGTCCGGCAAACCGCGCCGCGACACGAAACGGCCAAGCGTGGCCAAGAAGGCTTCCGTGCTGAGGGCGCTTAACAGTTCCCAAGTGAACGGCTTTAGTGGAGAGGCACACGAAGACGCAAAGATAGGCCTTATATGAACGCGCGTTACGAAGGTTAGAGGACTTGACGAAGAAGGGGCCAGCGAAGTCTGTTCCGACCCCCAGCGAATGGTCCGGATGGCCCTGACGCGGTCGGGCGGCAAGGTCACCCATCAGAGGCTGCGATATGGGGGCCTTCAGTTTATAACAGGGGGATGCACTTAAAGATGACGCTCCGAATGGTGCGTCGGCCAGCCAAAATCCAAAACTCCCGCTGCAAAATAGCCGAAAGAGCGTTACACCCAGCGTGGGCATTCTTAACATGGTGGTGGGTTACCAGCAACCGGACAAGGGTGCCGTCCTTAGGAGCAGCAACGGGTGTCGAGCCCCGCACGGCAGTTGAGAGTTTTTCAAACGTCCGCCCACGCGCAGCATCCCAGGCGTCGTCCAGAAAGAGGTTCAGGCGGCCAGAGCGCCCTTGATAACGGAGCCACGCTTCAAGTTTTCAATAACGGCCTCAAAATGCTCCGTCTGGGACCATACGGGTCCAATGCATCAAAGCTTCCCGACGCTCGTTAGGGGACAAAACGCAATCAGAGAGTCGGTTTGGACGGATCTCTCGAATTGTGGACAAAGCGGCGCAGCCAAGCAGTCACTCCTAAGAGCTTATCGAGAGAGCTGTACCGTTCCAGAAGGGAGAGATCCCGAGTGGGCTTATCCTTGCCCACTCCTACTCCGGCCCGTAGGCCCGGCAATCGGTAGGTTCGGAGTAATTACCCTGGGGCCAGAATGACTGAGGATCAGATACCAACCGGGACCCCACCACAATGAGTGGTCAACCAGCGCGGGGGCCTCACAGCCGCGAGAAGCGCAGTCGGCGGGATTCAACTCCCCTGGGGACATATCTCCAGTTGAGAGAAGTCTCAGAACTCTGGATTTGAGACACGCGGTTCGCCACAAAGACCTCAAGATTGTGAGGTGCGGCTCGGAGCCAACAACAGTACTATCTCACTGTCCGACCATGCGTAGACGTCCGTAATGTCGATTACAGGCTTCAAGGACGGAGTGAACGTGGTTGAGGAGCCGCGTGAGAAGAGCGGCACCGGACAGTTCCAATTTAGGGATAGTTAAGCGGGATCTAATGGGGCAACCTTGCTTTTGGCGAGTACGAGATGAACTGCAGTATGACCAGAGGAACTCACAGTCCGCAAATATACGACAGCAGCATAGCCCTTCTCAGAGGCGTCGCAAACCCATGTAGGGTAGCCCTGCATTTCCTGGAGGGAGGAAGCACCTTGGCATGGAAACCCGGTTGATGTCCGGAAGGGAGGAGAGCATGGAGAGCCACTCTCGCAAGAGGACCCCGCTAATAGGCTCGTCCCAACCCAACCCGGACATCCAGAGCATTTGAAGAAAGCACTTAGCCAAAAAGATGACCGGGGTGATCCATCCATTAGGGTCGAAGGTGCGAGCTACCGTAGACAGCACGGAGCGCTTGGTCCATGCTCTGGGAGGGTGGGTCAAGTTTTACTCTATACGTGAAGGTGTCCTGAACAGGGCTGATATAGAATGCCCAGCACCGTCAACAAATTAGGATTCTCAGGGTGCTCGAACAGATGAGGGTCTTGTTGATCATCTCCTGGGGGGTCCGTCAAAATATGAGGGGAGTTCGACAACCACTTGCGCAACTCATAGCCTCCAGACTTCAGGATGGCAATTAATTCATCTCGCAAGACCAGAGCCTCCTCGATGGTGGAAGCGCCCGTACAAATGTCGTCCATGTAGACCGAAGTCTCCAAAATAGAAGCTCCCCGAGCGTATCTCAGGCGCTCTCTCTCAGCGAGTTCAAGGAGGGTTCGCATGGCGATATACGGGCTGGACCGGAGTCCATATGTGGTGGTATTCGACTGAAATACCTGTATGGGATCGCTGGGCTTCTCGCGCCACCATTATCAGCTGATATCGGCGGTCATCACGATGGACCACTGATTGGCGAAACATCATTTGAATGTCCGCGACAAAAACACTTGGTGTCGACGAATTGGGTCAAGATGTCGGATATGTCCTTGATCAGTTTAGGACCCGAGTGAAGACACTGATTCAGAGACACACCGTTTGATGTGGGGGCGGAACCGTCAAAGACTACCCGAATCTTACTCTCAGGGGTCCTCAAGACCGCATGGCGAGGGAGGAAGTAGTGCTCCTGTGAACGCCATTCGAAGTTGGACGGTGACATGTGACCCAGCTCCTGATACTCGCGCAATGAACTCGACATATTTGTCGCGAAAGGCTGGGTCACGCCACATGCGGCGCTCCATGAAAGCAACCTCTTCTCGGCCAGAGCACGAGATTGACCCAAAGAGGGGCGTGAGTCCAGAAAGGGTAAGCGAGTGACGAAACGACCGTCAACCCGCCGGCCGGTATTGTTCTGGTAGAACAACTCACACTCACGGTCCAGAGGGTCGACTCGAGCTGCATGTGGTGGTTCCTCAATTTCCCAGAACCGCTTGGACGGCGTCCGATAGGGACACGCCCACGACGGAGAGCGGGTCAGCCGTCGGAGGGGGAGGAGACCACATAACCGGTCCAAAGAAGGTGTGCCCAATATTCGTGGAAATTGCTGACAGGCCATCGGGCTGCAGAGCTCGTATCTCACCTAACAAGAATACACCCAGCGTGTCGGCCCCCCAGTAACAAATCTATAGGCCCAGGTTGGGCCCACCGAGGGTCTGCCGGTCTCAAAGCCCGACGCACAGCGCACAGCGCTGTCATTTATACGAACGTTAGGGAGAAACCCTACAATGTCGTCGAGGACAATTACCTTGACTAAAATACGAAGGTGTTCGCTGTCAGGGCTGAACACCAACTCCGCTTGTCCCCTAGGAGCAGGAGGCTCGGCACCTCCGATACCTACCATCGGACGTGATTCAGAGCTCCAGGGGAGCCCCAGTCTTCCCACCAACCGAGTAGAGGCCACACTACGTTGGGAACCGAGTCCAATAGAGCTCGAACGGTTAAGCGTTCGCCGCTCGGGTTGTAAACCTTCACTGAGGCCGTCGGGCAATAGAACAGTTTGACAGGTAGACTGCTGACGACTTATAGGCTCAGTGGAGGCGGCCATGGCGGGAGCTAGGGCGGCAGCCTCCTATCTGGAGCTGCCTCTGTTGGGCCGGCACCCGAACCGGGGGCCCCGAGAGCGGCACTCCGACGGCGTCTCGATGACCCCTTGACTGGAATTCCCCGAACGGGCCGACCTGGGGAAAACTCGGGGATCCTCGGCTCCAAGGCCCGGGACTGATACGCAGTCTCCGGAACCCGGTAGTACCGGCACCGACCAAAGGGGGGGCGGCGTTCTGGTCGGCGGCCACTCAGCCAACGGGGGTGACAACGGTCTAGCTGACCGCTGAGTGGCTGCGAATTCACTATCAACTCGCTGAGGGGGGGTGGAAGACGCCCCCGCCCCTGGGGGAACGACTCCCAGACCGATCGGGGGAGACTGACTCCCCTCAGAACGAGGGGCGCTGTGGTCCACCGGTGAGCGCCGAGCGTCGCCCGACAGTGGGCGTGGCTGGGCACCCTCGCCGTGGGAGTCGGGGGGCTGGCAGGCCCTGCGAGGACGAGCCGGTGCGCACCCAGGCACAATATGACGTGGTGGTTGCCCTGGGCAGTGCGTGCAGGGCCGCTGGTGCGGGGCAAGTCTCGTTGTAAATGCCTCTCCAGGCACGATAAGCACCAGCGGCGCTCCCTGGCAATGGTTCGCCTCGCCGTAGCCGGCTTGCGCAACAACTTCGGGCACGACGCCGCCCGGTGTCGGATGCTCGACAATAGGAGCAGGGAGGCGCCTCCCGGGCTGCTAGGCCACTATAGGAGGGTACTGGGGGGGCGCCCTCCCGCGGGGGCTCCGCTCGGCCTCAGGAGGGTGGGCGCCGCCTTGGCCGGCTGATTCCGCCTCTCCCTGGGCACCGCTCGGGAGGCGGCCGGGGGGCCCTCGACGGCGCCTGCTGCGTTCTCCAGCTGCCTACACTGCTCTTTCAGGAACCGCAGCAGGTCCCTAAAGGGGGGCATGTAAGAGGCGCCATCCCCTCCGAACCTCTCCTCAAAATGGAGCCGAAGGTCGAGGGGCAGGCGGGACAGCACTATATGAAGGAGCAGAAAAGACCACTCGTCTACAGGTTAATCCAGCCGCCGCAACGAGTTGCACGCTACGACGACTGGATTCACTATGTCTTCACGTAGTCTAGTCCGGTCCTTCAGCAGCGGGAGGTTCAGCAGCCTCCGAACATGATCGTCCGCAATCCGCCGGACGTTGGCGTACCTTCCAGCGAGGAGGTCCCTGGCGTTTTGGTAGGCGTCGTCCGACAACTTAAGGTGGCCGACGACGCTCAGGGCCTCCCCTCTAGTGAAGCCAGGAGGTACCCCATTTTTAGGCAGGGGTCAGGTCTCTCCGGGCGTCCACCAGGCTGTCAAACATGCCGACGAAGGTCAGCCACTCCGAAGAGGACCCCGGAGAAACCTTGGCAGGTCCAGCGTTGGGGAGTCGTCCTAGCAGCTCTGACTGAATAGGCGGCTTCCGCGGGGACTCGAGAAGGCTACTCAGCCGAGCATCGCGCTCCCTCTCCGCATCCTTGGCCCCCGCCTCGATCAGGTCGTCCGTTAGCGCGAGGAACTGCTTGTAGTCCGCGCGGCAGGATTCCAGGACTTCCTTTTCCACCTCCGAGTCCTCGAGCTCAGAGTAAGCCTCCTCCACGGCCGCCCTTCGAGCATCGACCGGCTCAAGCCTCTTCCTCAGATTATAGACCCTGCCGGTCGGCCTATCAACGCGTGTGCGCTGGTAGCCCAGCGCAGCTCAGTCCGCAAGCAACGATTAGTGCTTATGTGACGGCATACTAAATACAATACAATAAAAAAATACATAAATAACGAATAATTACTAAATACAATAATAACAAATACTAATAACAAAATAACAGAAATAACGAATACAGTACTACTAATACGATAATATCAATCAGTTTAGATAGAAATTACACAATTATTAAATACAAGTAAATACGAAAAAACACAAATCAAATTAGCACGTAACAACCCTAGTACGATTAACAATTATCCCCATTACGTGACAGCCTTATGTATCTATTCACATACTTCGCCTCAACAATTCTCGCTTGTTACCTACGGGCGTGGCGTTAGGCAACTACCTCCTAACAACAGAGAAAAGGCGAGCCACTATGCAACAAGAAATAATTATTATTTATATTAATTTTACGTATTACGGCCGGGGGGTGATTGTAGACACAGTCCAACCACGCCTCTGCTACCAACTGATACGGCCTGCGGCTGCCTAGCTAATGGTAGTATCCACCTAGGCCCATCATAGGAAGACCCTACAGGCAGATACAGTTCGGGCTTATGGCCAAAGTGGAAATTCTCTAACAGAAACACACGAGGGGAAAGGTCACTACGATAAAGGCACTCACCTGCTCAGGAGCGTAGACGATTCTCCTAGACCGGCCCGGCTGATGACAGTGTCCGTAAGTGTATGTGTAATTGTATGTGCGTGTATGTTGACGGGCCCGATCTGGATGACGCAATGCCGTCCGGGAGAAGGTATGCGCTGGTATCCTGGAACTCTACCCTTCTGGAGGCACTCTTCCTGGGTTGTCACGAAATGGGACAGCTACACGTAGTACTTCAAAGTAAATCACTATTATAGTTGCACAATAATTAACCGAGTTAGTAGGTCCTAATGAACGATACGGTTCTCGCAACGATTTACGCGGATTGATACTTTAGTAACAAGTTAGGCGCGGGAAAACGTCAGTATAGCTCGCAAGAAATTCTACAATGAATGTCGCGAAGTCCGATACCGCCGCGTCAGCCGGCCCGGGGGAGGGGAGGTGTCCTTGATATCGAGGCCAAGCGCGCGCTTTAAAGAATACGTTTCGAAGGTAAAATATTCTAGCCTAAACAAACACACTCAAACAAATGTAATATAGAAGATCTAATTTACCATTGGTTGTGTTCCTTTCGTAATAATCTATTTGTTGTAACGCAAAACATGGCTAGTATCTATAAGAACTTCGACGACCTTTTGGTTACCCTATCAGTACTGGACTTCGAAATTGACGTTCTTATACTGACCGAATGCAGATTAGACCCTAACAAACAAATACCATTTTTAAGTAATTATACCTCCTACCAATCAATTAAACTTTTAAACAAGATGATGGTGTAGTAGCTTATATCAAAAACAATCACCGAGCTAAAGTTATTGACCTTCACCTCTCAGACGCTACAGGACTACAAATAGAGATTGATAACTACGTTTTCTGGGTATATACCGCTCCCCCTCTTTCTAAACGCCGATAGTTTTACTAGCTCCCTCGACTTACATCTGGAAACTATTAGTCATCATAAAAATGTGTCTGTCATAGGTGACATAAACATTTACCTGCTTCCCATAGCTACAGAGAAGCCTCAGTATCGCCGTAATAGACTCAGCTACTTAGACGCACTATCCCTGCATGGCTTATTGCCTGGTCACACTCTACCTACGAGAAAGAGATCCTGCCTCGACCACGTAATGATAAACTTGAAGTCAACCTCACTGCAGCTTTTATCGCCGTCCTTAACACGACGGTCACAGACCACAATCTTGTGTTGCTTCAGTTATCTAAAACATCTACCCACAAAGCTCCAACTAAGTCCAAACTAATTACAGATTTTGATGGGGCATATAATACTCTCATATCGACAAGTATCCCCTTTTCAGAATCGCCAAATAGCCCTGAAGAATTTGCCAACACTTTTATTAATATAATTAAGTCCTCTATGCAACAAAAATCTAAACTATCCTACTTTTCTAACAATAAAAAGATATTAAAACCCTGGATAACCCCGGAGCTCCTGAGGTGCATAAGGCAAAGAAATTACTTGCAACAAAAGGTAGAAAAGGACCCCATAATACAATTTTAATAATAACTTACAAACGTTTTCGAAATTTTAACAGTGGTAGAGCCACGCGCAGCTTTTGCTGTCGCACGGATGGGCGGCTCGAACCGGGGTGGTACCACGACCTCACAGAATACCAGCGTGAAGTAGAGGTTTCCCTCTGCGTTTCGCTTGGTGAGTGCAGGTGGCCGGAGGCCCCTTTTTACTGGAAATGAGGCATTCCATCTTAGTCCTCACGGTTGACAACGCATCTGCATTTTGATTCGCAAACGAGGATAGATGTAGATGTCTATGGGCCGCAGCAACCACTTACCATCAGGTGGACTGTGGTGCTCGTTTGTCACCCCTATCCTATAAAAAAAAAAAAATTACTGTTCCAACCTCATTAAAAAAAACTTAAACGACAGCATTATGGCAAACTTATTAATAAATCTCTAATAACCCCCGTAAATTCTGGAATACAGTAAATGAGATAACACGGTACAAACACCCAAGACTAATAATGTAGCCCTAATTAACTTAAAACCGCTACCACTAGATTCGGTTAACTATGTTAATAACTATTTTGCTTGTATAGGCAATAATTCGCTGGAATAATTACTACAAATTTAGGTACTAGAAGTCGGGGTACTAGTAGCTCCTATCTCTAACTATACACAGACCTCATCCTTCGTCCTGCTAAACACTGACGACAAAGAAGTCGAGAGCATCTTGATGAGTCTGGACTCTGGGAGCTCACCTGGATGGGATGGTATCAGCACTGGCTTTCTAAAGCATGCTAGAGCCTTTGTTGTACGTACATACGTAACCTCGCAAACCTTTGCTTTAGTACTGGTGTATTCCCCGGCGTCTTAAAGAGGTCTAGGTAACCCCTGTGCATAAGAGTGGAGACAGACAGGATGTAAACAATTATAGGCCTATCTCTGTCCTTACCTCCATCTCCAAAATAATTGAAAAAGCTGCTTAACAATAGATTAGTTGATTTCCTAAATAAATTTAAATTATTATTAAATTTCCAATATGGTTTTAGAAAGGGTCTTTCAACTCAAGATGCGATTCTTGATCTCACTTCTACTATAATTGGTGAAGTAGCAAATGCCTTACATTCTTTTTGGATTTAATAAAGGCCTTCGACACCGTCTCTGTGCCTATTCTTTTACACAGGCTAGAAAGCATAGGTATTAGGGATACTCCACTCATGCTGTTTAAAAGTTACCTACAGGACAGAACTCAGCAAGTAAAAATAAATAATTTACATAGTGATAAAGCTACGCCTAGTTTTGGAGTCCCGCAGGGTAGTGTCCTGGGCCCGAATCTCTTTTTAATATACATAAATGATCTATGTAATCTACGAGATGTCGGGGGCAGGATATACTCCTACGCGGACGACATTGCTATTGTTTTTACTGGTAGCACCTGGAATACTGTCCAAGCAGGTACTGAAAGGGGTTTAATCAATGTATCTAATTGGCTCAGAGATAACCTTCTTACCTTGAACACCCAAAAAACAAACTACATCTGCTTCACTCCTTCTAACAAATCCCAACCTGACCATAACTTTACCATAAAAATCCACACTTGCTCAAACCCTGGAAATATGATTTGCGACTGCCCTACTATTGATAAAGTCAGCCAAACAAAATACCTAGGTATAATGCTGGACCAACGACTTAACTGGCACTCACATTTGGAACTCTTAACTAACCGCATTAGGAAACTCATATGGGTATTCAAATCACTACTGCAGGTCATGTGCAACAAACTTAAAAACCGAATCTATGTAGCCTGGTCCAAATCGGTGCTCACCTACTGTATCTCGATTTGGGGAGGAGCTGACAAAACTCACTTCCTTGCATTTGAAAGAGCTCAGAGATCACTTATCAAAGTCATCTACTCCAAACCTTATCGTTTTCCCACTGACACACTATATAGAATGAGTGACCTACTCACAGTACGAAAACACTACGTTCTGAATATCATCTTCAAATCAAATCAAATAGCCTTTATTTCTGATAATATAATACATTTGGAGAATTATTATAATTGCAAAATTTTATAAATTACTTTACTTCACATACTAAAATATATTTTATGATTCATTTTTTTTAATAGTAATAATTCAATTTAATCTTCGACATCGGTAACATTATTATCAGCTTGCCCTTTGGCATAGGCCTCCCCTAGGGCTTTCCATATTTCCTTAACTGCAGCTTTTCTATGCCACGTTGTTGTGGCTATTTGCTTGATGTCATCCTCCCATCTTAATTTCTGACGTCTTTTACGTCTTTTTCCATCTCTAGAGTACATTTTAGTAACATTTTTTGGTCCATTTTTCCCTCCTGTTTCTTATCATATGGCCTGCCCATTTCCACTTAAGTTTTTTCACTGTGTATGCGACATCTGTAACTTTTGTCTTGCTCTTATATTTGTAAGTTTGATTTTGTCCCGTAGCTTGATGTTTAGAATGCTTCTTTTCATTCTGTTTTGGACACGCTGGTTAGTGCTCTACTCTGCCTCTTAGTGAGGGCCCAGGTTTGTGCTCCATAGGTTAAACATGGCAGTATACATGAGTTGAACACTGCAGTTTTGTCTTTTAGGGGTATATGTGGGTTCTTCATAATTTCTTTAAGGGACCAGAATCTTTTCCAAGCTTTACTTATCCTGACATTTATTTCCTTCTGCATCTGATTCTTTGGTGCAATAATTTGTCCTAAATATGTATATTCGTCGACATACTCTATTTGATTAGAACTTCGAAAGATAGGTGTTTTTATATAATTTGTCATTAGTTTTGTTTTATCTAGATTCATAGTCAACCCTACAATTTTACTTTCTCTTTCTAATTGGGTTAACATTATTCCTAAGCCTTCTGACTTTCATGATCAGAATCAGGTCCGTCTGCGAATCATAGGTGGTTAAGCTTTTCGCCATTTATATTTATTCCAATTTTGTCCCAATTAATTCTCCTGAATATGTGCTCCAATACCGCGGAAAATAATTTTGGTGAAAGGGGGTCTCCTTGTCGTACTCCTTTTTTATTTTAAACGCTGGACCTTTAATTTCTGTCTGAATTTTTGATGTTGATTCTTTGTATGATTTTGTATTATCCTAATTTACTTAGGGTTTACTCCTTGTGATCGCAGAGCTTCCAGATATATGTGTGTCTCAACGAGTCGAACGCCTTATTGTAGTCCACAAATGCCATATAGTTTTTTTCCATACTCATTGCTTTTTTGAATAACTTGTTTTACGACATGAATATGATCCATTGTTGAAAAAATCACTCCGGAATCCCGCTTGTTCCCTTGGCTGATTTTCATCCAATACTAAGCTGATTCTGTTTAGTATTACCTTTGCAAATACCTTGTATAGATTGGAGATTAGGCTGATCGGTCTGTAATTATTTATTTCTGCTTTGTCGCCTTTCTTATGGAGCAATATGATAGTTGATGATGTCCATTGTTGTGGTATTATCTCTTCAGTTAGAATATTGTTGAACAGATTTGTGATGGCCTCTATAACGTGGTCTAGGCAACTTTTCAGAATTTCGTTTGTTATTCCATCGTCTCCAGGAGCTTTGTAGTTTCCTTGAGACAGTATGGCTTTTCTTACTTCGGTTTCTAGTATTGGAAGGATAGCCTCTTCATTATCTTCCTGAAGGTAAGGTGTGTTTGTGTAGTCCATGTCATCATATAGTTTGCTATAGAATTCTGTCGCTATTTTGCAAACCTTAAGCGAAAGCGCAAGGTAATGTTCTACTATCGCCCAAAAATTAAAATTCCAACATTTTATCGAATAAAATTGTATCTAGCAATCATATTATAGATATTATACATATAAATTATATAAAAAGCACATTGTTAGAAAGATAAATGATTGTTGAACTTATTAATAATTTTTTTAAATCGATTAATTGCTATTTTTAAATAGAAAAAGGGTTTTAATGGCTTATGGTGTGAATTTATCATGTACCTGAGGCTTGTAAACACTATAACTTTTGAAAATATCAATTGTTTATCACAATCTATTTTTTAATCTCTTCATCTATCATGTGGGAAGCCACTGAATGTAAATGGCAGTGTAATTTTGTTTTGTTTAGCTATAATTAATTTTTTCGGCTCCAAAATGGCGAAATTTTCGTTGATTTGGTTGCCTCGTATATAAATTGTTTCTGTAAATGGGGATCTACAGCCACAGAGTAGTTTAGTTCACAGAGTACCTTTGTATTAAGTTAAGTTCGGCTTCAGTCGCCATCGTGAGTGGACATTTGTTTACGCAAAAGCGTTGGTGTCAGGCATCGACGTTAGATGGCTCTCGGCTCGGCTGATACGGAATGACGTTTGTGTGTGTTGAACGTCCGAGTTGACTGAACGGTAGGAGTCGAGAGCGAAAGATTAGATGCCTTCTTCGCGTCGAAAGAGAAGGCAGTCCTTTTGTTTGGGAGCTCTTAGATCTAATTTAATGTTAGGCGCGTATAGTAAATATACCACTGGGAATGGTAGCGCTGGTTGAGAGTTTACCCGGGACTTTAGGTTTAACGCAGAATCTGTATAAGTGGATTCGACTGTATTAGTTACTAGTGCGGTAGTTAATATTCTAGAAATAACGGTGACCTTTGACCCGTACGTTCTGTGTTCATTTTCGCGAGTAAATCGTAACAAAGGAAGAAAGTGACTGCGGAAGGCGACCTTAGCTTGGAGAGGAGCTGAGGGCCGAACTGCTGCAGGGGGAACGGTCAAATAAGGTCAACAACACTACCAGCCACACCCAAATACACATCACTGACCTTTACTTCCTAGCACAATACACCCACACGAGACCTGACCGAATCCTGAGGGACCAGTCGCCTTGAATAGAGGTAAGTAAGCTCTGTACAATAATTGTAACGCTCCCCCCGGATTATTTAGTGTAATTAGACTTTTAACCCGTGGCGTGAGGACGCCCGACCAGCATCTGCCTGTAGCTTCTTCGTCTATGGGCCGCGAAGGATTCTACTCCTGGGATAGGCAGCTGCCGGCCGTAACAACATTGTTTCGGTTGTTTTCAGCGGCTCAAAAAGATCGCTGTACAAATACACCATATTCGAATAACCAAATTTCTTAAATACTTGATTATAATAATAATAAGAGATTTTTTATTACAATATTTAAAAGCACAGAATAAATAATAGTAGTACGTACTAAAAGTAAGTAGTATAATTTTTTTTGTCATGGGTGACATTTTCATGCTTTTCGAGGGTGTCGAAACCGATAGGGTTGTCGAAATGTAAATCCAAGATGGCGGCCGCAATAGGTATCAATTTTTTCATCATGGGTGTCATTTTCATGGTTTTCGAGGGTGCTGAAGCCGATAGTGCTGTCGAAATGTAAATCCAAGGTGGAGGCTGCAATAGGTATAAAATTTTTCATCATAGGTGTCATTTTCATGGTTTTCGAGGGTGTTGAAGCTGATAGTGCTGTCGAACTGTAAATCCAAGATGGCGGCCGCAATAGGTATCAATTTTTTCATCATGGGTGTCATTTTCATGGTTTTCGAGGGTGTTGAAGCCGATTGTGCTGTCAAAATTTAAATCTACGATGGCAGCTGCAAAATATATCAATTTTTTCATCTTGGGTGTCATTTTTATGGTTTTCGAGGGTGTTGAAACCGATAGTGCTGTCGAAATGTAAATCCAAGATGGCGGCTGCAAAAGTTATCAATTTTTTCATCTTGGGTGTCATTTTCATGGTTTTCGAGAGAGTTGAAGCCGATAGGGTTGTCGAAATGTAAATCCAAGGTGGCGGCTGCAATGGGTACCAATTTTTCATCATGGGTGTCATTTTCATGGGTTTCGAGGGTGTTGAAGCCGATAGTGCTGTCGAAATGTAAATCCAAGATGGCGGCTGAAGTAGGTACCAATTTTTTCATCATGGGTGTCATTTTCATGGTTTTCGAGGGTGTTGAAGCCGATAGTGCTATCGAAATGTAAATCCAAGATGGCGGCTGCAATAGATATAATTTTTTTCATCATTGGTGTCATTTTCATGGTTTTCAGGGGTGCTGATGCCGATAGTGCTGTCGAAATGTAAATCCAAGGTGGCGGCTGCAATAGATATCAAGTTTTTCATCTTGGGTGTCATTTTCATGGTTTTCGATGGTATTGAATCCGATAGTGCTGTCGGAATGTAAATCCTAGATGGCGGCTGAAGTTGGTACCAATTTTTTCGTGTCGGGTGTGTTTTTCATGGTTTTCAAGAGTGTTGAAGGCGATAGTGCTGTCGAAATGTAAATCCAAGATGGCGGCCGCAATAGGTATCAATTTTTTTCATCAAGGGTGTCATTTTCATGGTTTTCGAGGGTGTTGAAGCCGATAGTGCTGTCGAAATGTATTTAAACTACTTGATAATTCCGTATAATCATGTTATACGTAATTTTTTTAATGCGCTTAAGGTATGCCCAATTGGATTTACCAATATCTATAATTTTGGGCCGTTTTGTTTCTATTTTCCCAGATGCCCAATTTTTATACATGGGATCTATGTAGTGTTCTCTTTTAACTCTTTTAGGGCTCTCTTTATTCCTCCTGATTTTTCGATGTGGTATTGAATAGTCCTGATTCTTATTTGTTTCCTGTGTGTCCTGATTTTTCCATTTATCTGTTTACTTAACTGCATTATTTGATTTCCATTTTGTTTTTTGTTTTCTAAAAGAGTTTTTCTGGCTTCTATATATATAAGGCGTCTTGCTTTCTTTCCGATTTTATCTTTCTTGTTCTTTGAGGTATACAGTTTTGTAGATATTTCTTGTATTGTTTTTTCCATTAGATTATATTGTTCTTGTATGTTTTTAATCTTGTTGCAAGTCAATGTTTTATCCTTATGCGATGTCAACAAGTTTTCTGGGATGGAGAGAGGGATTTGATTTAGTTGGATTATTTTCTTGGTGCATTGTTTTCTCCTCTTTTTGATAGATTGTTGGGCTTTTTTAGATAGATTGTTCCCCTTACCATTCTGTGGTCAGTGTTAAAGTTGAATTTATTTAATGTACCTATATATTTCAAAAATTGGAGTTTTTTGGAGAGTATAAAATCTATCTCATTCTTCAATTTCCCGTCGGGAGATATTTAGGTCCACTTTTTGTTTGTGTTTTTCTTAAAAAAGGTATTTAGAATTTTGAGGTTATGTGCCTGTGCCAGGTTAACGAATCTTTGCCCGTTATTGTTTCTTTTTCTACTATACCATCCTCATTTGGTAGTCTTTCACCGATTTGCCCGTTAAAATCCCCCATCAAGACGACTGTTTTGTGGGCTTTTTCAAGCGTTTTCTCCAGGTCCTCATAGAATGAGTCCTTTATGTCCTTTGGTGTCACTTCTGTAGGTGCATATATTTGGATTATTGATATAGTTTCATATCCCGGCAAGTTGATATTGAGTGATTTTTTGATAAGAAATCTGACACCATGTAGGCCTGGAGTTTTTCCTATATGATAGAAAATGTAGTTGTCATTTTGTTCAATTTTTTCACCCATTCTCCTCACTTCACTTAGGCCGATGATGTCCCAGTTTATAAAATTTAAGGCATATTCAAGTTCCTGTAGGGATTCATCTGTTCTTAAGGTACGAGTGTTAAGTGTTGATGTGTAAATGCTGTTTCTTTTGTTTTTTGTAAATCCTGTTTCTGGCTCATGTACTTGTATATTTTTCTTTTTGGGAGGTAAACCTAGGGGGTTTTGGTCTCTTACCCCACGGTGACCAGCCGGGTTGGGGTGATATTTATTTAAGTAATGTTGTTTGCTTATGGTTGCTGTTTCCTTTTCATTTTCAGTCCGGTTACCGATGTTTTGTAATTCCTATACATTTGGTTTATTTGTTTCAGTCAAAGAGTGAGATCTAGACCTCATATATGCGAATAGATCCATTCTGTGTATTTTTGCTGGAGTTAGGGTGTTTTTGTTATTATTATCACTCACCTGTTGTTTGTGTGGTGCAGGTGATACTGAGGTCTCTCTTTTTCTTTTTTCATTTCCTTTAGCTTTCGTTACAACTTTGTTGCCCTTAATATATACATCTTTTCCCTTTTCTCTCTCTCGTTGAAGCTTTTGTTGTAATGCTTTACGCATTTCTAATGTTTCTTTCAAGAAGTCTTCAGTAATGTATGTTGATTCGGGCATTTTCTTTTTATTTCTTAGAATCTCTACCTTTTTATTATGTGTTGTTAGAGTAATCAATACAGGCCTTATCTTTCCATTTGAATGTTTTCCAATTCTGTGTAACTTCTTTGTGTCATACTCGTTGATTTTGACGCCCAGTTTTCCAAGTAATTCTTTTATATTGTTAAAAAGTTCACTATATTTGACTTCTGATTCCTTGAAACCATGTATTATAATATTGTTCCTCTTTGTCGTATTTTCTAAGTAATTTATTTTGTTATTTAGTAATTTGATTTCTTATTTAAGTTTTTCATTTTCTTGGATTAATGGTTTAATTTTATCGTCTATAGTCATCATAATCTTTTCTGTATTATCTTTAATCAAAGTAGCCTGTTTTCCATTTCTAGTTTCATCATACTATAAAGTGTAGATATTGACATTTCTTGTGACATTGTTAAGTATATGCTTATTTTTGCGATGCGATTACACGTTTGTAAATGTGTGGATATGAGCGTAGAACGATTCGGTAAAATTCACTAATTAGTCTGTGGTGAAACGGAACGCAATATTCCGTTATGGACTTAAAAGACAAGCGTTCAAGCCAAAATAATATACGTTTGATGTTGGTAGCACTGCTATATGTCAAACTAATTGTTGTTCGGTTAAAATACAATACATATGAAAAAGTTATTTGCACTTATTTTGTTCTGGGTAAAACAAATACGATTTTTATTACTTTATTTGCAACTTTAGCGATTATTTTTTGATTCACTTGCAAAGTTTATAGATTTATGCACTTTTTAATAACAGTTATGTATTTATATTTTCGGAGCACACTTTTTGACGTTCGTATTATTTGACGACGGAACCGGAAGTCCGAATCTCATCTTAACGTGCCACAAATCATTGCCTTATGTCGACCTAAGTCATAAAAGAAAGAAGGATGTTGTTGCCCCCGTCACTGCTGTACGTACTGCTTTCGCTAGAAGACAATATAGTTGTCAGTCCGTCCATATATACAACAAAGTAAATAAATTACTTAAAATATACCCTATGTCATCTTACACTTGCAAGAAAACTTTAATAGAATGGTTGGACTCACTTAGTTATGAAGATGTTGAAAAACTTTTCATAAGAATAAATTAAAACTCCGGTTAAACTTAATGTCGGTACCTGTATGCGGAATACCCATACCGATCCCAAGGAACCTCATCCGTAGGGCTTACAGGTGACCGACACACACACGTACACTCACTCTCACATTCACGCACACACACACACACACACACACACACACACACACACACACACACACACACACACACACACACACACACACACACACACACACACACACACACACACACAACACACACACAACACACACACACACACACACACACACACACACACACACACACACTAAATATATACACATTAACTAACCCACATTTCTATAATTGTAAGCTTCTAGATATAATATAGTTTAATAGTCTTTTTGAGCAAACCGTAAGGGAAGTAGCGAGTTATTCCCAACACAAGTGTCTATGACTACTTAAAGGAAAAACTCGATAAATCTTTGTTATAAGACTTTTTGAAAATAAAGTAATTTTTATATTTTTATTTTAAGTGCGACCAAACCATGGATGAGATCTGCCTCCAATGGGCACCACACAGGATGGAATAAAAAGTTCCATACCCTGAAGTACCACATCAGCAACAGGATCAGCAACAACGCTGGGATATTCCGGCGAGAAGCAAACCCGCCTCCAAGGGTAGGATGCAAAACAATACTGCATCCCGTCCCAATCGTTCGACCTATAGTGCCAAACATGGCGGAAAGCTGCAGATCGCATCTGCGGTTGGAGCGTGAGTGGCACCGTACTCCGGGTCAGACAATGGTCCGAAGAGCCCAGAGGGGCATTGACGGAGACCTGATATCCGTCCGGATAAGAGGTTAGCAGAAGGTCCATCAGGGAAGGTACATGGTCTTCCACATCTGGGATCCGCGTAGGCGAAGTAATCAGTTGTATTAGACCATATTCCAAAGAAAAGTCAAAGACAGATCTACCCGCATGATCGGTTAATCGGGAACCAAGCCATTCAGCATGGTGCGCGTTAAAATCACAGAGTATCACGATCTCTGCAGATGGGACCTCTTGTAGCACATGTTGTATAATTGTGTAAGTAAGTACCCAAGTAAGTACATTTATTAGTTTCAATTTAATTTTTGTAGTAACAAACTGCTTGTTTCGTCAGAGTACAATTGATTGTCTAATTGTATTAAAAAATTACAACTATAACTTCTAAATTCCATATGAAGACTAGTCGTAAGGATCATATGAAAACTAAACTTAGAAAATAAAAATTGGCAATTTCATAACGTTTTACGCTCTGTGATAATGTTCAAAGTGTTTACCGCAAGGACGTTAGGATGCAGTAGGCTTCAGTTCTGGCGGGATTCATTATTAATTTTAGTTTTTGAGACAGTTCCATGTAACTTTGGACAAGCGTGCGCGAGCGACGGTTCAATCGTTTTGTTTATTAAATTCTTATTGCTATTATTTGGTATTACCTACTTGTTATTACGTGTTATTCTTGTTGTTACGTTTTTGTTTTTTTTTTTTTGTTTTAGTAATGCCTAACGCGTATGTTTCTAGTGCTCGTGAATACGGCAACATGTTAATGTGCTTTGGAGAAGCTTGCAGGAATGCTTCGCGTGCATTACGAATTTTCAAGTAGCTGTTCATTCCGAGGAGCACATTTTAGATGTCACTTTTGTGATGATACCACTTTAATTTTCAAACTCAAACGACACTTAATTAATTTTGACAATGTAAATAATACTCTATCAAAATAAGTAAATTGGTTTAAGGCTAAAAATTCGCTCTTAAACGGCAATAAGATAAAATGAATTAAATTTACAATACCTAATGTTTAACTTCAAATACTAATGTGCTCTTAAATGGGGAGGATTTGAGTCTTGTGGATACCACTGTCTTAGTTACTTTCTTAGAAATAGTTACTAACTTAGAATGTTGCTATGGGGTAATGCAACTGACATCGAAGCTATATTTGTTTTGCAAAAGAGAGCCGTAATGGCAAATTATAACTTAAATTGTAATGATTCCATTAGACAAAAATTTAAAGAAATAAATATAATTATTTCTTATATTTACGCGAACACTACAATATAAAAAAATACAATATATATTAACTTTGGCATCGCAATGTATTTATGAAAATGTAATGTATGTACATAAAAACATAAATAGCTTTGACAGGAATAAAGATGTTCATACTTTAACTACTAGGAACAAACATAAGCTTGTAATACCAGTTTCTAGACTCCACAGAATTAGTAATACATTTATGGGGAAATATATACACTTTTACAACTAAATCTCAGAAAATGTAAAAAAATTATCAATTAACTATTATATTTAGTAGTTATATAAGTTTTAGATGTAGTCGAGTCATGCTGAAGCTATATAATATTATAGATGTAGCACGAATGAGTCGGTTCGACCGGGAAAAGACCACACTCTCATTGAATACCAACGTAAAATAGCTGCTTAATGCTGTTGCGTTTCGTACGGTGAGTGTGGAAATCCGTAGAACCTTTTTACTGGGCACAAGGAATTCCATCTAAGTCCTAAGGGGTGACAACACTTCTGCGTTTTATTGTGAATTGAGGACTAATGTAGATATCTATAGGCCGCGGAATCCACTTGCCATCGTTTCGATTGTGTGCTCGTTTCTCACTCTTAAGCCGCGTCTCCACCAAAGTTTTGTTGCTAACGTTTGTGTTGCCAACACGTGTTGGTAACAAATGTTTCTGTAATTACCTAGACTTGGCAAAAAACTTGAAACAATGTCGGGAACCGTGTTTCCATATTTGGCGGCAACATCAAAGTAATACGCTTGTTGCAAACATTTGTTCCCTCAGTGGAGACGCTTGTTGGAAACATTTGTCGACAATATCGGAAACAAATGTTGGTAACTTTTTTTGAGTTGTAAGCAGTTGGAAACATGAATGTTGTCAACATTTTTGGTGGATACGCGGCTTTATGCTATAAAAAAAAGAAACATCTATATTTCCCGTTACACCCTAATATACAGTAATAAAAAAATGTTAAGCTATACCTCATTATTATGACGTGTATCTAGAATCGGAATATCAGATGGCGAAAGAAATGGAATGTTACATTGATGATAGGTACAGTATGAGCGAGCAAAGATAAGAGAGGGGAGGGAGAATGAGGAATAGATGGTAATAAACACATAAAACCAAGTGATTTATTTATTTTTGGTAAAACAAGTCTTTCTATTATATAACTATGTTTTGAGCATAAGAAATAGAACTATAAGATAGAACAGAGGTAACGACGTACGACTAGTATTTTGGAGCGAAGCGTTTGTTTTGTTTTGTTAAAATTCTTGAATATAAAAAATATGATTAAATTCAATGATAACGAGTTTATTTGAAGACCCAATCCCATATGTACATTTTATTTTATTTAATCAAGATCTTATCAATGACAGCTTTTCAATAGAATAAAATAATTTTTATTCAATATAGATTATTACATAATACTTATATAAAGTCATTTTTAGGGTTCCGTACTTCAAAAGGAAAAAACGGAACCCTTATAGGATCACTTTGTTAGCCGTCCGTCTGTCTGTCTATCTGTCTGTCAAGACCATTTTTTTCAGGAACGCGTGGAGGTATCAAGTTGAAATACATATCAAATACTCAAGTCTACTATCCCTTGAAGCTGTGAAAAATTAAACTTCTAAGCCAACGCAATCAAAAGATACAGCCGTTTATGCCGCATATTTCCGACATTCGCAAGGGTATCAAAACCTACAGGGTACTTCCCGTGAACTCAGAATCTTAAAATTTGGTACGAAGCAACGTATTATAGCACAGATAAAGGAAAAATTGCAAAAAGCATAAATTTATAGTTACATCATATAATTAAAATATTTTTAATAATTGTAAACTTAAACACCTACGGATTTGTTCGGAACCCTCGGTGCGCGAGTCCGACTCGCACTTGGCCGGTTTTTTAAATTTACCACTGGTTTGGAAAATACCTGTCCTGGGAAGAACCAGCAAGAAACATAGCGGGACTTTTTTTGAAAACATATTTCACTTTACTAAAAAAAATTTTGTTTGTAAAAATTTTAAATGAGTTTTAATAGAACTAGCAGAGTGGCGATCACCTCATTCCCAGGGGTTTTTTCACTTATGTATTCTTTGATATTATAATAACCCTTTTCGTACAATTTTTCTTAAATAGAATATTTAAACTCATTTATTAAATACAATTTTAGGTACATGGACAATTTTCGACGTTCACGTATTATGTATTTTAATAAGTTTGCAAATTAATTCGATAATTGTTTGCTTATAACTTACAAAGTTAAAATTTATGCATATTTGCGAGAGTATTTTTTCTGTAAGATAAATTTTGATTGAAATCAATTTATTTGTTGATAAAATGCTATATAGACCAAACTTTTACCTTACTATTTTCATGTTTAAGCCCCCTTTCAAAATATGCTTATGGATGCTACACATTTTATGATTTGTTGTTCAAAATAAGGGTCGCGTCTTAATTAATGTACCCAGTTAAAATGTCCCATTGGAATATATAATTTAAAAGCAGGTGTGATAATTTCTGAGGGTTAATTACTGGATTATCCCTCTTTAACATCCGCGTTTGCAAGTCTTGCGTCTAATTAATTCTTGGCGTACTCATTATAGTAAAATATTATAATTTTTTAGAATAAAATAAAAATGGTATTATTTTAATTCAATAATTGCAGTCTATCAAAAGTCCACTGCTGAACAAAGGCCTCTCATAGATTGGCCTCGTAGGGAGGATATTTGAAGTAGTTGCTACGCTTAGCAGGCGTTTAATTTTACTTTTTATTTGTTATTAGAAAGACGATGCTGCGCATCTCCTCGTTCGTTTTCTTCTGTTGCCTCTTCTAACATCCACGTGTATTCGAAGTTATAACTTAAACATAGCATCTTTGAACTACTTTACGAATAATAAATTATATCAATTGCGGCATACGCGCAACCTAGTAGACATCAATCAACCCATTTCAACTTATAGATATGTAAGAGGCAACTCTCAAACTGACCATTTTCCTTGTTTCTATACTGAAATATGTTTTGTTTTCCATTACAACACGATACCTACATTAGGCAGCACTCAAAAAGAGCTTATCAAAGTTCCATATTAAGTCCTCTATAATTGCCAAACAGAATGTAATTAGGTCGATATCTAGAGTAAATAAGCATAATATGGTAAGAGACTACAGAGGCTCATAAACATTTTTTCTTGTTGTATCAGGCTGACAAATGAGCACAGTCCACCTCATCATCATTCATCATTACAGCCTTTCATAAGTCCATTGCTGAACATAGGCCTCCCCCAAGGAATGCCACAAAACACGGTCCTGAGCCACCTGCATCCATCGACATCCGGCATGACCTACCAGGTCGTCACTCCATCTCGTGTGGGATCGCCCTACACTTCGCCTACCGGTATGAGGCTGCTACTCGAGAACCTTTCTTCCCCATCGGTTGTCGGTTCTTTGAGCTATATGGCCGGCCCACTGCCACTTCAGCTTACTAATCCGTTGGGCTATGTCGGTTACTCTAGTTCTACTGCGGATATCATCATTTCTAAGTTTATCACGCAGAGAAACTCCGAGCATAGCCCTCTCCATAGCTCGCTGAGCGACCTTGAGCTTCCTCATACGGCCAGGTGTAAAGGAGCACGTCTCAGTTTCGTAAGTCATCACTGGCAACACGCACTGGTTGTACAATTTCGTTTTAAGGTTTTGAGGTATGTCTGACGAGAAGATGTGTCGTAGCTTCCCGAACGCTGACCATCCGAATTTAATCCGTCGATTGACCTCTCGGTCGAAGTTGGACTTACCTAGTCAGACTATTTGTCCCAGGTTAACATACTTGTCAACAACTTTGAGCTTAGTGCT
This sequence comes from Parnassius glacialis, assembly GCA_033319125.1. Taxonomy (NCBI): domain Eukaryota; kingdom Metazoa; phylum Arthropoda; class Insecta; order Lepidoptera; family Papilionidae; genus Parnassius; species Parnassius glacialis. The sequence goes on along the minus strand of JAVANC010000012.1, from coordinate 41,513,084 downwards.
CCCGACAACTACCGGCATAGGTGTGACATGGACATTAAACATAATCTTTGTTTTGTCCATGTTCATCTTAAGACCTATCCGTTAGGAGATACTATTGAGGTCATTGAACATGGTGCTTAGGTCCTCCAGCGATTCTGCCATAAGAACTTTATCGTCGGCAAATCGAGGAGAGTGATGTACTCGCCATTGATGTTAATACCGGATTCTTTCCACTCCAGAAGCTTGAAAACCAGAGTAGGTTTTGTACTCTGGAATTAAAGGCTTTCTCATTGTCCTCATACGCCAGACATAGTGGCAAATATTACTCCTTAGACTTCTGCACAATTTGCCGAGGGGTATATTTGTGGTGTATGGTGTTAAAGCCTTTTCGGAAACCGGCTTGTTCAGGAGGCTGGAAGTCGTCAAGTCTGCACGCGAGACGATTTGTAATGACTCTCGGAAACAGCATGTAGACGCGGCTCAGAAGGGAAACCGGTCCATAGTTCTTCAAGAGACCGTTATCACCTTTCTCGAAGAACAAGACCACCGCAGTTCTGATCCACGCCCCCGGTGTAATGCCACAATGGAGGACGGAATTAAAGAGCTTCTGAAGGACTTCAAGTACCGGTTTTCCACCCGCTTTCAGAAGCTCCGCTGTAATTCCATCCTCGCCTGGGGCCTTGCCGTTTTTAAGGTTCCAGAGAGCCATTCTCATCTCACTCAGACTGACGTCCTTGATATCTTCGGAATAGTGTCGGATAAGTCTTGCTCTTGGATCGTTACTCACACTTGCGTGTGGCTACAATGATGACGTGTACAGCTGCCCATAGAACCTCTTAATCTCACTCAAAATCTCAGGTGCCCCGAGAAATGATGCTGCCACACTCGGTCTTCAGATTTGACAGTTGGCTTTTTCTGGCAGACAGATCTCTGGCAAAGACTTTGGAGCCTTGGTTCCGCTCGATCGCTTCTTCAATACAAGCTGTAGTGAAGTTGCGTAAGTCCCGCCGCATGCATTTGGCGATCTGTCTGTTCAGTTGCCTGTATGCTGTCAAATCTGTTGAAGAATGTAGCTTCATCTCCCGTCTAACAGCCATAAAATTGAGAGCTTGATCAGAGAGTTTTTGTGTTCGTCTGCGGCGGGTCTTGCAGAACTTAGCTCCGACCGCATAGACAGTTTCCACGAGCTTGTCATTTCTATCATCCACTTCATTGCAGTCTTCTAGGCACTGAAAACGGTTTTGTAACTCGAGCTGAAAGGTTTCGGGACTTTGGAACAGAGCACGAGGGGGACGGAGCGTTGACTTCATTAGACGAGACCTCTCCAACTTAACGTTTAGGTTAAGTGTGCCTCTAACCATTCAGTGATCACTACTAGTTTTCACCCTCGCGATCACGGAGACATCACTGAACAGTTGTCGTCTGGTCGTCATAATGAAGTCAATCTCATTTTTTGACGAACTGTCGGGGCTCGACCAGGTCCTCTTCCTGTGGGGCCGCTTCTAGAAGAAACAGTTTATCATAAAGAGTTCCTCTTTCTCCGTGAAGTCGGCCAGCTGCTAGCCCCTTGGGTTCCGTTGCCCTATTCCAAATTTCCCTACTTTCAGCTCACCGTTCTGTCTTGTGCCTAGTTTTGCATTGAAGTCTCCCATTATTACCGTATAGTGGGTTTTGGAGGAATGCCTGGCTCTAGAGATATCCTTATACATTTCCTCCACCTCCTCATCGAGGTGTGACGAGGTTGGTGCGTAAACCTGTATGACCTTCAGCGATTACCGTTTGGTGATTCTGAGTATAAGGTACGCAACCCTCGTCGACACACTCCCGATATTTACAACGTTGTTAACTAGAGACTTGTGGACGATAAATCCGACAACTCCTTGGGACAGATGGTCACCCTCCCGGTGATAGAGCAAGTTGCCGGATTTGAGGATTACCGTGTCCTACCCCTCTCTTCGGACTTCGGATAATCCTATAATATGCCAGCGCAACTTGTCTATCTGTTCTTCCAGCTCCACGATCTTCTCGTCAGTCCTCAGGGTGCGCGCGTTGTACGTTGCCAGGTCGAGTCGGCTGAGGTGGCAACCGAACCTCCACCGCAGATTCTTAGCACCCCCTGCCCCGCCGTTACCATGGTCGCCACCGTAGCCAGGAATAGCAGGGCCGCCGGGGGCTGGGGGCCGTTTCTTTGTTACTCTCATCATAGGGGGGTATTTGCCATAGTTGCCACGGTTGGCGAGCGGGTTGGCAACCGCAGTATTTTATTGTTATTTTGGCTAATATCAGGAAGATGCTGCTGCCCATCTCCTGCCTGTTTCCCTTTGTCGCCTTTTACGACACCCTCGGGAGGATATGGGGTAGTGGATATTCTTGACCGCCACTACACGGCAACAACAACAACAAAAACAACATTCCACCTGATGGTAAGTAAATGTTGTGACCCATAGACATCTTTATCTGTCCTCAATTATGAATCAAAATGCAGATGCGGCTTAAACTCTGCGGACTAAGATGGAATACCTTGTTTAGAGTGATAAGGTCTCAGGAATCACAGCATTAAGCTGTTATTTTACACTGATATTCTGTGAGAGCGTAATTTTTCCCCAGTTGAGCTAACCCATTCTTGCTAAATCCATAACATAGCTGCTAAATTTTTAATAAAATAAGAATAAAAAGACAACTGCAATGATAATAAGAAGATGACAAAATAGAAACTGTATAAGAAAAACATGCAATAACATTTGAAAACTATTTGTTTCTGGTTTTTTCACTTAACTTAGTGGACAGAGCAACCATACGCTGGTAAGGTGTACAAAAGAAGAAGGAAAAAGGTGCCAGTAAATCAATATATAAAGTTACACATTAATGTTGGCATACAAAACAATAATTTAGTAATAAAATATTAGATAATATTATATGTTTAGCCTGTACTGAACATAATTAGGGCCAGGAAAAATATAAAACTAGTTAATTACTCTAAAGGCAAAGGACACAATTATAGATATAGATCTTCGATATACTTTATCATTCATTTTTATATCAGCTACTCTTACTGTACCATCATTTCCAGGAAACTTTTTACAATCCAGGCCATTGGCCATTGCAATGGAGTAGTATTGAAATTTTTAACAATTACTAAATCTCCTTCCTTTATATTAGGATATTGGTATTTCTCTTTGGGACGGCTTTGAAGCTGTATAGTAGCTGTGAAGTAGGCATTGTACCAAGGTTTCCAAAAGTCTTCTTTTAATTTCGAACAAATATCCCAGAATTTTAAACGATGAATTGAAACATATGTAATATCAATTTCGGGATAAGATGTCAGAGCTGTTCCAACTAGAAAATGTCCAAGCGTTAAATGCTGACAATAATTTGAATTCACAGAAAGTAATGGCCTAGAGTTCGATATTTCCTCAATTTGGATTATTACAATATTTAGTTCTTCATAGGTTAGACATAGGTTACCAACTACTCCTTTCAAATGGTTTTTTACACTCTTAATACCGGGCTCCCACAATCCGCCAAACTCAGGAGAATAGCTTGGGATAAACTTAAAAGGAATGTTATTTTGAGAACAAAAATTATTTATAGAGTCTCTATGAGATTTGAGGATTGTTTTTTTTAATATAATATAAGGGTGACAAATGAGCGCATATTCCACCTGATTAAAAATGGTTGCTGTGGCCTATAGACATCAATATCTATCCACATCTCTGAATCAATATGCAGATGCGTTGTCACCCTTGAGGACTAAGATTGAATGCCTCGTTTCTATTAAAAAGCGTCTCCGACTCTCTACACTCACCATACGAAACACTTAAGTTTTAAGTAGCTATTTTACGCTGGTATTCTGTGAGAGCGCGGTCCTTCCTCAGTCGAGCCGACCCTTATGCCATTCGTGCTTCAACTATATTATTAATACAGCTGCAGCATGGCTCTACCACGTATTAAAATGTGTAGGTTGTACAATACATTTAGAGTATTTTGAGCTTTAAAAGTTTTAGCATTATCACAAAACACTTTTGTGGGTATCCCACGCCTTTTAGCTCATCATCCTTGGAAGCGGTTATTGTTGCTGCTTTTGGAATTTAGTTGGTAAGTATGTATAAAAACTGCAGAAAAACTTCACGGCGTGAAAGAACATATAGCTGAATTGAAGCACTGACGTTCCGGGAAGTCTGCAGTGTGTGAACATGTTCAAGATCGTCCCAACCGTTACATTAGACTTGATAGACAACAAATCCTCGCAAAAGAACACTGATCCCTACCAAGGATGATTCGCGAGGCTATAGAAATTAAAAAAAACATCCTAATTTCAATAGAGAAGATGGATGGGTGCTGCCATCTGCTTGGGATACTATAAAAGCAATATTAAATCCAAACCCAAGCATACCACTGCAAGACTTCAAGATAATATTAGCTCATTCTGCGTAGATCAGACCAAAAATTTATATTCAGAAACTGAAGGTAGCCCGGCTAACTATGACATCGGGACGTCAAACACCTCAGTTTCCCCTCCCCGTGACCACTAGTGCTGTAAAGCACCCAAAACGTCGGGAATTAAAAAGTTTAATTAAACACGAAAAAAATCCGTAAAAATGAGTTTCACTTAATTGTCTAGTTTCGTTATACTAAACCATGACTTATAATATCGAGTTGCAGAAAATCATGCAAGGATTAGTTGTAAAGAGAATACAGAAGCAATTTAGATGCAAATACTGGCAGGAATCTGAGAGCGGAACGATTTCCTTGTAGAGCGAGTAATTTACTGACAGCGTTTCAATAATTTGTATCAATATGCACCATAGTTTCTAACAGTATCAGCTGGACAAAAGCTAAGAAATTAAAAGAAAAAAATAAGTAAAATTTATTTGTTGATTGATGTATTTATTTTGAATACTTGACACATCTTTTAAATTAAAAAAAGTAATGCCAGTTTATAATATGAATCACCTCTCATAATCACAGGTAATCTTACATTTTCTTTATTGTCGTAAATGCAAAGACATTTAAGTAGTTATATATATTTTAAATCTCTTTGCGTAAATGAAAATGGCCCTCTATCATCAAGTCTGTTGTTTCATTAAAAGTTACATGTTTTATTTTTTATGCCATATTTTTTTAGAATATTTGCATGTACCGATGATTTAATTGATGACGCAAATTTTATACCGACTTATTTTTTAACTCATATTGATGTAAATAAAATTTAAACGGAAAATATCAGATGGCGCATGGAATACGGCTAAATTTGCAAAAAGCAAAGGTGCTTTAAAATACATTTATCATCATCATCATTACAGCCTTTCATAAGTCCACTGCTGAACATAGGCCTCCCCCAAGGAATGCCACAAAGCACGGTCCTGAGCCACCTGCATCCATCGACTTCCTGTATGTCTTACCAGGTCGTCACTCCATCTAGTGGGGGGTCGCCCTACACTTCGCCTACCGGTACGAGGCTGCCACTCGAGAACCTTTCTCCCCCATTGGTTGTCGGTTCTTCGAGCTATATGGCCGGCCCACTGCCACTTCAGCTTACTAATCTATTGGGCTATGTCGGTTACTCTGGTTCTACTGCGGATATACTCATTTCTAAGTTTATCACGCAGAAAAACCCTGAGCATAGCCCTCTCCATAGCTCGCTGAGCGACTTTGAGCGACCTTGGCCAGCAGTGAAGGACCACGTCTCCGATCCGTAAGTCATCACTGGCAACACGCACTAGTTTTACAATTTCGTTTTCGAATTTTGAGTTTTTTTTTAATAGAATAAGGGTGACCATCGAGCACACAGTCCACCTGATGTTAAGTGGTTGCTGCGGCCCATAGACATCTACATCTATCCTCAATTACAAATCAGAATGTAGATGCGTTGTCACCCGTGAGGACTAAGATGGAATGCCTCATTTCCAGTAAAAAGGGCCTCCGGCCACCTGCACTCACCAAGCGAAACGCAGAGGTAAACCTCTACTTCACGCTGGTTTTCTGTGAGGTCGTGGTACCACACCGGTTCGAGCCGTCCCATCCGTGCGACAGCAAAAGCTGCCGCGTGGCTCTACCACTGTTAAAAGGTATGTCTACAAAATACATTTATAAGCAACATAAATATAACAGCCTATCAAAGTGCACTGCTGAACAATAATCCTCATAGAGTGCCGTATAAGGGCATTATTCATCATAGTTTTTACGTTTGACAGACGAGTAGGTAACCGCAGTTAACTTTTCTAGTTGTTACGCCGCTGCCCATCTCCTGCTTTATTTCTCTCTTATGCCTATTAATACAACCACGGGATGATATGGGATAGTGGATATTCTAACACCGCTACTTAACGGTTGAGCAAAGCTTTAAATTAAAAATAATAATTATTGAAATTGATGATTTGTGAAAACTTTGGGAAAGACCGCGCTCTCATAGAATACCATCGTAAAATAGCAGCTTAATACTGCTGTTGTCGTATGGTGAGTGTAGAGAACCGGAGACGCTTTTTACTGGAAAAGAGGCATTCCATCTTAGTCCTCACGCGTGACAACGCATCTGCATTTTGATTCTTTATTGAGGATAAATGTAGATGTCTATGGGTCACAGCAATCACCATCAAGTGGACTGTGTGCTCGTTTGTCACCCTATCCTATAAAATAAAAATAAAAAATAACTACTTTAACTTAAAATCTAGCAAACGACGGCGAAAATTCTAATATATTTGTTATATTTATAAAAATCAACAAATATCTCAAACCGTTAATAAGATAACCTTAGATAATGTGTATACAATATATCTTGTAAGCCAAACAAAAAATCCAGACCGGCGACGGAAAGTTGCATTAGAGTTGCGATACGTCTGCAATGAATAGTACTGCAATCGTAACACCTGCCTTTTAGAAGTTAGACTTCTAAAAGTGATGTAGAAGAATACTTCCAGTCTATGCCTAACAGTAATATTTTACCTTTTTTACGTAAAACGTTTATTAAACCGCAATATTGTTTTATCCGCCTGAAACTATGGTTCATTTTTTAATAATTTCTCTCAGACTTGAGCATCCTCACCTGATATCAAAGGATAGATATCATATATCTATAATGAAGCCGTCTATCAATCGGCCATTGCCACCGAATGCCTGGCTATTGGTAGTTGCAAGCTGAGGCAAAGGATTTCCGAAAATTCTGAGGAACTATACATTTTACTATTGAACTATATACTATGGTATTGTAAGAATATCCTCTACCCCTCGTCATCTCGTGGGTGTCGTAAAAGGCGACAGAGGGAACAAACCAGGAGACGGGCAGGAGCATATTCAAAATAATTTATGTAAAAACTAGCTGGCCAGGCAGACTGCCTACTGCCCTCTCCGATTTTGTCCTATAAAAATCCTTAAATTACCAATAAAAAATATTGAGGATCACTTAACGGGATAAGAACTATCCGATCTCTCAAGTCAAAAATTTTATTGTAATCAGTTCAGTAGTTTAAGAGTTCATCGAAGACAAAAAATGTGACACGTAATTTTTATACATAAAGATGTGGTTGGCAATCCACCTGCCATGCGTGACGACTATGGCAACTTACGCGGGAGGCTAACAGGATAGATCCTATAGAGGATGTTCAGAAGTGGACTTTTGATAGGCCATAACGACAACGGTAAATTTTGTATATCTAAATGGTCTCGTGTTCTTAAGTGTAGAAAGAATTAAATTAATTATATTGAGTGCTTTGTGGTGTTCCTTAGGAAAAGCCTATGTTAAGCAGTTGTAATGGATTCTTATGATGATGATTATGATGATGAAATAGCACACTCGACTTTTATAAACATTACACAACACAAACACTCACGCCTGTCACCCAGAGGGGTAGGCAGAGACTACGAACATCCATTTAGCGCGATCCTGAAACACCTCTCTCGCCTCCTTTACATCCATATATCTACGCATACACGCTCGTCGGTTAAGGGTACTCATAATCTGGCCCATTTTCAATGTATCACCGATTTGGTCGATAAACCTTCATCTAGGACGTCCCTTCCCGACACTGCCGTTCACTTCTGCAACATAAATTTGCTTTGTCACTCTTTTCTCGTTCATTCTTTTCTAGATGACCAAACCACCGAAGCAATTTTTTTTTAATCCTGGTCACAACGTCATCTTTCAAACCACATTTTTCTCTTATCACACTATTTCTCACCCTGTCATTCAGATTCAGGCCCAGCATACTCCTTAATGACCGCATTTCTAGAGTATTTATTTTACTCTCATGCTTCTTCTGCCAGACCCAACTTTCACTACCATAAATTAAAGTGGGGACTAACACAGCATTATGAATTGCCATACGTGCCTTATTTAAAACATTCTGACGCTTCACAATAGCATGTAGAGCCTGATTCACTCTATTTTCTGCGTTCACTCGTCGTTCTATATCCTTATCATATCTACAACTAGAAATATAATACAAACATAATAAATACATAATACTAACATAATAAAAACATTTATAAACAACTAGATTTTTAATACATTCATTATAAACGATCTGTCAGAAACATATAATTAAAACAAAACCATTACAAATATGCGGTAAATATAAGCAACTCTTAGAGTTTTTTTTTGTTCCCGTCTTTAATTACGAACGTGATAAATTTTTTGCTCCTTTGCACATCGGTCTATTGTCACTACGGGCCTTTGTCTTTTTAGCCGTTGTTTCGTTCATTCGCTCTTTGTTTGGAATGGTCTGTTCAGATAAAACCGGTGTTCGCTGTGTTTTTAAAAAGAACTTTCAACATATCGTGTTGATAATGTTAACGTTCGTATTACGATGAAATGAAATAATGATCATTTAAAAATAATATGATTAACACTCAAAAATGTTTAATAATGACTGTATATTGACGGTGTAAGCATATCCATTAGCACTTATTGTCGTATCGTTAAAGGCTACAGAAGAAACAATCCGGAAAATGTAACGTGGATACGCTTCAACTATGCTAGCTATACTTGGTTGCAGCACGAATGGTTCGTTTCGTATGGAGAGGGACCACGCTTTCACAGAATGCCAGCGTTAAATATGTTAAAGCTGCCGTGTTTCACATGGTGAGTGTAGAGCACTGGAGATATAAATAGGAACGAGGCATTCCATCTTAGTCCTCAGGGTATATCTAAGATATTTCGCATCCATTTACTATCTGGTTGAATATGTGCTCAACTTTCACGCATATTCTATAAAAAATATTGTCAGCAGCGTCTTAGCACCTTCCTTATAACAATTACAAAATAAAAAACTATGTTTGCCTACCCTTCTCTCAAGCTTGGCAACTATAGCAACAATACTCCTTTATATTTTTATTAGGTATTTATGGGGAGGCCTATGTTTAACAGTAGACATGTTAAAACGTTTGTACGTTTTGACCAACAGGTTGTCCTCTTGGTCAGATATTATTATTACATATTAACGGATAACACACTGACTTGTCGGTGAAGTCATAGTGCTCAAAATTTTAGCATTATGCTGAGTTGCAGACCTATATAATACTAAGGTTAAGGTACCTACATGTGTGAATAAAGGAAAAATGTGATATTGGTATATTACTACACTTTCTTCTTTTTTCCTGGTTATTATCACAAGTAGTCTAAGACGGATGAATGCGTATTTTTATCCGACTTCAAAAAAAGAGTAACAAACGAGCATAATATATTCTACTTAATTGTAAGTGGATACCGTGGCCGAAAACCGATTCCTAATTTTTTGTACGGTACTTTATTTAGGTTCTAAAACCGGTAATACTTCGATTCGATTCCATTTCTGGTTTCGGTTACGGTATTGGTTTTACTATACCGGTTCCAAATTACCAACAATTTTCAGGTTACAAGTCGATGGGGGAAGCCGAATTTTTTACCGTAAATATCAGTTTATTATCATGTCTCTGTGGGACCAAACAAATTGGTACTCGGTTTGCTTGATAAAATAAAAGGTGTCTTTCCACGTTCTATTTGGATTTTTATTTTGGTTCTGGTTCTAATAGGTACCAGAGCCGCTACATATTGATTCCTTACCGGTATTTTACGTTTTTTAGGGTTCCGTACCTCAAAAGAAAAAATCGGACCCTTATAGAATCACTTTGTTGTCCGTCTGTCTGTCTGTCTGTCTGTCTCTCAAGACCCTTTTTCTCAGGAACGCGTGGAGGTATCAAGCTGAAATTCATATGAAATACTCAAGTCTACTGTCCCTTGGAGCTCAAAAATCAAACTTCTAAGCCATTGCAATCAAAAGATACAGCCGTTTATGCCGCAAATTTTCGACATTCGCAAGGGAATCAAAACCTACAGGGTACTTCCCGTGAACTCAGAATCTTAAAATTTGGTACGAAGCAACGTATTGTAGCACAGATAAAGGAAAAATTGCGAAAAGCATAAATTTTTAGTTACATCATATAATAAAAATATTTTTAATAATTTTAAACTACGGATTTCTGCGGAACCCTCAGAGCGCGAGACCGACTCGCACTTGGCCGGTTTTTTTTAAATTCCTGGTTGGGAAAAAAACAAACGCACACTGGATGAAAAAAAATCAAATGTCCTTTATCTTACTTTTATTAACTATCTTTGGTAATGGACTCTATTGTTGTACTTTTGTCAAGTATAAGAAGAAATAATCTTATAAAAAAATTAGTTCAAAAATATGTTTAAAACGTCATATTGTAAAGTTTTTCAAAGATTTTGACCGTAGCTTGAGCCAGCAGAGAGTTGACCACTATATCATCTCAAGGCGCCTAAACAAACACATTATATTGAGATTCACATCCCCATCGGAGTACTTGTTTTCATTGTTTCCACGAATAGTTTACATGCGGAGACATTTCATACACGAAATAACACCACTTAAACATATCAAAATCCACTTGAAACCATTATTTAAACTATAAAAAACTGTAATATTCCTCCGGCGGTCAAGTTACCGCAAAATCTCCGACTTTCATTACTCTGTAGCATCAAGACGTTATCATTATGCTGCCGCTTGAATGAACTACTGCGACATCATTCCATATGTCACGTATTTCTTTTGTATTATATTAATCAACATTCTCAATAAACTTTTCCTATACAATAGTCTTTTTCTTTTTGTACACGTTACACCCTAAAGAAATTATTTCCTATTGTTCCGGAGGGTCTTTAACAATGATAAGGCAAATTGTACATTCACAAAAGCACACTCAAAAAATATTGGCAGGTTATGCAAATACTTGTCGCAGCTAGGTTCAAAATTATCGTGAATCCGCTTGTGTATAATTAAAGAAAAATAACCTAAGGTACATAGAAAGAAATAAAGAAACCTTAAACCATTGACGTAAAAAAACACAGCACACCTGCATTTCTTGTGGTGTTGCAGATACTCATATTTGAGGGTAATCACTTACCATAAGATGAATGGAATTCTCGTTTGATTCCCTTTCCATAAAAATAGACATATAGACTGTCATCATCATCATCATTTACACCATTCACAAATTCACTGCTGAACATAGGGGTCCGATAAGCAATGCCACAAAATAGAGTCTTCACTAAATCTAGTGAGGGGGGGAGGCTGGGCAGCCCTACATTTCGCTTACTGGTACGAGATACATTTTAAATATAAAAAATGTCTTTATACGTCGTAAGTCATACCAAAAATGATCATCACTCAGCATAAGTTACGATAGTTCACAAAGATGATTTTCAGTGATAACCTATGATATTTATAACGATCGTAACAAATGCTTGCGAAAACATAGTGATTATAATATTGAGTTTTCCTTTTCTTTTTTTAAATAAAACATACATACGTTTTAAAAGGACAAACATCCAGATCAGGAACAATAATTCGTTGGCCATACAAATACTTGTTCCGTGAGGGATTTTAAGTTTCAACCCACAGCCCTCAGCGCTGCAACTCATTGTTAGGCCACTGCGTCACTGAGCCGTGAAATCAGTCTTGGATATTTGCTTTAGACGCTGACAACGATTTATTTGTTTTTATTATAGGATTGCATAGAAAAAAAAGAGAAGCACCATAACACGATGCTTGTAACTTACCAATTAAAACAAGATTTTTAGGCAATGAGCTGTTTCATTTCCTAAAAATAAGTTGAGTTACAAAAAAAAACAACTTAACGTTACGTATTCAATATACAAATTGACAAACGAGCATACAGTCCACCCAATGGTAACAAAATGCGGTTCCCAAGGATAACGGAACTATCAGATGTATTTTCACCGCTTAAAACTAAGATGCAATGCCTCCTTTCCAGTAAACAGGTTCTCCGGTTCTATTCACTCACCTTACGTAACACAGCAGCATTAAGCTAGCTCCTAGTATTTTGTGAGAGTTTGGTCCTTCCCAGGCCGAGCTCAACCATTCATGCTGCAACCAAAATGGAGTTGCAGCATGGTTCTACCACGTACAACAAAGATAAGTTATACAAATATTTATGTTGGAAGGTCATTTTAAGAGGGTAGTTTATCATTATTTTCATCGATATTTTTTAAATATGTTATAGAAACAACAATGTACTCAGGTATATATTCAACATTTACACACAATATTTTGTCACTCCCAAAAACTGTTTTGATATTGCCAAAAATTATTTTAGACAACATTTTTGTGTCTTGTCAACGTCTTTAACATATTTAAATAAAACTAATTTTACGGATTCTATCGCGTATATTAACTTATTTTTATCTTCCCGACGTTTCGGGTGCTTTCCAGCACCCGTGGTCATGGGGGACTAAGGTGTTTGACGTCCTGCTGTCATAGTTAGCCCGGCTACCTTCAGTTTTTTAATATTAATTTTTGGTTCGATTTACGCAGAATGAGCTTACAGTATCTTGAGGTCTAGCAGTGGTATACTTGGGTTTGGATTTTATTTTATTGATTATGGGATCCCAAGCAGATGGCAGCACCCATCCATCTTCTCTATTGAAATTAGGATGTTTTTTAATTTCAATAGCCTCACGAATCATCCTTGGGAGGAATCGGTGTTCTTTTGCGAGGATTTGTGGTCTATCAAATCTAATGTAATGGCGGGGACGATCTTGAACATGTTCACAAACTGCAGACTTCCCGATACGTCGGTGCTTCACGTCAGCTATATGTTCTTTAACGCGGGTTTTTATAGATCTTTTTGTTTGTCCTATGTACGAGAGACCACATTCACAATCCAGCTTGTACACTCCTGCATCTTGTAGAGGGATATGACACTTGACGGATGGTAAAAATTGACCAATCTTCTTCAGCGGCTTGAAGTATGTTTTAATGGAAGCTCGCTTCAAGATGTAGCCAACCTTGTCTGTGACTCCTCTGACGTAGGGTAGTACAGCAGGCACACGCTCGACTGTGGCTGGCTTCACTCGGTCACTGTGACGTAGGCGCGGGACCCGAAGCTTGTTGTCTTGCAATACTTGCTTGACGTGCTGAAGCTCGGCGGCCAGATGTTTTCTGTCACAGATCCCTCGTGCTCTCTGAAACAAAGATTTTCCCACGGTAGCTAACTGTGAAGGATGATGGTGCGAATCACCATTTAGATATCGATTGGTATGGGTATTTTTTCTGTACACAGTATGACCAATAGTGTTATCAGGATTTCGGATGACTAAAACATCTAGGAAAGCTAAAGTATTGTTTGCCTCTAATTCCATTGTGAATTGTATTTTAGGGTTTATGGAATTAAGGTGGTTTAAAAATGCAGTTACTTTGTCAGATGGTAAAATTGTGAAAGTATCGTCTACGTACCGCTTGTAGAATCTTGGATTTACAGGAGCATTAAGAAGGGCTTTCTTCTCAAAGTCCTCCATGAATATGTCGGCGACTACGGGAGATACAGGTAAGCCCATTGCCACTCCGTCTACTTGCATGTAGAACTCTTTTTTCCACAATAAATAGCCAGATGTAAGGCAGTGTTTGAGTAATACTGCATATTCTGTGGGCATGTTGTTATCTTATAGCTTTCTAGTAACAATTGAGATGCAGTCTTCAATAGGTAGGCATGTGAATAGTGACTGAACATCAAAACTGACCATAGTTTCATTGTCAGCGAGATGTAGGTCTTTTATCTCACTAACAAAATGGTATGAATCCTTTGTGTGCGCTCTGGTATGTCCTCTTAGTGGTGACAGTATTTTTGCCAAGTGTTGAGCCAACTTATAAGTTGGTGAATCGATCTGGCTTACTATAGGACGTAGTGGAGCGTTTGGTTTGTGTATTTTCGGTAACCCATACAATCTCGGTGGTTTGGCACATGATGTTATTGTCGAATTCACGTCGAGATCTAATTTTTCGGAGTATTTCTTTATTAAATCAGTAGTAAGAAAGAAGAAAGAAAAAAGAAAAAAGAAGAAGTAGTTTAACTAGTAGTACATTTAACTTAACATATTAACTTCGCGTCTGGGACAGCTTTCATCTGCTGTGCAATTTGTGCTGGCGGACGGGGGATGTCCCGGATGATTGGCGATCCGCAGTCATTGTGCCTTTATATAAAGGTAAAGGTTCACATTTTGACTGCGGGTGCTATCGGGCAAACAGCTTGACCAGTTTAGCAAGGTAAGTTTACTCGAAGGTTTTGACACGTAGGATGCAAGAGAAATCGGAAAGATTTCTATGGGAGGCACAATGCGGATTTAGACCTGAAAGAGGATGCACGGATCAAATGTTTTCTCTCCGCATGATCACGGAAAAGCTTCTGGCTGCCAACCAGAGGATTTTCTGTGCTTTTGTGGATCTTGAGAAAGCATTTGATAAGGTTGTAAGGAAGAAAATGTGGGAAGTGTTGCCGGGGTATGGTGTGGATGGTCGATTGCTAAGGCTGTGCAGTCACTTTACTGTGACTGTAAAGCCTGTGTGCGGGAAGGGCATGACCTGTCACCCATGTTTAGCGTCCAAACGGGCGTAAAACAGGGTTGTGTCATGTCTTCCTGGCTGTTCATACTGTATCTCGACAGCTGTTTACAGAAGCTGAAAGATAGCTGTTTGGGTGTGAAATTGGGTGACATTAAAGTAAATTGTCTGCTGTATGCTGATGATGCAGTGCTTATTGCACCATCAGAGGCAGAACTGCAGGCATTAGTCACGTGTATGAAAGAGGAATGTGAAATTAAAGGTCTCCGCTTGAATGCTAATAAAACTAAGGTTCTGGTATTTGAAAGGGACGAAGAGAGAACGAAGTGTAAAATATGGGTAAATCAGGAATGTCTAGAACAGGTAAATGAAATTGTATACTTGGGGAGTGCTTTTAGCCGGGATGGAAGATGTGATTTAGATGTGGACAGGCGTGTCGCTGCCGGGGAACAAAGTCAATGGTGCCCTGACTGCGTTAGTCAAAAGGCAAGGCGTAGTGAAGAATGCACGCCTTGCAATACATAACGCAGTGTGGTACCGACTTTGTTATATGGCAGCGAAACCTGGGTATGCCAGAAGAAGCATAAAAGCAAGTTGAATGCAGTGGAGATGCGATCTCTTCGTAAAATGTGCGGCGTCACCATGGCTGACCGAAAGCGAAACGAAGAGATTCGCAATATGGCAGGTTTGAAAGATGACCTTATCACAAAAATTGATAAGGGCGTGCTTCGATGGTTTGGGCACGTTGAGAGAATGAGTGAAGACCGAATGGTGAAGAAAATATATAGCGCGAAAGTTAATATTAAAAGGTGTCGAGGTAGACCGAGACTAACTTTCGAAGACCATGTGAGCAAATTGCTCGAAGAGGGAGGGTCAAGAGTACTCGGATACCTAGACGTGCATGTATGAAGAAGATAATTAATCTGAAAGAAGCGAAAGAGGTATGTAAGGATCGTGACACTTGGCGATCTGTTCTCTCTGGCTACCCCGTCAGGGATTGTGCGTGACGATAAATAAATAAATAAATAAATAAAAATATTAACTTTAAATTACTACATTTACTTTTTTTAATCTCTCAAATGGTTTTATGGAACTCTGCCAACAGCACGAGCTCACGTGAATTTATATCACACATAATACAACTCCGCAAGGCACTTTACGGAACCGTAATCTTCTGAATAGTGTATGCTTTCCAAGAATAACCCTGAGGATTTATTCTTATGGTCTTATACACAATAAACATTAATCATTAGCGTATTTATTAACCTCTTTTCTTTAAAACCAGAGTTTTCTATCGACAAGAAAAAGTCTTTAAAGATTTCTATATCTTATTTTAGGAGGGGGGCAAACGAGTATGCGGCTCGCCTGATGGTAAGTGACTACCGCCACCCATGAACAACTGCTACACCAGGGAAAGTGCAAGTGCGTTGCCGGCCTTTTAGAAAGGAGTAAGCTCTTGTCTTGAAGGTATTTACGTCGTATCAGTCCGAAAAAATTGCTGATGGTGAGCTATTCCACAGAGAGGTCGTACGCGGAAGAAACCTCCTAGTGAAACGTGCAGTGGTGGAACGCCAAGCATGCAGATAGTGTGGATAGTATCGGAGTTATGCCACGATGTATGTTCGTGAAATTTGGCGAATGGAATTAATACGAACAATTCCTCAGAACTCTCCCTGTGGTCAGGTCCAGATGCGAAAGAAAATGCAAAGGAATGCAACATCTCTTCGCAGCGCCAGTGAATCGAGCCAATCGGAAAGAACTCAGTCGTTGACGATTCGAGCCACTCTGCGCTGGATGCGGTCAAGTAGATAGACACTTTTTTTTGTGTTGCATTAAAAATATTATAATTTTAAACATTTCAACATTGTAGCTGGCTTTATTATTAAACCAGGCAATTTTAATAATACAAAAATTTGTATATAATATTACTAATAATATATTATATTTTCTAGTTACCAAAACTTAATGTGAGTAAAACTTAAAGCCGCTGAGAGTTGAGCCGTTTTAAAACATGGTCCTAGGAATACTCCAGGGAAATTCACTTTAGTATCTGCTTAAGTTTAACGCTTTTGTATATTTTAATGCACGACGGAGACAAATTACCTTACACGATAACTTCAAACTACACACAGATATGGGGAGATCAACTACACACAGATAAATATTATGTTGTACTATGTAAATTATTTATTAATTCGTTGTAGTCACGAAATGTCCACTGCTGAACATAGGCTAGCCTGTAAGGTATCTCATAGTGGAGATATTTGCAACTGCAGTTTTATATAATTTTAAAGTTCTTATCAGGAAGATGCTATTGCCATTTCCTCTTTCATTCCCTCTGTCAGCTCTTATGGAACCTACAGGGTGATAATGGGGTGATTATTCTGTTACACCTTCCCTACAAGTACGTTATCACAGAAATCAAGCGTAAAATAGCAAGATAATGCTTCTGTCTTTAATATGGTGAATAAAGAAAACTGTAGACCCTTTTAAAACGTAATGAGACATACGATCTTAGATTGTAGAAGAGAGCCCCATTTATTTTTAACAGTGGTAGAGCCACGCGGCAGCTTTTGCTGTCGCACGGATGGGCCGGCTCGAACCGGGGTGGTACCACGACCTCACAGAATACCAGCGTGAAGTCTACTTCACGCTGGTATTATTTAGGTAAACCTCTAGGTTTACCTCTGCGTTTCGCTTGGTGAGTGCAGGTGGCCAGAGGCCCTTTTTACTGGAAATGAGGCATTCCATCTTAGTCCTCACGGGTGACAACGCATCAACATTTTGAATTGTAATAGAGGATAGATGTAGATGTCTATGGGCCGCAGCAACCACTTACCATCAGGTGGACTGTGTGCTCGTTTGTCACCCTTATCCTACAAAAAAAAAAATATATTTCCTGCATTCGCTCGTCGTTCTATATCCTAATCATATCTACCATACCTGCTAAATAAACATCCAAATATAAAAACTCATCTACTTGTTGACCAACTTCCGTTCTATATTTCACATATCGCTTTACTTTCTTCTCTTTTAAAAACCATAACTTTCGTCTTACTTACGTTCACTTTCATTCCCCTTTCTTTTAATTACCCGTTCATTAATGTACACATCATTTGCTACTCTGCCCCCGACGACGCAAATATGACTTGATCATAGGCGTACAAAAATAATTTGACGGTAAATTCACCCATTCCCTTCTCTGATGCTCACACTGGTAGCAAAGCTCGTCCATAGTTTAAAGCTAAATGCGCCCAAGCTGAATACTCGTAGCACAAGCATTTGACAAACCTATCCTCAAAACCGCAAATCTCCGGATATTAACACCAATTAGAGAACTTCCAATCAGGCCACCTAGTCTTACTAAAATAACATCACGGAAAGCTAGTCTCGATTTCATTAACATATCGGCGTAAAGTTTTGTGCCATTCCATCTGACACTAGAGCTTTTTGGCCTCTCGCCAACGCGGTTGAGATCTGTCCTGTCAATCTACACTGCCCTCCGCTGATAAAACCGGATGGCTCACTGGTGCATACAATTACAGAGAAAGCTGACTTGTTCGCGTCTCTTTTTAACTACAATTTACGTCTCGACAGTGGCACTAACGTCCCACTTACACAATCTATACTATCACAAATAATGGGTTCTTAAAACCTTGCGGTGTCTAGACGTGAATAAAGCTAGTGGACCAAATGGTATGGTATATCAGCTATAGTTCTATAGGCTTGTGCACCTGAGTTGCTTTCTGTGTTGACACGCTTGTTCCATCTCTAATTTGGGGACTGGAATAGTACCAAAACCGTGAAAGCTGACCAACGTGCAGGTTGTTCTAAAAAAAGGCAGCCGTTCCAACTCTACTAATTATCGGCCAATCTCAATTATCTCCATACTCTACAAGATTATTGAGCGTATTTTGAACGCCCTCTTAATGGCATATCTAGAACAGAATGACCTCCTTAGTGGCCACCAATAGGGGTTTCGTCGAAATCGGTCAGCTGAGGACCTTCTAGCGTATGCTACATACGTATAGGGCGAAGCATTCGAGAACAGTGGGGAAGCACTTGCTGTTTCCCTTGATGTCTTAAAGACCTTTGACAGAGTTTGGCACGCCAGTCCTTTGAGTAAGTTTCCAGCGTACGGTTTATCCCCTGCTCTGATTGAATGAGTAAAATACTTTCTGAATGAATGGTCTCCTAGTCGTCATCGATGGGCTGCTCATCCGATCCTGTTGCGAATAACGCCTATGTTCCTCATCGATCCGTTCTCTCCGAAACGTTCTTCCTGCTGCATATTAATGATCTGCTTATACACGGTATCTGTGGGTATGCAGACGATAGCACAGTTGTGGAGGGGTATCAACCAAACCCTCGGACCAGTCCGGATCAATCTAGTCCGAAAGAGAAGCTATGGAAAGCGTGCGAATCTCACACAACAGGCATTTTCCGAATGGGGCGATGTCAATTTTGTAAGATTGAATGCCTCCAAAACAAAAGCGTGTATCTTCACTGCAAAATGAAGCCAGCTTATCTTGGCTCCATCTTTCTGAAATGTGTCACTAGAATACACCGACCACCTTCAATTTTTGGGGGTTTAGATATCCTCTAATCTGAATCGTTTCATTGAGTCTAAGGCCAAAGCGGCTGCAAAGAAGCCAAGAATCCTCGCAAATTTGTGGCGATACTTCAGTCCAGGACAACTGCTTACTTCATATAAAGCGCAAGTCCAGTCGTGCTTGGGAGTATTGCTGCCATATATGGACTGGCGCTACAAAATGCTACCTATCAGCTTTGGACACAATGGAAAGACGTGCTAACAGGCTTATAGGTGAGAGGCGTTTGATTAAATCCAATCTTACAGTCTCGAGCACAGGCACATCCAGCCTTTCGGTTTTCTACAGGATGCATTTTGGAGAGTGTACGCGGGAATTACATATTTTAATTCCTCCCCCTCCCGTCCACCATCAGACAACCAGATGTTAGCCAGTCTCCAACCCTTCCTTGTTGACATACCACGCATTTGAATCAAACAATTTGCTACACCGTTTATCATGCATAGAGCAAGGAGTGGAATAAGTTTCCAGCATCTGTGTTTCCAATCTAATTGCAATGTGGGTATCTTCAAGGCAAGAGTGAATAGGCTTTTGATAAGTCAGTTTGCTTCACCATCTTAGGCTTCATCACCACTTACCAACAGGTGGGATTGTAATATAAAACAAAATTCTTAACCCGCGTTCTTCATCTTTACAATTTTCCAAACAACTTTCCATAAATATGTAGGTTGAACAGCCACGGGGAAGAAGCCACACAACCCTATTTAACATCTTTATGGATGCCGAATCAGTCTGAGGATGCCCCGTTGATCCTGACATAAACACTAGAGTCCCTATAAAGAGACGGTCATGCCTGTATCAACCCAGCGCTCAACCCAAATGAGTCAGTGTTTTTCATAACACATCCGTGTTCACTCTGTTATAAGCCTTTTCCAAGTCCCATGAACGCACAAAAACCTTTTTCGGTTTTTGGCCAAAAACTTCTCCGGAATCATGTGCATGGAAAAGACTTGATCCGTACACCCATTTTCGTTCTGAATCCGCTTATACATCCCTAATTTTCCATCAGTCTCTTTCAGTTAGTACCTTAGCATACAGTTTTCCCACATTGCTAAGAAGGCTGACAATGGTGAGTATTACAGTCCTGCTGCAACCTTTTCCTTTATATATGCAAATCCTTAATTGGGACTATTAAGGATTTGCACTAATCTCCCCGTACCTGCTTCGGTTGCTAACATAAATTAAACAAGGTATACAGCAGACTTGCCACCTTTCCCTCTCCAGACCTAAGTATTTCGAGTGATACCCTATCATATCCAGCTGTCTCTCTTACTTTCATGCTTTTCATTCCTTTCATTACTTCATCAATACTTATCTTTTTTTTATAGGATAAGGGTGACAAACGAGCACACAATCCACCTGATAGTAAGTGGTTGCTGCGGCCCATAGACATCTACATCTATCCTCTATTACAAATCAAAATGTAGATGTGTTGTCACCCGTGAGGACTAAGATGGAATGCCTCATTTCCAGTAAAAAGGGCCTCCGGCCACCTACACTCAGCAAGCGAAACGCAGAGGTAAACCTCTACTTCACGCTGGTATTTTGTGAGGTCGTGGTACCACCCCGGTTCGAGCTGGCCCATCCGTGCGACAGAAAAAGCTGCCGCGTGGCTCTACCACTGTTAAATCTCCCTATATTCTTCCTCTTTTTTCGAAATTTCTCTTTCATTCAATTTAAATGTCTCCTCACTCATAAACACGCTTTTAAAGTATTTCTTTCATCTCTTTAAACTCGAAACTTCGTAATTCAGAATGCAGTCATCCTGTTCGTGCATAACATTCATTCTAGGTTATTTTAAATGTCTCCTGGCAGTTCTTATGAATTTGCAGAACATTTTAATATTTCATCATCATCATCATCATTATTACAGCCTTTCATAAGTCCACTGCTGAACATAGGCGTCCCACAAGGAATGCCACAAAGCACGTTTCTGAGCCACCTGCATCCATCTACTTCATGTCTGTTTGTACACTGCATGTTTAACAGGTCGTCACTCCATCTCGTGAGGGGTCGCCCTACACTTCGCCTACCGGTACGAGGCTGCCACTCAAGAACCTTTCATCCCCATCGGTTGTCGGTTCTTCGAAATATTTGACCGGCCCACTGCCACTTCAGCTTACTAATACGTTGGGCTATGTCGGTTACTCTGGTTCTACTGCGGATATACTCATTTTTTAATTTATCACGCAGAGAAACCCCGAGCATAGCCCTCTCCATAGCTTGCTGAGCGACGTTGAGCTTCCTCATACGGCCAGCAGTAAAGGACCACGTCTCAGATCCGTAAGTCATCACTGGCAACACGCACTGGTTGTACAATTTCGTTTAAGGTTTTGAGGTATGTCTGACGAGAAGATGTGTCGTTGTTTCCCGAACGCACCCAGCCGAGTAATATTTTTTAATATTTGCCTGTAAATTATCCGATATTTTTTTATCATTCTTATCCGTTCTTTCTTGCTTTTTTCTTTAAACTAATACTTTTACTCTTTTATATAGACGTGCTCGCCATACTCTCTTCTTTGCTTCAACTTCCATCCATACCTCATCATCCTACCATAACGTATTATTTTTCTTTCATTTGTTCTCTTACTTACTCGGTAGCTACATCCACCCAAACCTTTCCTAAAATTATGGCATACAGTCTCTAAGTCTAAATCATTAATACACAATTCATCAAAACCACATATATTTTCTGTCAGTCTACATTTGTACATACCTATAGTTATTCTTAAATAACCTATATTGAAGTCGCTTATATTGAAGTCAGCTGTACAAAATTTTTAATTTTAAATTATGCTTAACATGCACTCACATCTCACATTTGATCTTGCAGTATAGTATTTTGGTATTTATTATTAAGAAGAGTACTACTCGATGGATGAAACATATTTTTCTGAGTTTGACTGAGTATTGATTGTTATCTTCTTCGTCATTATCGTCATTACAAACCATCATAAAATTAATAGATCGTGAGATTATTAGACATTTATACGTGTATTAAAATATTTATGGTATAAAGATATTACAGGTGTTTATTTAAAATACTATACACTAAAGAAACTTGATTAGGGTAATTAAAAGTTTAAAATTAATTATTCCCTCAAGCGAAAGATTTATTCGCTTTGGTGTCAAAGTACATATATAAATTGTAATATTTACTAGGCTTGGTTTTTATCTGTAATAAGTCAGTGTAAAAAAACAGTGATCAAAAATATTTTGCTAAGAGTTTTTTTAATTTAAAAATCTGAATACAATTATAAAAAATATGGAACAAAAACTTACATATTATTTTAACTAATAATCATTATGCTACGTGGTAGAACTATG
>JAVANC010000012.1:41176321-41490219 GCA_033319125.1 Parnassius glacialis | reverse complement strand
TGTTTAATAACAAAAATATTAACAATGTCACATTTTTTTCTGCATGAGGCAATTTTTATTGAATGAGGGGGCAGATAGTGGTATATAATATAATAATTTAAGTTTAATAATAATTTGATATCTATTTTCGCCCACATATTATGATAAGTAAATCACTAAAACATTAATTAAGTAACAGTGAACTATATATATATATATATATATATATATATATATATATATATATATATAATATATATATATATAACGAAATAACAGCTATAAATATTAGCTAAATAAGACCTAGGTGGGAGACTGGTGCCCAAACTAGGTTGCCCTGTGCTATAGGATCACCAGGCCCTCCCTCAACAGAAGTGATATTGCTGTTAAACACTTAATAATCAATACAGCTACGTGTGATACTACTGCCTCATTGGTCTAGTGGTTGTAGTAGTAGACTGCTGATCTTGAGGTCCCGGGTTCGAAGCCCGGGTCGGGCCAAAAATCATTTATTGAGTTTTTCCATCAAGAAATTCTCAAGAGTCAGGAAGTTGGCGTTGTCTCACCCCCGTGCCTCGGAAAGAACGTAAAGCCGTTGGTCCTGCGCCTGATCTCTCTCCGGTCGTGTCGGTTTACCGTACCATCGAGCTATGAGAGTGAGGGAATAGAGAGTGCACCTGTGATTGCGCATGCACTTGGGCACTATAGAATAGAATAGAATAGAATAGAATAATTTTTTATTCAATATTGATTATTACACAATACTTATTGAAAGTCATTTTTTATTTACCACTGGTTCGGAAAATACCTCAGTCCTGGGAAGAACCAGCAAGAAACCCAGCGGGACTTTTTTTTTAACATAATTTCACTTAACAATAATTTTGTTTATACAATTTTTAAATGATATTTTCATAGAACCAGCATGGTGGCGATCACCCTATTCCCAGGGGTTATTTTCATTCATGTATTCCTTGATGTTATAATAACCCTTCCTGTACAGTTTTTCTTTAATAAAACTTTTAAACTTGTTTATTGACAAACTTTGAATATGTTCTGGGATTTTGTTGTAAAAGCGTATACATTGCCCCATAAATGAATTACTGATTCTGTGGAGTCTAGTAACTGGCATTACAAGCTTATGTTTGTTCCTAGTATTTAAAGTATGCACATCCTTATTCTTATTAAAGCTATTTATGTTTTTATGCACATACATTACATTCTCTTAAATATATTGCGATGCAAAAGTTAATATGTTTATTTCTTTAATTTTTTCTCTGAGGGACTCTTTACAATTTAGGTTTTAAATCGCCCGTACGGCTCTCTTTTGCAAAACAAATATATCTTCAATATCAGTCGCATTACCCCATAGCAAAATTCCATAAGACATTACGCTATGAAAGTAACTAAAATACACTAATCTAGCTGTCTAAAAATCTGTGAGACTTCTAATCTTTCTTACAGCATATGCTGCAGAACTAAGTCTGCTTGCTAATTTAGATATATGGGGGCCCCATTGAAGTTTCGCGTCAATAGTAATACCAAGAAAAACAGTGGTATCACAAGACTCAACTCCTCCCCATTTAACAGCACATTGGTATTCGAATGTTTTACATTAGGTATTGTAAATTTAATACACTTTGTCTTATTGCCGTTTAAGAGCATATTGTTGGTGTTAAACCAATGTACCAATTTCGATAGAGCATTATTTACATCGTCATAACTAATTAAATGTCGTTTGAGTTTGAAAATCAAAGAGTCCTATGCTGATCGCTAGTCTCCGTTGAGACTGGCCGCCGTGGCTGGAATTCATTATGGTATTACGTGTGATAAAATAAAGAAAAAGTATACTTGTTCAGTTTGAAGAAGCTGTGTAAAAAATACTTGTGCGTGTGCGTGTGCGTGTGCGTGTGCGTGTGCGCGTGCGCGGTGCGCGTGCGTGTGCGTGTGCGTGTGCGTGTGCGTGTGCGCGTGCGTGTGCGTGTGCGTGTGCGTGTGCGTGCGTGTGCGTGTGCGTGTGCGTGTGAATGTGCGTATGCGTGCGTGAGTGCGTGCGTGCGTGAGTGCGTGCGTGCGTGCGTGCGTGCGTGCGTGCGTGCGTGCGTGCGTGCGTGCGTGCGTGCGTGCGGTGTGCGTATATGTAGAGTGTTATATGTATTTAAACAATACGTTCAAATATTTTTTCTGTCTTTTCGATATTTTAATAGCATGAAAGGGCACACAGTCCACCTAGATGCTGTGGCCCATACAGACCTACATTTGTTCTCAGTTAAGTATCAGAATAAAGATACGTTGTAACTTCTGAGGACTAAATAGAATGCCTTGTTACAAGTTAAAATTGGTCTCCCATTCTCTACAACAATCACTATAACCGAAACACATCAGTCTTAAGTCGCTATTTTACGCTGATATTCTGTGAGAGCCTAATCCTTGCTTGACCGAGCAGACCCATTCGTGCGATAATAATAATATAAGTAGCTTTAACGTGGCTTTATCACAATATGGGGCAGTGAGTTCTATCACGCCGCCAGAATACGACTATTTAAGTTCATAAGCCACATAACATTCATTTTTTTTAAGTCACCCTCACACTAATACTTTCTCCTGTATCGTGGAGGCAGTTTACATACATGCATTTGACAAAAAAAAACATATAGACACAGAAAAAATATTTATACGCCTTACTTAAAATAAATAATTGTTCCTTGCGGGATTCGAACCTGCGGCTATCAGCGCCGCAACATATTACAAACCATTGCGCCACGGAGCCGTCACGGAGCCGCAAACACACAGGTTGTATAAACATAACATTTCAACAGTGGTAGAGTCACGCTGCAGCTTCTGTTGTAGCACGGATGGGCCGGCTCGAACAGGGGATG
The DNA here is from genome assembly GCA_033319125.1 of Parnassius glacialis. Taxonomy (NCBI): domain Eukaryota; kingdom Metazoa; phylum Arthropoda; class Insecta; order Lepidoptera; family Papilionidae; genus Parnassius; species Parnassius glacialis. The sequence continues at coordinate 41,487,364 of JAVANC010000012.1, read as the reverse complement.
TATCACGACCTCACAGTATACCAGCGTAAAGAAGAAGCTTAGGCTTCTGCGTTTCGCTTGTTTAGTAGAGTACAGGTGTCCGGAGGCTCCCCCACCCTATAACATGGTAGTGGAATTCAATAAGAAAAAACTACCCCAGGAGGATACCAGCACCCCTGGTAATGGATAATCCCTCACTGATCATCCACGGTCAAGCTACCCTCTTCTTCCGAGCGTCGATGCTCAACCTGCACCGCGTATTCGGTGGGGGGGGGGGGTCAAAATCCTGCTCTATTCTAACACTGCACGGGTCAAATAGGGCGATAAATCAATGGCGACCCTCGCCACCCTATCCATAGATTTCTGCAAGTTCAGGGGACTTCACTCGAACCTTAATGCCATCCACTACCATCTGGAGACGGGGAAGCTGGCCTTGCTCTTTTTGGTATCCTCTCCGGCTGAAAATTTGTGTGGCTCAGGCGAGAGCCTCTATAGGTCGCATAGCCGTAGTACCGACACAGACCAACTCATCGACCACGTCCATTCGTAGAAATCGTGATACTTGGTGATTTTAACGCCCACCACACCGAATGGCTCGGGTTCACGATTAACCGTTCATGCGGGGAGATCTGTTTATGACTTTGCCAAGGCATATGGTCTGACACAACTGGTTACTTTGCCTACGTGGATTCCAGATGTGGAGGATCATACACCTTCCCTATTGGACCTTCCACTGACCTCTCATTCGGATGGATACAGGTTTCCTTCAACGCTCCTCTCGACCCTTTGGACCATTGTCTGATTCTGAGTGTGGTGCCACTCAAGTTCCACAGGGAATCAAAATATTTATTCCATCATCTGTGGTACCCATCAGAGGCAGAAATCAGCCTTGGTATTGGTCGCTCCTGTAAGACTGCATTACGCAGTAAGCAGGAGTGGTATCAGGTCTGGGCTGAGGCTTTGGTGTCTCACGATGTAAGCACCAGCATGCTAAAAAGGAACTATAAGTTCGCCTGCAGGGCATTTAAAACAGTTATTGCAAGGCAAAGTATGAACACACTGGCAGAATTGGCAAGAAATTAGTTGAAATACTGTTTCCATCTCTGGGTTGGGGCTGCCCGGTGCCAGCTCCTTCCACTTTATCGCATCCAGCGCAGAGCAGCTCGAATCGTCGACGACCGAGTCCTTTCGATCGGCTCGATTCACTGGCGCTTTGAATAGATGTCACAATCCTTTGCATTTTCTTTCGCATCTACCACGGGGATTGCTCTGAGGAATAGTTCGGATTAATCCCAGCCGCCAAATTTCACGATTGCGGTAAAATGCCCGATACCATCCATACCATCTGGATGCTTGGTGGTTTACCACTGTACGTTTCACTAGGACTTCCTTGGTGAAGCGATTACCACCAGCGATTTTTCCGGACGAATACCACTTAGGGACCTTCAAGAAAAGAGCTTACTCGTTTCTAAAAGGCCGGCAACGACACACTTATCATCAGGTGAGCTGAATGTTCGTTGGCCCACTGCCCTATAAAAAAATAATAATGCAAACTTAATTTTCGACGTAGATGTATACATGAGAAATTATGTGTATATGCAAGTTTTACATACATCTAGCACTAAGTAGTAGAATAAATTATTTTTAGGAGGAAGCATGGTCATTATTATGCAGTGTATTTCTTAAAACTTACTTCAGAAGTGTGTAATTTTTTATAGAAAGCTTAAATAATCTAGTTATAAAAGCAAAATTTGTCATCTCTGCCAATAAGCACTTGTTGTATACTATTTTTTTTCAAGTTTTAAGATATACGTAACGAGAAGGTGTGACGTAATCTCTCTCCCAAAAGCTCCCAAACCGAGTTTGATCCGTCGATTAACTCTCGGTTGAAGTTGAACTTGCCTAGTCGGACAATTTATCCTAAGTATACATACTCGTTAACAACTTCGAGCCCGTGATGCCGTACGAATCTAAAGTGTGATCCTCACTTCTGGCCATATGAGGAATTTCTAGGTCACTCAGTTAGATATGGAGAGGGCAATGCTCGGAGTATCTCTGCGTTGTAGACTTAATAGATGATTAGATGTGGTCTTTCGTTGTTAGCTATATAAGGAGCCGTAGACTTCTCAGTGACGGTATCCTTAAGAGAACCAGAGTAACCGACATAGTCCAAGGAACTACTAAGCTGAAACGGCAAATAAATAGGCCGGTCATGTAGCTAGAAAGACCGACAACCGAATGGCAAGAAAAGTTATTTTTTTTATAATTACAACATCTTAATTGTTTATATCAAAATTAGTGCATTGGTTTAACGTTAATAATCTACATTTAAACGGAAATAAAACTAAATGTATTAAATTTACAACAACGAATGTTAAAAATCTGAGTACCAATGTGTTTTTAAATGGGGAAGAACTGAGCCCTGTTGAATCCACTGTTTTTCTTGGCATCACTCTCGACGCAAAGCTTCAGTGGGGCCCCCATATATCCAAACTAGCAAGCAGACTAAGTTCTGCAGCCTTTGCTGTAAATAAATTAGAGGTCTCACTAGTGTCGAGACAGCTAGATTAGTTTATTTCAGTTATTTCCATAGTATAATGTCTTATGGGATTTTGCTTTGGGGAAATGCGGCTGATTCAGAAACTATTTTTGTTTTACAGAAGAGGGCCATTAGAGCTATTTACAACCTAAAACCGAGAGAGTCTCTTAGAGATAAATTGAAAGAAATAAATATATTAACTTTGGCTTCTCAGTATATGTACGAAAATTTAATGTATGTTCACAAAAACAAAGGTAGTTTTAGTAAAAAAAGTGATGTGCATTCTGTAAACACTAGGAACAAACACAAGCTAGTGATACCAGTTTCTCGACTCCACAGAGTCAGTAATTCATTCTTGGGGCAATGTATACGCTATTACAACAAGGTCCCGGAAAGTGTACAGGCTCTCTCTATTAGCAAGTTTAAATGTTTAGTTAAGTTGAAACTGTATAAAAAGGGTTATTATAGTATAAATGAATACATGGTTGACAATAACCCCTGGGAATGAGGTGATCGCTTCCAAGCTGTTTCTAAAATAAATTTTGTACTTATATAGTTGTATAACCATTATTGTAAAATTTGCTTTAAAAGAAAGTCCCGCTGGGTTTCTTGCTGGTTCTTCCCAGGACGGAGGTTTGTTTTTCGAACCAGTGGTAAAGTAAAAAATGACTTTCAATAAGAATTACACATGTGATCAACATTGAATAAAAATTATTCTATTCTATTCTATTCTATTAAAAGATTCTTTAAGTTCTTAAGTGATTTTATTAGGGGAGGCTTACGTTCAGCAGGAGACTTGTAATGATGATTATAGTGATAATAAGTGGTGATAATGAGGGTGAGTTCTATTTTAGGTACTGGCTATTGTGTCGTGTGGTGATGATTAAGAGAAAAATATTGCGACTAACACTAGAGAAACAGCTAGATTTCTCTACAGATTGCAGCCCATTTTCTACACGAAACAACCGAATCAAAGAACATTTTTCGTGATAACAAAATAGCCCTTTGCACTTTCGTGTGCAGGCTTTTTAAGGTTACGTTTTCATATTTTTGCTTCATTTATAATAAAACTATTATAATCATAAATTTTAATTTTAACGCTAATTTTAAATGATCTTCTTATCTAAGCTAACTAAGACGTCATAAATTGTGCTACAATTCGCTACTTTTGTCGAGCATAAAATTAATAAAATCTCACAAATTGCCATTTAGTATTTTACAAAACAGAAACAGAAATAGAAAATATTTTTATTCAATATAGATTATAAATAATACTTATTGAAAGTCACTCTTTTGTTTAATTACCACTGGTTCGCAAAAATCCTCTGTCCGACTTGCTTGTTTTTCCGAGGACAGACCTGGGAAAAACAAGCAAGATTTTTTTAAATAACAGCTTACAAGCATCTGTGTTACACAAATAACGACACAAAACAAATTAGAAATAGCTTGATAGCGATCACAGCCGGTTATAATCATCTATAAATTCCTTAATATTATACTAACCTTTTTGTTATGGCCTACAGCTGCCCCTGGAAATGTCGAATATCCCGGGGTCCATTAGCGGAAGATTCAACGAGCAGCCACAGGTCGGGCCCCAAATGGTCACATGGAATAATGTCCTATCATACTAAACTATATGGAAGAATGCTAGGAAAATATAGTACGTACCTGTTTCCGACTCTAAGATCGCCCCAAGGCTCGGACAGGCCGTAAGTGGATGTAAGGTGCATGGCAAGTAGTGTTTAGTGATGTGTGTGTGTCTGAGACCTGGACCAGTTGAGTTGACCGGCAGCGGTCGATTTCCAGGCTGCCCCACAATGCTGCATCACTCCAGCAGTCTTCCCCGCTGGACCAGTTCTTTCTTCCTGTCACTATTTCATTTTATTAACTTCATTGTACATTTAACTAACTTAAGCTCGCCTAATTCCACATTCATCGTAGAATCGAACACGTGATACCCGACACAGTAACGGACAGTAGTTCAAAGTTCTACACTCAATGTCCCGGATTCACTTATCGCCAAATTATAAATAGGGAACTAACGCGATCTCTTCACACACAGAGAGAGAGAGAGTCACACGGTTCAGCGTTAAACACAACTAAGTTCCTTCGTTGGACATCAAACACCACGCCGCGATAAGAATTCAAAATACGCCTTGTTGACACGTAAAACTAACAAACCAGCCAACACACAAAAAAGGGCACTTAACGCCACGGCACAATTACAATGATTTCCAGACAATCAACCGGCAGACGCTCTCGAACAAGGAAAGCGCAGTTCGAATCCTAGAACATATATCTACTCGGCGCGCGCGTGCAAAATTCCGCGTCACCCGAGCAAGTTAAATGTTGCAAAATTCACTTCAATCGCAATCACTATATAATTTGCACAATTACTTTCAAAGAAGTTACTTTAATCATTAGAACACAATAAAAGGCTCTTGTCCAGGAACTTAAACCCTAGACAACCGAATCCGAGGCGGTTTTCACGAAACCCAATTACGTAGCGAAGTCATGCGCACAAAATCCAAAATTCTAGACCCTAACCCAAAAAACTCGGTCTCGCGCAACCTCAGCGGCGGGCATCGAAAAGCACTAATTAACTGCCCAGCCGCCGTCGAGCTACTGTCTCTTTGCCCACGCGTCGAGCCACTGCAAGTCGCACACGGCTGCCCCACCTGGCGGCGTTTACCTCACCTACATACCATCGGGTGACGCGCCAGCTAGAACGCGGTTGGGTGGCGACTCAAAATAATCATTTTTGGCCTAAACACTTTTTTTACATACTTTCTTTAATAAAGTTTTTGAATTTTGAGCAGGTCAAATTTTTATATTTTCTGGGATTTTTTATAAAAGCTTATACATCGCCCCAAGAATTAATTACTGACTCGGTGGAGTCGAGTAATATTTCCTAATATTTACAGAATGAATATCACTTATTTTTGTATAACTAATTTTGTTTTTGAGTACGTACATTACATTTTCATAAATGTATAGAGTTTTATATCATAGATTGCTCTTATGGCCCTCGTCTGTAAAACAATTATAATTTCAGTATCAGTCGCGTGTCCCCATAGCAAAATACCATACGATATTATGCTATGGAAATAGCTAAAGTAAACAAGTGTAGCTGTTTCCACACTGGTAAGATTTGTAATCTTTTTAGAGCATATGCTGCAGAACTAAGTCTACTTGTTAATTTTGATATATGGGGGCTCCATTGAAGTGTCGCGTCTAGTGTTATTCCAAGAAAAACGGTGGTATCGACACGACTCAGTTTCTCCCCATTTAATATTACATTATTATTTAAATGTTTGATATATGGAGTCATGAAATTCATACATTTCATTTTAGTGCCATTTAAGTGCAAATTATTAACATTAAACCAATGTACTAATTTAGATATAGCATTATTTTTTTCGTCATATTTTAATAAATGTCGTTTTAATTTAAAAATTAATGAAGTGTCATCAGCAAATAATACTATATTATGGTTATCCCCTACTATGTAAGGAAGTGGCAATGGGCCGACCATATAGCTCGAAGAACCGACAACCGATAGGGAAAAAAGTTCTCGAGTGGCAGCCTCGTACCGGCAGGCGAAGTGTTGGGCGTCCCCCCCCACTAGATGGAGTGACGACCTGGTAAGATATGCAGGAAGTCGATGGATGCAGGTGGCTAGTAGCTTTTAAATATTTTTGAAAAAGATAAAAAAATATTTTAAGTCTAAAAAAAACGTTTGATCTAAAATAATTTAAAAAAATTGTCCCTCAGTATCCGTGCGCGGCGTATACAGTTACAGCCTATCAAAAGTCCACCACTAACTAAGTGAGCAACCGCATTTTTTATTATTCAGTTGATATTAGCGTAAATAACTTTGTATTAATTGACAGAGTAACCTGACAAACAGCTAACACTCTGTCCCTTTTCTTTCACATTCAAATGTCTACGCATACACGCTCATTTATTAAGGGTATCTATGTACCTACTCTTAACTAATTTTCTTTATAATATTTCTCAAAAAAAATATTAGGGATTAGGTTCCAAATTACTTTACTGTCAGTACTAATATGTAAGGGTTAAGGGTCCTCACTTCAGTCAGCATACGCACTTGGCATCTACCGTGAAATACATTTTCATCTAGCACAAAAGCGATTCGTCAGATTCATCGCAGTATTGCTCTTAAATGTCCACTCATATTTATTTTGTTGATAGAAATTCTTACAAGCAAAATAAAAGTGGTATTGGATTAAACTTGAGAAAGGGGGTGATTATAAATTTAAGAGGATAATGAAATTGAATTTTCAATCAATCAATAAAAATTTTATTTGCGAATACAGATGTTAACAATGTATATATACTGTATTTAGCCATCATGACTGCTCGTTGGTCTAGTGGTCGTAAAACGCGGTTCCTAATCATGAGGTTCTGGGTTCGAATCCTAGTTCGGGACAAAAATCAGTTATTGGGTTTTTATGACAAGATATTCTCAGCAGTAGCCCGGAGTCAGGAAGTTCACAGTGTCACCCCTGTGCTACGGAAAGCACATAAACCCGTAGGTCCTGCACCTGATCTCTCTCCAGTCGTGTTGGATTACCGTCCCGTCGCACTATGAGAGTGAGAGAATAGAGTGCACTTGTGTTCGCGCATAAACTTGGGCACTATAATCCTGTCTTGCGCAGATGGCAAGACTCTGTTGTGACTGACCGCCGTGACCGGAATTCTTTCTGTTGGAGTTTATTATCATTAATGTAATGAAAGCGTGATTGTTATTGTATTTGAATTGCGATTGGAACTGTGATTGTGATTTTAATCTCGATGAAACGAAAAACCTACACTAGAAAGAAATAAACATACCTATATAGGATTTAGCATGCGAGAGAACGAGATAGAACTAAATATTAAATTCAAAATTGTGTTTAGGCATTCTCGTATCCATTTTTACGTACTACCTTGAGAGATAATATTTCTTTTTTCGATAAAATGATACACCAATACAATGAAGTAGTAGGCGCTATTACAATTCTACTCGAAAGAAAATATTCCTTGATTCTTTACAATATAATTTAGGCTCTAGATGTCTAAAAATACGAATTATGGCATTTTTTTTTGCTATAAAGTAAAATTCAACTTTGATCTTATATTTTAAGCCGTACTTGTGGATGAAAATTATCATATTAAATAATATATTTGCCGCGAAATATTTTTATTTATTTAATTTCATTTCAATGTTTCACTTCTAACGCCTGTGTAACTGCACAGATGTTTTTATTATTTAGCCATGAGGCATGCAAAGTTTTACATACATATAAAATTACATACAGAAGAAAACAAAGCAGGAGATGGGCATGAGCGTCTTCCTAATAACGACTAAAAATAAAAAATTGCGGTTGCCAACCCGCTTGCCAAGCGTGGCAACTACGGCAAGTGTCCCCCCTACGAGGCAATATATGGAGAAGGCCTATGTTCAGCAGGGAACTTTAATTGACTGTACATACATTTTCCGAAGTCCTAGTCTTAAATTATATTTAGTCGCCCAGGGTGACTAAATATATACCTGGGTGAGATCAATAAATGTGGAAATATTTTGAAATAATCGTCAATGTTTTTAAAATAATAACCATTTATTTTATCAATTTCTTAAATTATTTTTATCTGTTTTACGCTTAATATGAAGCTCAGCTCAATCAGTTCAGCAATTTCGAATATTAGCCCAAATAGATAGATCGTCAAACAAAGCTGTTACGAATGGTTATTCATCATTATCATGATCATCATCATCATTATACCTCTTAACAAGTCCAATGTTGAACATAGGCCCTAAGCCTCATGGATCCATGGACTTCCTGCATTTTATTACTAGGTCGTCACTCCACCAAGTGGGGGTCGATCTACACTTCGACTACCGGTACGAGGCTGCAATGGAAACGGTTATTCATGTATTAATAAATAATCTCTTGAGCGATATAAAAGAGATCTCAAATCAATCTTCTTCTCTTCTCTTAAATTCCCACACCGAAGATGGAGACACCAAAAGATAGAATACCAGCGCTGAAGCTGTCGTATCTCTGCTACAACGTTATACTGAGTCGGATGCCTTTATGTTACGAGATGGAGTGACGACCTGGTAAGACATGCAGGAAGTCGATGGATGCAGGTGGCTTAGGACCGTGCTTTGTGGCATACCTTGGGGGAGGCCTATGTTCAGCAGTGGACTTATGAAGGGCTGTAATGATGAATGAATGATAATGAACCCAATTCTTATAGTTATTTTCGAATTTCTATTTGTGCTATAGTATAAAAATCTAGCTTAGTTCTGAGAACTCTGACTACGCCGTACTATTCTTCTATTTGGTAGAGCACATTGCTTCCTAAGCAAGCAATTCTAATACTATATAGTACATTATAGTGTGAACGTGTTCATAAAAATGAACGCTAAGCGATTGTAGATTTAGATTTTAGTAGTGTGAATTGAGATAAATTAATTGTTCATTTCAAGTTGAGTGGATATCAGTTAGTTGGCGTAGATCGAAGTCAACCTTAATTTGTGAATCTTATACATAGTTACAAGCACGTGCCCAACTTTAGAGCCACCATCGCAAATTATAAATATAACTTGTTTAAAAGTGGAAGTTTGTTCTTTCAATATTTTACTCAATACGCCCCTGTAAAATTGATCTATCCTGCTTAAATTTTATTTCAAGTGACGTGTGTCAGTAACAGATCGGCATAACTTTAAATGCGTCCATCATTTTTACAGGCATTTTAATTTGCCGCTTCACATGACCGCTTTATAATGATTGGATTTGGAGATCCATAATTTATTAAGTTTTTAAAGAATTAAGTAAAGCTTTATTAATTTTGACTTATGGCATGACAACATTTTGAAATTTGTTTTGACTAGTTTGTATATCGTTATAGACATATGTCCCACTGCTGGCCCCAGGCCTCCCCACATCTTCTTTATAATATGTCTTTCTCGCGCTTCTGAAAGGGACTTCATTATATCATGTCTTCAAAATATTTTATTCCTCAGAGTTGAGTCCTAGACATGAAGATTTCATCACGATGTATTCCTTCACCGCCAAGCACTTGGTAAAGCAGCGATTAAATATTGCAATTATTATTTCATAAGTTATCAATTTTATTTTAAATTACAATTTTTACTGCTGATAGAAATGTGTGGGGCATTTTAACTATTTGATTTAATAGAAAAAAAAGACGATTGTATAATTTCACAGTGTATAATCTGATTTTATTATCAATGGATCTGGTTAAAATTAATATGAACTTACTGTAAAAGGTAAAAGTATACTAAATAACAAACACTTAAACTTATTAAAGTAAAAAAAGAACTGAATAACAAAATTAACAAATTAATTTTCACATAATTTAATAAGTCCTGAAGTTGTATGTATGTCTAAGTACATAGATATTTAATTAAAAATAATCACTAAATTTAGTTTACAATAAGCGAAGATATCGAGTTTTATACATACGAAAAACGTGCGTGAGTGTCGTGGGACATTCGGTTGGAACAAAATTCCTTTCGTATTATTTTTTTAAATACTAGTAATGCTATTAAACATCTCTAATATTCCCTCAAGCCACTTCTGGTAAGCTTAAAATGCTTGTGTTAAAAACGGTTCACGACAGTAGTCGAATGGCGGATTCGAACCCACGACCCCCTGCCATTAGGCTACTTACGCTTCCAATATATTATTATTGATAAACGTATAATATTATTCATTAACAAATACAAATAAACGAATTACTTCCAACTACCGCCAACTACTCACTTGTAGACAGCCTATTCACTTGAAATATAAAATAATATAGAATAATTTAATAACATTATTCTATGTTTTCGAAGTTTATTCAAACTCATATTATTTTTGTTATTTGACTTTCAAACAAGAGACAATTTAGTGTATCAATATTAATTAAGCTATTTAGTTATATAAAAAATGCAATATATTGAATGGCATTTAATTATAAGTCAGTACTGACCTGATCTTCCTAGTGGAAATGTTTCGTTTCCCGTCCACCAACATTGTTCAGTAGTCCTAGCTTATGTGAACCTGGATAGACAAATAGGCCTCCATTTTCAGGCGATGAATCGTCCAAATTGATGAAAGCCGCAATCATTGAATCATTTTTGTAAGGGAAGTATTGGTAGTCCTGTAAGTAAGAAACAGTAATTAATTTTAAATGGATTCCATTATAGAAACTTTATTATTTGAAATCTTCTTCTTTTTCATCAGATTGTAAAAGTCCGCTGCTAGGCATTGACTTTTTTATAGAATAAGGGAGATAAAGAAGTACACAAACCATCTGATAGAAAGTGGATGCTGTGGCCCATAGATATCTACATTTATCCTCGATTAACAATTAAAATGCAGGTGCATTGTCACCATTGAGGACTAACGTGGAAAGTGTCAATATGTTTGGATGTTGGTAAATCTAAACTGCTTTAAATGGAATTTGTCAGTAGATAGATCATGTCCAGAATTAGCACATGGAATACTTGTAACCTCAGAAAATTCGACGTTAAAGCGTTTCTGATACCACGCGGACGATAAATACATTAATCAGATTTCCCTTTTGTTTACTCAGGAAGAGGACCAGTTTTATATTAAGTGATCATCACGAGTTCTCAATTAAAGTAAAAAGTAAAGTAATAAAAAAAAATAAAGCCTGCTAGGTCCTTTTACTTTTAAGAGTCGTGAAACAATTTGTCCACCGCGGTGCTCCAGTACTTTTCTCTTCCTTTCCATGACCACAAAATGTTTAATTCCAGCTTTTCTTAATATGCTTGCCTTCAGTATCGAGTACGTTGTAAATCAGCACTTAAAATTGTAATTACAATTTCACTGGTGCTGGCGGCTTACCTGGATTGCTCACGTATTGTGAAATTTACGGTGTGCTACCACGGCTTCTCCTTCTTTGCACTGCTGAAATTTCTGATTGTAATTTTATGTTATTGTAATTCGGTGAACATATGAACGCATTACCGTATAGTGTTGGTGTAAGAATACCACTACCCCCTTATTACAATCTCGTGGATGCCATAAGAGGCGACACAGGTCAACGTATCAGCGCTTGCCAAGCCTGGCAACTATGGAAAATATATCTCCTATGAGGCAAGCTATGGGGAGGTTTTTGTTCAGCAGTGGACTTTAATAGGCTGTAACGGTAACAGTAAGGGTGCGTGCAGATCAAGTAACATGTTGTATAACTTTTGTTTTATAACACGTCCATATTATGTAACATTGTTTTTCAACATTGCAACAAATAACTATAATTTTTTTTTTTTTTTTTATAGGATAAGGGTGACAAACGAGCACACAGTCCACCTGATGGTAAGCTGCTGCGGCCCATAGACATCTACATCTATCCTCAATTACAAGTCAAAATGTAGATGCGTTGTCACGCGTGAGGACTAAGATGGAATGCCTCATTTCCAGTAAAAAGGGCACATTAGTATAACAATACAATATAACAATGTTAAATGACATTGTCGTATGACATTGTCGTTTGTCGTTGCCCCGCGCGGCGCCTCCGTCGCATCTCGAGTTATATAACATTATCGGCTAGCCTCCGCAGAGTCTACTTCAGCTGAAGAAGCCTCGTGTAGGGGCGAAACACGTGTCGTATTTTCGAGAGTGGTGTGTCATGCCTAGTGTGGTGGTGCTGGGGATGGTAGTGCTGGGATTGACAGCGACAGGTATAGTGCGCGCTATTGAGGGAGGGTGGGAGGTTCCCCTAAAACTGGGCAGGACATTTCATTTTCTTTCTTTACGCGGAATTAAGCAAATTAATTTATAACAACCCCATTATAATGGATATCCGCAAAGTAACGCCTGATTCTATCAATTATATAACATTCGTTTTATAACATTCATCCTCCACATTCCTGTAACATGTTATATAATGTGTACGCACCGTAAGAACGCGTCGCGTCCAAACCATGTCAAAATAAATGTCAAGGAAGCGATTTGCTTCTATGCAATATGTTATGCATGAGATATGAAGCTCCTATTTCTGGAGGCTTGTATTGATTCATTATGTCTTCGAGCGTATTCCTTTAACCTAAGGAAAACGTAGAATATTTGAAAATATAAATAACAATAAAGTACTATTCCATGCAGGATTTTTTTCTGCCGACTTCCAAAAAGGAGACGGTACTCAATTCGAGTGTATGTTTTTTTTATGTGTGTTACCTCATAACTTTGTACTGGGTGAACCGATTTCGATGATTCTTTTTTATATGAAAGCTGATAGTTCTCGTGTGGTCCCATATGAATTTGATCAAGGTCAGACCAATGGTTATTGAGTTATTCTTAAATAACCTATATTTAAGTCGCTTATATTGAAGTCGGCTGTACAAAATTTTTAATTTTAAATTATTTAGTAACTAAGAAATAGGTAAAAAATAAGATATAATGGTATCTCATTATTGTTTATATAATTTTATAAAAGTAACGTTTATTGAACTTTTCCATCAAGAAATTCTCAGTAGCTGCCCGGAATCAGGAAGCTGGCGTTGTCTCACCCCGTGCCTCGGAAAGCAGGTAAAACCGTTGATCCTGCGCTTGTCTGCCCTTTTGTGTCTGCCCTTCTGACCTGTTCCGGTCGTGTCGGTATATCGTCTCTATGAGAGTGGGGGAATAAAGAGTACACCTGTGCTTGCATACACAATTGGGCACTATAATTTTGCCATGCGCCGATGGCTAGTCTCCGTTGAGGCTGACCAGCATGACCAAAATTCGGTCTGGAGGGTATTAATTTTATAAATGATATTATAATTTAAATGTAGGAATGTGGAAAAGGGGCAATGTTTCAATCCTCAGTTAAAATGTATTCATAGGATTTATCAATATATTATGCATTTTAATGCAACATAAACAAATTGAAAATGACAACTGTATGCATAAAATAGTCCAATTATCACACATTTATATTCTGCTAAGTTATAATTTATTTAATGAAAAAATGTTATCATTCAAGTCATTTTACCCGATAATTTGCGACAAATTGTTTGAGACGATGATTGAGATATTCTTTCTCCAAGTTTGACGTCCGATTTAGGAGTTAGGGAAGATGTTAGAAATGTAGGTACATACATTTATACAACGTGTCCCAAAATTCAACGATAAGCCAACACCGGAGGATAGACCTGCCCCGGACTAATCGGGGAAAAAAAGAAAAAAATATATATCCCAATTATATTTTAAGTTATATAAAAAAAATGAAATTCTTCAGAAATTGAGACCGTTTATGATATTTTTCACTACCATGACCACAATTTTTTAAATATTATTTTTAAAGGCAACCTGAATAGTACTGCTATCTACCACAATTCTTAAAAACTCCAGAATAACTTGTTTTATCACGAAAATTAATGAAACTTATTTTATTCCCTAAATTTTTTGAAGACTTTTACTTTTAACCAAATTTAACCTATCGTGGTGTAAAAAAAAAGTATGAACACTAGTATGGCAAGTTTTTATAAAAATTGACGCAACTAACCAACATTCCAAAATGGTATAATACTTTAGGAAAACAAGTTATAAAAAAATATGGGCCTATTATTTCTTAACAGGGGCCAAATGACGGTCGGGTGTAATAAAAGTATTAATTTTTTTTTAAATGTTTAATATTTCAAAACAAATCGTGCAAACAGTTTCACGTGTAAATTATTAAGTTATTTACATCATAGCAAATGTTCGAACTGTTTGCCACCAGCATTAATACATGCACGACATCGCCTTAAAAATGATCGTTTTATTTGTCTTGCATATCTTCTGCTATTAATGTAATCAGCAGCCTGAGTGATATTTCGACGAAGCTCGTCCAATGTCACAATGGGTTTTGAGTAGACTCTGTTTTTAAGACAACCCCAATAGAAGAAGTCCAGGGGGTTCAAATCGGGTGAACGGGGTGGCCATAAGATAGGACCAAGTCGCCCGATCCAACGCCCTGGATACTCTTGATTTAAATATTCTCGCACAGGACGGGCATAATGTGCTGGGCAACCATCATTTTGGAACCACATGTTTTGAAGATCACTTAAGGGCACGTCGTTTAACAATTCTTGCAAGTCATTTTGTAAAAAGTTTAAATAACTATTGCCATCTAAGTTTCCTTGTAACTCAAAGGGCCCAATTACTTTTCCATTTAATATGCCGGTCCATAGGTTAACCTTGAATTGATATTGGGATTTGTCTTATCTCATCAAGTTTGGATTTTCATTACTCCAACTATGTAGGTTGTGAAGATTTAAATACCCATCTTTCTTGCACGTTGTTTCATCCGACCATAGAATTTTGTCTAGGAAGTGGGGATTTTCACTGTGCCTTTGCAGCATTACACGGCAAAATGTGACCCGTAGCGGATAGTCCCGCCGTAATAACTTCTGCATACGCCTGTTGTGATATGGGTGAAGCTTGTGACGTTTCAATATTCGATGTGCAGAACTTTTCGGGATTCCTGTAGCTTCTTCTATGGCACGTACCGAAGTAGTCGAGTCATTTTCTATCTCATTGAGAACTTCTTCATCACGATCCAATCTAGGTCTTCCATCGCTTCTCCTATTGGATGGCATACGACCCTCCGAAAACGCTTGATGCACATTAATAAACACTCGATAATCAGGATATTTTTGAGCATTTGGGTATCTTTCTCGATACAGTCTGCTAGCAGCGTTAGCATTACATCAGCATTCTCCATAGATTAAATGCATATTAGCGTATTTCTGTGGTGTGTACGGTTGCGGCATGTTAAACGCCAAACAGTCCAAAATGCGCCAGAACTCTAAATCACAAAACACACAATCGTAGTCCAAGATAATGCCAGGTCAGTTCAGTTTGCAGATCACTTCCAGTCCAAATAATGCCAGGTCAGTTAAGTTTGCAGGTCGATTCCAGTCCAAAAAGCCAAGCCAAAAGTCGATAGTATGTACGAGGGCACGTAAGTTGAATTGGGAACGGTGTGCAGT
The DNA here is from genome assembly GCA_033319125.1 of Parnassius glacialis. NCBI lineage: Eukaryota > Metazoa > Arthropoda > Insecta > Lepidoptera > Papilionidae > Parnassius > Parnassius glacialis. Next base: position 41,471,846 of record JAVANC010000012.1, on the reverse strand, counting down.
AAACAAAGGAGCAGAGCGTACTGAACCGACTTGCTGAGAATAATAACAGCTTCTCTACCTGCCCTGTTGTTGTCTCTTTTTAACGTAAATATCTCTATCTATCTATCTCTCTCTAACATCTAAGGTATTAATGCCCCATTCGAATTCCTAGAAATTGTAACAGGAACCCATTTTGGGCATGTAGTAAAAGTGATTACTAACAATTACAATTTAAGGAATTTGGCCCCTGTTTAGAAATAATAGGCCCATATTTTTTTATAACTTGTTTTCCTAGAGTATTATACCATTTTGGAACGATGGTTAGTTGCGTCAATTTTTAAAAAAACTTGCCATACTAGTGTTCATACTTTTTTTTACACCACGATAAGTTAAATTTGGTTAAAAGTAAAAGTCTTCAAAAAATTTAGGGAATAAAATAAGTTTCATTAATTTTCGTGATAAAACAAGTTATTCTGGAGTTTTTAAGAATTGTGGTAGATAGCAGTACTATTCAGGTTGCCTTTAAAAATAATATTTAAAAAATTGTGGTCATGGTAGTGAAAAATATCATAAACGGTCTCAATTTCTGAAGAATTTAATTTTTTTTATATAACTTAAAATATAATTGGGATATATATTTTTTTCTTTTTTTTTTGCCCGATTAGTCCGGGGCAGGTCTATCCTCCGGTGTTGGCTTATCGTTGAATTTTGGTACACTTTGTATATTCATACAGGCCATGCAACTTTTTTCTTTTTCTTATAAATTTGAAGAGACAAACGAACATACAGTCCACCTGATGGTAAATGTATATTTAAATATACATATTTATTTCGTCTATTTATACCTTAATTTTTTCCTTATTTTTAAAACTGAAGAGACAAACAAAAACTGTTGCACCAGTTATCATCATTCTCATCATCATTACAGCCCCTCACAAATCCACAGCTGATCATAGACCTCTCCCAAGGAGTGCGACAAATCCCGGTCACTGTTATAAGGTTGATACTCGAGAACGTTTCGTCCCCATCGGTCAGTACAAATTTTTAATAACTTCTTCTAATATTTGTTTTATAATATTCTGCATATTTGATGTAATGTATTATGTATGACAGAGAGATACGCCAACAAGCGTCGCAGCTCAACAGCTCTAGACAATGTGTTTATGCGAGCTCCAATAGATACGCCTTTGTCGGCGTAAATTCATTTTACGGTACGTGCACTGCTCTCGTCCTACCTCTAACACCCATTTTAGCTATCACATTTTAGACTTACCTCTTTAACAAACCACTTTCATATATGCTTTAACCTGTCGAGGTATTTAATGAAATATAATTCAAGCTATAAATTGATAAACTAAAATAATCTGTTACTAGCTTTAGCCTAGGCTCAGTTAGCACTAGTAGGTGGGACTCTTTTTCTGCCTACAGGCCCATCTGGTTAGATGCTATCAAGCAGCAGTGCGTGCTCTGCTACGTTCCGGCCTGAAGAGTATTGAGAACCAGTATAATTCAAGGTTTTGAGACAATCCATATAAGTACTAAGAGGTGACAGCGCATCTGTAGCATTCTTTCTATAAAGTACTGCAGTTGTCTATTGACTGCAACGGCAACTTGCTATCAGGGAGACTGTAAGTTCGCTGGTCACTTCAGCTTAGTAAAAAAGAAGTGGTGTCTAGTATTTATTCATTCATTCAGGCTATCAAAGTCCACAGTTGAACAGCTTTTCGCATGGATTGCCTCATGGCAAATACCCTCTGTATTTGCCATAGTTGCCAAGCTTGTAGCGCAGTTTTTTAATTCTAGTTTTTATTAGGAAGACGCTGCTACCCATCTCCTAGTTTCTCTTTGTCGCCTCTTACGACACCCATGGGACAATATGCGGTAGTAGATATTCTTACACTGCCACTATACGGTCACGTCACTACATGGTACCTTTAGTGTCAAATAACTTATTCTTAATCTTGTGATGACGCTGTCAACGCACTAAGAGTAAATGAAATGAAGTCTGTGATCACGCTATTAATATTTCCGATAAAGCTTCTGTAGAACAAGCTATAAACAACCACACGGTGTATTGGCTGCTCCACGAACCTACTAATTATTTTTTCGGGATATCCCTGTTTTCCTCATCATTACAGCCTTTCATAAGTCCACTGCTGAACATAGGCCTTCCCCCAGGAATGCCACAAAGCACGGTCCTGAGCCACCTGCATCCATCGACTTCCTGCATGTCTTATCAGGTCGTCACTCCATCTCGTGGGGGGTCGCCCTATACTTCGCCTACCGGTACGAGGCGGCCACTCGAGAACCTTTTTCCCCATCGGTTGTCGGTTCTTCGAGCTATATGACCGGCCCACTGCCACTTTAGCTTACTAATCTGTTGGGCTATGTCGGTTACTCTGGTTGTACTGCAGATAACCTCATATCTAAGTTTATCACGCATAGAAATCCCGAGCATAGCCCTCTCCATAGCTCGCTGAGCGACCTTGAGCTTTCTCATACGGCCAGCAGTGAAGGACCACGTCTCAGATTCGTAATTCATCACTGGCAACAACTTTTTCCTTTCTGGTTTCCTATCAAAGGCAAAATATATCTCTTTTACAAATCAGAATTGTATCCAACGATGAAAGGGCCGGTATAATAACCGACTGAACACTGGCAGCAGATGTCCATGGGCCAAATGTGACGATTGAAACAAATCTTGCGTACACTAGACTAACAGCAGTAAATTTTAAAGGCTGAAAGAGATGCTTCTTCTTGCCAACCATTGGTCATCCAAGTGTAGTTAGTATATTCGCAGAAGTTTTTTTTTCATAGAATAAGGGTGACAGGCGAGCATACAACCTACCTGATGGTAAGTGGATGTTGTGGCAAATATGTCTATTTGTTTGTATACATCCATCCTTTATTCATTCATTTCATTTAATAGTGGTATGATATCTTAGTCCTCACGGGTGACAACGCATCTACATTTTGATTTGTAATAGAGGATAGATGTAGATGTCTATGGGCCGCAGCAACCACTTATCTTCAGGTGGACTGTGTGCTCGTTTGTCACCCTTATCCTATAAAAAAAAATCACCTCTTTCTCATGTATACGTGTGAATCTTCTTATGACGAAAGAAAGTGTTCGTCACAAAAAGACTCTTTTCCACGCATACTGCGAGAAGGCTTTCACCATTCTCATTTATACTTTCATCACCAAACGTTCCCAATATCCTTTTATAACCAAGCCTCCTCACCCCAACCCTTCCATTAAAATCGCCTAATATCACAATATTTTCATTAACCTTGCATTTCATTAGCACCATCCTTACCAACTCCCAAAACTGCTCTCGGATATAAGTGGGCTTAGACATGTCTGCGGCGTAGACCCCTAAAATAAACAACTTCTTTAAGCCCACTTTCATTCGTATCCATAGCAGTCTCGGGCTTACACATTCATAGTCTTTCACACAATGACCCATTCTTTCTGAAAGGATGATACCGACTCCCTGGCATGCCCGCTCGGTCTCGTCTACACCAAACCAGTACGCGGTATACATGCCATGTGTAGTGGCATCCTTTCCCTTCCGTTTCGTCTCATTTACACATAACACGTCTATTCCTCTATCATGCATCATATCGCATACTTCATCCATCTTATCATTCATTCCTCCACATACATTCAATGTAGCCAGACGGGCTTCCGCAATCCACTTTTCGCCCCTCCGGGGGACAGAACGTGACGGGTGGCGAACCTCGTCGCCGGTTTTCCTCCCGGAGATTCTTCGCACCCCTGCCCCATTAAAGGGGCGCCGGGAACTCGGGGCCATTTCTTTAATTTTGTGCCTCATGGTGCGAAAGTAGGGTGTGGTATTTTTTACGCCGCTACCACACGGCGAGGAGCCGAGTCAGTTGCTTTGTCGCTTGTTTAGCACCACCCGGGGGACACGTGTAGGGTGGGCCTAGGATTAGGTGGTCAAAGCCTACGGACGCGAGCGACTCATCCCTATCTATCAAGGCTATCTATATAATTAATGACGTTTTATAATAAGAACAATGAGGGTAGTAAAATAGAATAAGCAGGGTTCAGGGTTAAAATTTTATAATACTCTAATAAGTGAGTAACCCACTGAATGAAACTAGTGTTACGGATTTTATCGCATTTTATTTGCTAATTTTATATTGATTTCACATGCATTTCGAGTCGAGTTATAATTTTTTTGTCCGGTCTACGCATAACAAATTTAAACTATCATTAAGCCTTGCAGTTGTACGCTTCGGTTGTGATTTAATTTTATTAATTATAAGATCCGAAGTAGATGGTAGCCACAGCCATCTCCTCTCGTGGAATTGGGATGTTTTTAGATTTGAATAGTTTCGCGGATCATCATTGGTGGGAATCAGTGTTCTTTTGGGAGGATTTGTGGTCTATCAAAGCTGATGTAGTGGTGGGGGCGATCCTAAATGTGTTCGGAAACTGCAGACTTTCCGAAGCGTTGATTATTTACATCATCTATGTGTTATTTTACGCGGGTTTTTATTGATATTTTAGTTTGTACGAAAGAGATACCACATTCACAATCAAGCTTGTACAATCCCGCCTTTTAATCTTAATCTTTAATCTCCTGCATGATTTTGCTTATTAAAGATGCCCTCGACAATGAGTGAAAAGCGTGGCTTAACAGATAATTATTCGTTTTAGCTTTCATCGTGTTACGCAACGCATCGATTATTATATATTGGCTGGATGATGCTCATTGCTAGTTCAGTATAACCTAATTGTACGCCACAATTAACGTACCACGTGGTAGAACCACGCTGCAGCTATATTATGGTTGTAGCACGAATGGGTTGGCTCAATCGTGGAAGGACCACGCTCTCGCAGAGTACCAGCGTGATATATCCGCTTAGCACAGCTGTGTTTCGTATAGTGAGTGCAGAGAGAACCGGAGTTACTGTATAACCAGTAAAACTGAAAATGAGGCATTTCACCTTAGTCATCAAAGATTTGTTATCCTTGACTCCCATCTCCATTTTGATTCTATGGGCCACAGCATTTGTTTTCGTGGGGAAGTCCTCATGGATACCTCTGGCTACGGGGGCAACCCGAAGTTTATGCCGGCCTCTTACCGGCTAAAACCTCATGGTGGTCTCCATTAACGTGTACGAGAGGTCCCGGGATCTCCTTTCAGAATGACACCGGGGCTCCTCATTCGCTTTGCTTTATTGGAAGCACGTTCCGGGGACAGTATTTACTACCCCCAGCACCCATGCAGTGCTATAACGATGTCTCTGTACCACTCCCGAGCAATCGTCCGCCTCGGGGGTTACGTTACTAGGCATTCGAGGCCCCCGCTCCAAACGCCCGCCACCCCAGCGACCCCGTTTCTGGTATGGGAACACCATCTTCAAGAGGAGGGCTGTAACGAACGCCTTGATGGTGTCGACTCCGAGTGGGATCTACTGCTGTGTTTCGTATGGTGTGTGTAGAGAGAACCGGAGTTACAGTTTAACCAGTATTACTGGAAATGAGGCATTTTACCTTAGTCATCAAGAGTTACAAGCAATTCTATGGACCACAGCATCAACTTATCATCAAGTGAACTGTGTGCTCGTTTGTCACCCTTATTCTATAAAAAAAGAAATAGCTTGTTTAAAAACATTAGTGTTACCGCGGTCACGTCATAGAACGTCACGTTTACCTTGCATTATGTTTACCTTCTCCAACATAATTCTCGATCAGGTATGCAATAAGCGTCAGAGGTTCAACAATTTATGTCCGTCCGTATATCATACACCTGCTGCAAGTAATCTACTTGCTTACTACTGTAAATTGTAGATTTTATGACAGACGTAGAAACTTGTCTGCAGTAAATTTGGTTTCTATAAGTGAAATGATAACGTGACAAATTTTTTTTTAAAGTAAATATTTCTTACATTATATTAATTTTACGGACACATTTACTATCTATAAAAGTCCACTGCTGACTATAGTCTTCTCCCACTCCGACTGCCTCGTTGGTCTAGTGGTTATAGTGGTGCGACTGCTGATCATAAGGTCCCGGGTTCGAATCCCGCGTCGGGCCAAAAAATCAGTTATTGAGTTTTTCCCTCAAGAAATTCTCAGTAGCTGCCTGGAGTAAGTTGGCGGTGTTTCACCCCCGTGCCTCGGAAAGCACGTAAAGCCGGTGGTCTTACACCTGATCTCTCTCCGGTCGTGTCGGTTTACCGTCCCATCGGGCTATGAGAGTGAAGGAATAGAGAGTGCACCTGTGCTTCCGCATACACTTGGGCACTAAAATCCTGTCCTGCGCCGATGGCTAGACTCCGTTGAGACTGGCCGCCGTGGCCAAAATTCGGTCTGGAGGACATTATTCTTCTCCCATATATTGTTTCATAAGGAGATTTTGCCACAGTTGCTACGCTTGGCAGGCGGGTTGGCAACCGTATTTTTTTATTATTTAGATTTGTTATCAGGAAGATATGCTGCCTATCTTCTGTTTTAGTTTCCCTTTTTCGCTTCTTCCGACACCCATGGCACGATATGGCGTTAGTGGATATTCTTACACCGTCACTACACGGAATTTTACGGATGTTATAAGTTATAAGTTCAAATTCAGCGTTTTCGATCTTATTTAAAAAATTGTTTTATTAGTATTTTTTTATAGAAGAGGGGGCAAACGAGCATGCTGCTCACCTGCTGGTGGCTACCGCCGCCCATGAACAACCGCAGCACTAGGGGAATTGCACATGCGTTGCAGGCCTTTTAGAAAGATGTAAGCTCTTTTCTTGATGGTCTCTAAGTCGTATCGGTCCGGAAAAATCACCGGTGGTAAACAAATCCACAGATACGTTGTACGAGGAAGAAAAGTCATAGTAAAACGCATAGTCGAGGATCGCCAAGCATACAGATGGTTAGGAAGCTATCGTGAATAAATAGTAGAAGAGTTCCTTGGTCAGTCTTCGCGAAATTGGTCATTTGCAGTCAAACTCCATTTTAGTTCGCATATTTTCCACGGGATTTATTTATTTAAATACACTCGAATATAAATTTTACTAATAAGGTAGTATTCGGGTAAAGCGTCAGTAGCGTAATGTCAGGGTGCGGAACGCGAACTCAAAAGGTCGTAGGTTCGAATCCGCCATTCTACTACTGTTGCGAAGCACTCCTAACAGAAGCATTTTAAGCTTACCAGGAGTGGCTAAAGGGAATATTAGTTATGTTTTTTTTTTATAAGATAATTGTGACAAACGAGCATACAGTCCACCTGATGGTAAGTGGTTGCTGCGGCCCATAGACATCTACATCTATCCTCTATTACAATTCAAAATGTAGATGCGTTGTCACCCGTGAGGACTAAGATGAAATGCCTCATTTCCAGTAAAAAGGGCCTCCGGCCACCTGCACTCACCAAGCGAAACACAGAGGTGAACCTCTACTTCACGCTGGTTTTCTGTGAGGTCGTGGTACCACCCCGGTTCGAGGCGGCCCATCCATGCGGCAGCAAAAGCTACCACTGTTAGAATTAATATATATTATGTTAATAGCATTGCTAATATTTAAACAAAAAGGAATCGTTATGTGATTATTCGCTTTCATGTGATTTTAATGCGAAGTTTTGAACTTCTTGAGTAAAGTACTTTTTTTAAATAAAATATATGTTGTGTTTTCTTCTTCAATGTTTTATTTTGTCTGTGTTACGTATTGAAATTTGAACGAAAAACATCTGAAAAACAAGATAAAAGAAGAAAACCATAGCGAGTAGACTAGAATGCGTATATAAAGGCCATTGTTGCGCCGTATCGGGTGATTGTGAGGACATCACACATATATTAATGTACTAATGTAAAAATATATAGAAAATATATTATAAGAAATAATTAACTTATCTAATTATTAGTAAAACTATCAAAGTCTTAGAGCCCTGATCGATGGGCCTGATTCTCCGCGGTGTTAGTGGCACCTCGCTAAATCTCGTTAGTATATCATCGCAAAACCACGGTGTTGTGAGCCGGCAAGTCAGACTCGCGGCTCGCTGACTTTGTATGAAATGTATCACTTTACATAAAAATCTTAAAAGAATAATATCTTTGCTCAACAGTGTATCAGGAATGTCGAGTTAATGGCGTGGCATGATGAAAAAAGAACGAACATGGTTATTCTTGGTCAACGTACTAATATTAGTGGCTCATGTATAGCATACATACATATGTACTTTACGCCTGTAATCCTCGATGTAGGCAGGCAGTGCTAAGTCTGAGTAAAAATAGCAGCGAAATACTCCCATGTCTAGCAAAAATAATGCCATAAAAACATAAGTTGTAAAAAAGCCAAGTCTCGCAACATAGTTCTACCGTAAAAGTTGTGAGATTCATGTAATACCAAGTCGGTTAATTTATTCAGTCCCTACTTAAGGGACCTTCTGTTTAAGTTATTACGTAATTTGCTAACCTTACAACATCTTATAGTGACCACATCAATACTAAAAATCTTTTATATTTTAAATAAATACATTGACTTGGCCATCGCATGAAAACACAATGTACATCTCAAGTAACACACATTACATTAAATTAGATTTTTAGTGCTATTGCCAAGTCAATTTATTTATTTAAAACATAAAAGATTTTTGATATTGATACGGTCACTATAAGATTTTGTTAGGTTAGCTAATTACGTAATAATTTAAAACAGAAGGACCCTTAAGTAGGGACTGAATAAATTTACCGACTTGGTATTACATGGATCTGACAACTTTTACGGTAAAAGAACTGAGTTGCGAGACTTGGCTTTTTTTACAAGTTATGTTTTTGATGGCATTTCATTTCTTTTTGTAGATAGTTATACCTAGGTACCTATCTACACCTATTATTTTATTATATTATACATATATAGGTACACTGATTCATTCCCTCCAAATGTAACTTTGTAATCCTATATATTTATATGGGAATACAAAGTTATTTATGCAGTTGGTGTATTTCGAAAACTTGACCGAAATTGTAAAATATTTTAATTTTTTCTTAATTTTTATATTAAAAATTAATTGTATTAAAATTTGAAGCTTCTATGTCTGCTAGAAGTGCCTTAGAGTTTTGATGATCGGTCAGTCAGTGAGTGACAAAATTAAGAAACATTGACTAGTTATAATTCTTAAACAACTGGTTCAAATTTAATGAAATTTGAAATATACCAAGTTTATACAATGCCAACTTGGTTAGTTAAAATTCAGACTTCTAGTTTTATCCACAACGAAGTTATAGGGTTTTGAATATGGCCTGAACTGCTTCGAGAAAAGGATGGTACGACCGTGGCGCTTTTTGCTCGACTTGGCGGGGGCACTGCCGTGCCCCTTAGATGGTTTAAATGAAAATTATGATAGAGGTGAATTTTATATGGTAAAGCCACTCTGCAGCTATATTATCTTTGTAGCACGAATGGGTCGGCTAAACCGTGGAAAAGGACCAAGCTCTTAAAGAAAAACAGTGTGAAATAGCAGCTTAATGCTGCTATGTTTTTAACTGTAAGTGTAGAGAACTGGAGACCCTTTTTACTGGTAAAGAAGCATTCCATCTTAGTCCTCAGGGGTAATAACGCATCTGCATTTTGAGTCTTAACTGAGGATTGATGGACATGTTTATGGGCTACACCATCCACTTTACATCAGGTATACTGTGTGCTCGTTAATTAACCTTATGCTATAAAAAGGATAACACAGCTGGCACATTATTCTTGTTATAAGGCTATAAACATGGTTTATATGTGCCAGGTAAACATGGGATAGATGAGTCCCTAGTCCCTAGCTAGCTGTGTGCATTTTATGAACAGCGAAGAAAAGAACGAGGTTAATGACCTAAGCTTTATTCATTGCGAACTGGTAATAAGTCAATACACATTATCAACACTAATGTTAATTACCGCTCGTCATGTTGCATGTATGTATTGTCACTCGCAGTAAATAACCCTGTCACTGCTGTCAGTAGTGCACGTGCTCTAATTGAATTTGATTTACGTATAATACCTATTGTAATTTATAATTACTTTTGCTAATTTATATTGTTTACATGATTTGGGTTTAATTACTTATTTCAATTACAGCCTATAAAACTCCACTGCTGAACATAGGACACTCCCATAGATTTTTTACATATAACTAGAGTGACAAGCGAGCATACAGTCCACCTTCCACGTCCACTTACCATCAGTAAGTGGATGCTGTGGCCCATAGACATCTACATTTATCCTCGATTAACAATTAAAATGCAGATGCATTGTCACCATTGAGGACTCACGTGGAAAGTGTCAATATGTTTGGATGTTTGTTAAATTTAAACTGCTTTTAATGGAATTTGTTAGTAGATACATCATGTCCAGAATTAGCACAGCACATGGTATACGTGTAACTTCAGGAAATTGGACGTAAAAGCGTTTCTGATACCACGCGGACGATAAATATATTATCAGATTTTCTTTTTGGTTTACTCAGGAGGAGGAGCAATTTTATAGTAAGCGAGAATCGAGAGTTTCAAATTAAAGTAAAAAGTAAATAATAGCCTGCCAGGTCCTCTTACTTTTAAAAGAGTTGTGAAACAATTGGTCCGCAGCGGTGCTCCAGTACTTTTCTCTTCCTTCCCATGACCTCAAAATATTAAATTTCACAGAATTCCAGGTTTCCTTTTTATGTTTGCCTTCAGCATCGATTACGTTGTAAATCAGCACTTAAAATTGTAGTTACAAATTCAGTGGTGCTGACGGCAATCGTACTTGGACTGCTCACGTAGTGTGAAATTTACGGCGAGCTACCACGGCTACACCTTCTTTGCACTGCTGAAATTTCTGATTTTAATTTTATGTTATTGTAATTCGGTGAACATAAAAACGCATTACCGTGTAGTGTTGGTGTAAGAATACCACTACCCCATATTATAATCTCGTGGATGCCATAAGAGGCGACGCAGGTCAACGTATCAGCGCTTGCCAAGCCTGGCAACTATGGAAAATATATCTCTTATGAGGCAAGCCATGGGGAGGTTTTTGTTCAGCAGCGGACTTTAATAGGCTGTAACGGTAACAGTAACAGTGCGTACACATCAAGTAACATGTTGTATAACTTGTTGTTGTTTTATAACACGTTCACATTATGAAACATTGTTTTTCAACATTGCAACAAATAACAATACTGTACACATTAGAATAACAATACAATATAACAATATTATATGACATTGTCGTTTGTCGTTGCTCCGCGCGGCGCCTCCGTCGCATCTCGAGTTATATAACATTATCGGCTAGCCTCCGCAGAGTCTACTTCACCTGAAGATGCCTCGTGTAGGGGCGAAACACGTGTCGTATTTTCGAGAGTGGTGTGTCATGCCTAGTGTGGTGGTGCTGGGGATGGTAGTGCTGGGATTGACAGCGACAGGTATAGTGCGCGCTATTGAGGGAGGGTGGGAGGTTCCCTTAAAACTGGGCAGGACACTTCATTTTCTTTCTTTACGCGGAATTAAGCAAATTAATTTATAACAACCCCATTATAATGGATATCCGCAAAGTAACGCCTGATTCTATCAATTATATAACATTCGTTTTATAACATTCATCCTCCACATTACTAAACATTTTATATATAACATGTTATGTTATATAATGTGTACGCACAGTAAGAACGCGTCGCGTCCAAACCATGTCAAAATAAATGTCAAGGAAGCGAGTTGCTTCTTATATGATATGCATGAGATATGAATCTCCTTTTTCTGGAGGCTTGTATTGATCCTTTGTGTGACTCATTATGTCTTCGAGCGCATTCCTTTAACCTAAGGAATACGTAGAATATTTAAAAATATAAATAACAATAAAGTACTATTCCATGCAGGAGTTTTTTTTAGTAACTAAGAAATAGGTAAAAAATAAGATATAATGATCTCATTATTGTTTATATAATTTTATAAAAATAACGTTTATTGAACTTTTCCATCAAGAAATTCTCAGTAGCTGCCCGGAATCAGGAAGCTGGCGGTGTCTCACCCCAGTGCCTCGGAAAGCAGGTAAAACCGTTGATCCTGCGCTTGTCTGCCCTTCTGACCTGTTCCGGTCGTGTCGGTATATCGTCTCATCGAACTATGACAGTGGGGGAATAAAGAGTACACCTGTGCTTGCATACACACTTGGGCACTATAATTTTGCCATGCGCCGATGGCTAGTCTCCGTCGAGGCTGACCAGCATGACCAAAATTCGGTCTGGAGGACATTAATTTTATAAATGATATTATAACATAAATGTAGGAATGTGCAAAAGGGGCAATGTTTCAATCCTCAGTTAAAATGTATTCATAGGATTTATCAACATATGCATTTTAATGCAACCTAAACAAATTGATAATGACAATTCTATGCATAAAATAGTCCAATTATCACACATTTATATTCTGCTAAGTTATAATTTATTTGATGGAAAACTGTTATCAGTCAAGTCATTTACACGTTTATTTACGACAAATTGATTGAGACGACGATTGAGATATCGTTTCTCTCCGATTTGAATTCGACGTCCGATTTAGGAGTTAGGGAAGATCTTAGAAATGTAGGTACATCTTTATATATAAAAAGTACGTGTCACGTTGTTTGTCCGCGATGGACTCCTAAACTACTGAACAGATTACAATGAAATTTTGCACACTGTGTGCAGTTTGGTCCAACTTAAAAGATAGGATAGCTTACATCTCAATTTATAGTCGCAATATAATATTATTTTATTGAAAATTATTTGCCTATTATTTGACAGTCACAATTTTCTGTTAGCTCCAAACGATTCTGTCAGATGACGATATTTGTTGATTGGATTGAGTAAATATTCAATAGATGGCGCTATGTTAAAAATACAAACGTTTAATATAAGCTACACTAATTTAGTAGTATAACCACCACGTGTTGCTGTAAGTATTCAACAAATGGAACTGATTTCAATGAGATTTTGCAGACTGTGTGCAGTTTGGTCCAACTTGAGAGATAGGATAATTTTTATCCCGATAAGTGACCCTCAATTTTTTATTGCTAATTTCAGGAGTTTTTTTGGTAAAGTTAATGGTTGTTCGGGAAGGGCAGAACAACGTCTGCCTGGTCATCTAGTACATTTATATATTCATACAGGTGATGCAACCTTTTTCTTTTTTTTTTATAAAATTGAAGAGGCAAACGAACATACAGTCCACCTGATGGTAAATGTATATTTTAATATACATATTTATTTCGTCTATTTATACCTTCATTTTTTTCTTTTTTATAAACTGAAGAGACAAACAAAAACTGTTACACCAGTTATCATCATTCTCATCATCATTACAGCCTCTCACAAATCCACAGCTGTAGATAGACCTCTCCCAAGGAATGCTACAAATCCCGGTCACTGTTATAAGGTTGATACTCGAGAACGTTTCGTCCCCATCGGTCAGTACAAATTTTTAATAACTTCTTCTAATATTTGCTTTATAATATTCTGCATATTTGATGTAATGTATTATGCATGACAGAGAGATACCCCAACAAGCGTCGCAGCTCAACAGCTCTAGACAATGTGTTTATGCGAGCTCCAATAGATACGCCTTTGTCGGCGCAAATTCATTTTACGGTACGTGCACTTCTCTCGTCCTACCTCTAACACCCATTTTAGCTATCATATTTTATACTTACCTCTTTGACAAACCACTTTCATATATGCTTTAACCTGTCGAGGTATTTAATGAAATATAATTCAAGCTATAAATTGATAAACTAAAATAATCTGTTACTAGCTTTAGCCTAGGCCCAGTTAGTACTAGTAGGTGGGACTCTTTTTCTGCCTACAGGTCCATCTGGTTAGGTGCTATCAAGCAGCAGTGCGTGCTCTGCTATGTTCCGGTGTGAAGAGTATTGAGAACCAGTATAATTCAAGGTTTTGAGACATTCCATCTAAGTCCTAAGAGGTGACAGCGCATCTGTAGCATACTTTGTATAAAGTACTGCAGTTGTCTATTAACTGCGACGGCAACTTGCTATCAGGTAGACTGTAAGTTCGCTGGTCACTTCAGCTTAGTAAAAAAGAAGTGGTGTCTAGTATTTATTAATTCATTCAGGCTATCGAAGGCCACAGTTGAACAAAGGCTTTCGCATGGATTGTCTCATGGCAAATACCCTCTGTATTTGTCATAGTTGACAAGCTTGGAGGCGTAATCGCAGTTTTTAATTCTAGTTTTTATTAGGAATACACTGATACCCAACTTCTAGTTTCTCTTTGTCGCCTCTTACGACCCCCACTGGACCAATATGCGGTAGTAGATATTCTTACACTGCCGCTATACGATCACGTCACTACACGGTACCTTTTGTGTAAAATAACTTATTCTTAATCTTGTGATGACGCTTTCATCGCATTAAGAGTGAATGAAATGAAGTCTGTGATCACGTTATTAATGTTTCCGATAAAGCTTCTGTAGAGCAAGCTCCATACAACCACACGGTGTATTAGCCGCTCCACGAACCTACTAAATACTTTTTTCGGTATATCCCGTTTGTTCTCCAAGGCTTTTCAATTTTGCTGCCAATTTGAAATGTATCCAACGATAAGAGGGCCGCTATAATAATTAATTAAAGACTGGCAGCAGATATCCATGGGCCAAATGTGACGATATGACACAAATGAAGATATATTCGCAGAAGTTTTTTTTTTATACAATAAGAGTGACAGCGAGCACACAACCTACCTGCTTGTAAGTGGATGTTGTGGCAAATATGTCTATTTGTGTGTATACATCTGTCCTCGATTAGGAATCAAATGCAGATGCGTTGTTACCCTAAGACTAAGATGGAATGCCTCGTATCCAGCAAAAAGGGTCTCCGGTTCTCTACACTCACCATACGAAACACAGCAGCATTAAGCTGCAATTTTACGCTGGCATTTTGTGAGAGCGTGGTCTTACCCCAGTCAAGTTGACCCATTCGTGCAACAACTATAATATACCTGCAGCGTGCCTTTACCAGGTATGAAATTCACATCTCATTTAATTTAATCTATAAATATTTGAATTATTAAAAAAGTATCAATCGATCTCTGTCATTAATTAATTTACTAATAAAGTTCCACTAAGAGTCGAAACGTTATTTCACACTCAGTGAATTATAATAATCGTTCGTAATTTAATGCGCTTATGTTGTCTGACTTTCATGAACACTTATGGCAGTGCTGCAAAATTATTTTTGATGTAACTTACTAATAATCCGCCCCGGCCAACTGCGCCATCTGAAGGGTCCAACTGTGAATCTACGCCATCCAGGGACCAATTCAAACATACACAAAAAGTTCTATAAAAATCGGTCCAACTGCAGACAGTAATCTTCGATTCAATAGTCAAATACGTTGGTACTCTACATGACTAAGATGGAAGGCCTCGTTGCAAGTGCAATGGATCTCACCTCTGGGTCCGTCTGAATCTGGTATGGTGAGAGATCATACGAAACACAGGAGAATTAGACTATAATTTCCAGATATTTTGTGAGAGCGTTGTCCTTCCCCAAGTATTTTATACGTGGTAGAGCCATGCTGCAGCTATATTTCTTGGCTATACCAGAAAGAACCAACCGGGGAAGGACCATGCTCTCGCAGAATACCAGCGTAAAGTAGCAGGTTAATGCTGCTGTGTTTCGTATGGTGAGTGTAGAGAACCGGAGACCCTTTTTACTGGAAACGAGGCATTCCATCTTGGTCCTCACCGGTGACAACGCATTTGCATTTTGATTCGTAATCGAGGATAAATGTAGATGTCTATGGGCCACAGCAACCACTTACCATCAGGTGGACTGTGTGCTCGTTTGTCACCATTATCCTATAAAAAAATGGAGATCTAATCACGCTACATCCGTTAGTATGTAGCAGTGCGGCCACCACCACAAAGAGTAATTAATGTAATAGCTAATTATTATTACAGCCATTCACAAGTATACTGCTGAACGTAGGCGTTCCCCAAGTAATGTTATAAAGGGTGGTCCTGAGCCTACTGCGTCGTGGAGTCAATGGTGATTTCCGGCTTCTCTTACCAGGTTGTCACTACATCTAGTGAAAGGCCGCCCTACACTTTGCTCACCGGTAAAAGGCTGCCATTTACTACAACATAACTATATATCCGGCTCATTGCCACTTCAGCGTACTGTTCCATTGATCTATGTCAGTAACTGTGGTTCTACCGTGGATATCCAATTTCCAAGTCCATTAATAATTTTATTTTAACTTATGTCGTTTTATTCCAAAAAATATATAATTAGTCCTTAGATTTAAACTGGACTCTGTTTCAATAAAGTCCAGTGAAAAATAATTTTGCAGACTGTGGCGCCGTGGCTAGGGCTTACGTGACAAAGACACTCCGTTAAAGCCGAACCTATCTCTATAATTAATGACGTTTTATATTAAGAACAATGAGGGTAGTAAAATAGAATAAGCAGGGTTCAGGGTTAAAATTTTATAATACTCTAGTCAGTGAGTAACCCACTGAATGAAACTAGTGTTACGGATTTTATCGCATTTTATTTGCTAATTTTATATTCATTTCACATTCATTTCGAGTATTTTACAGAACTCATAGTCACGGGATGCAGTGAGATGTACGGCGTCAGAATGTCATAGTTAAGCAAGGCTGCCATCACTTTAAAATTATAAATTTTTTGTC
This sequence comes from Parnassius glacialis, assembly GCA_033319125.1. NCBI lineage: Eukaryota > Metazoa > Arthropoda > Insecta > Lepidoptera > Papilionidae > Parnassius > Parnassius glacialis. Next base: position 41,455,190 of record JAVANC010000012.1, on the reverse strand, counting down.
CGGTCTACGCAAAACAAATATAAACTATCATGAAGTCTTGCAGTTGTATGCTTGGGCTGTGATTTAATTTTATTAATAATAAGATCCCAAGCAGATGGTAGCCACAGCTATCTCCTCTTGTGAAATTGGGATTTTAGATTTGTATAGTCTCGCGGATCACAATTGGTGGGAATCGGTGTTTTTTTGGGAGGATTTATGGTCTATCAAAGCTGATGTATTGGTGGGGGCGATCCTGTACGTGTTCACAAATTGCAGACTTTCCGAAGCGTAGATTATTTAAATCATGTGTTCTTTTACGCGGGTTTTTAAGCTTGTACAATCCCGCCTTTTAAACTTAATCTTTAATCTCCTGCATGATTTTGCTGAATAAAGCTGCCATCAACAACGAATGAAAAGCGTGGCTTAACAGATAATTATTCGTTTTAGCTTTCATCGTGTTACGCAACGAATCGATTATTATATTGTGGCTGGATGATGGTCATTGCTAGTTCAGTAGAACCAAATTGTACGCCACAATTAACGTACCACGTGGTAGAACTACGCTGCAGCTATATTATGGTTGTAGCACGAATGGGTTGGCTCGGTCGGGGAAGGACCACGCTCTCGCAGAGTACCAGCGTAATATATCCGCTTAACACAGCTGTGTTTCGTATAGTGAGTGCAGAGAGAACCGGAGTTACTGTATAACCAGTAAAACTGAAAATGAGGCATTTCACCTTAGTCATCAAGGATTTGTTATTCTTGACTCCCATCTCCATTTTGATTCTATGAGCCACGGCATTATTTTTCGTGGGGAAGTCCTCATGGATACCTCTGGCTACGGGGGCAACCCAAAGTTTATGCCGGACTCCTACCGGCTAAAACCTCATGGTGGTCTCCATTAACGTGTACAAGAGGTCCCGGGATCTCCTTTCAGAATGCCACCGGGGCTCATCGTTCGCTTTGCTTTTTTGGAAGCACGTTCCGGGGACAGTATTTACTACCCCCAGCACCCATGCAGTGCTATCACGATGTCTCTGTACCACTTCCAAGCAATCGTCCGTCTCGGGGGTTACGTTACTAGGCATTCGAGGCCCCCACTCCAAACGCCCGCAACCCCAGCGACCCCGTTTCTGGTAGGGGAACACCATCTTCAAGAGGAGGGCTGTAACGAACGCCTTGATGGTGTCGTTTCCGAGTGGGATCTACTGCTGTGTTTCGTATGGTGAGTGTAGAGAGAACCGGAGTTACAGTTTAACCAGTATTACTGGAAATGAGGCATTTTACCTTAGTCATCAAGAGTTACAAACAATTCTCTGGACCACAGCATCCACTTATCATCAAGTGAACTGTGTGCTCGTTTGTCACCCTTATTCTATAAAAAAAGAAATAGCTTGTTTAAAAACATTAATGTTACTGCGGTCACGTCATAGAACGTCACGTTTACCTTGCATTATGTTTACCTTCTCCAACATAATTCTCGATCAGGTATGCACTAAGCGTCAGAGGTTCAACAATTTATGTCCGTCCGTATATCAAACACCTGCTGCAAGTAATCTGCTTGCTTGCTACTGTAAATTGTAGATTTTATGATAGACGTAGAAACATGTCTGTAGTAAATTTGGTTTCTATAAGTGAAATGATAACGTGACAAATATTTTTTTAAAGTAAATATTTCTTACATTATATTAATTTTACGAATATATTTACTATCTATAAAAGTCCACTGCTGACTAAAGTCTTCTCCCACTCCGACTGCCTCGTTGGTCTAGTCGTTGTAGTGGTGCGACTGCTGATCATGAGGTCCCGGGTTCGAATCTCGCGTCGGGCCAAAAAATCAGTTATTGAGTTTTTCCATCAAGAAATTCTCAGTAGCTGCCTGGAGTCAGGAAGTTGGCGGTGTTTCACCCCCGTGCCTCGGAAAGCACGTAAAGCCGTTGGTCTTACACCTGATCTCTCTCCGGTCGTGTCGGTTTACCGTCCCATCGGGCTATGAGAGTGAAGGAATAGAGAGTGTACCTGTGCTTCCGCATACACTTGGGCACTAAAATCCTGTCCTGCGCCGATGGCTAGACTCCGTTGAGACTGGCCGCCGTGGCCGAAATTCGGTCTGGAGGACATTATTCTTCTCCCATATATTATTTCATAATGAGATTTTGCCACAGTTGCTACGCTTGGCAGGCGGGTTGGCAACCGCAGTTTTTTATTATTTCGATTTGTTATCAGGAAGATATGCTGCCTATCTTCTGTTTTAGTTTCCCGTTTTCGCTTCTTCCGACACCCGTAGCACGATATGGGGTAGTGGATATTCTTACACCGCCACTACACGGAATTTTACGAATGTTATAAGTTATAAGTTCAAATTAAGCGTTTTCGATCTTATTTAAACAATTGTTTTATTAGTATTTTTTTATAGAAGAGGGGGCAAACGAGCATGCGGCTCACCTGCTGGTGGCTACCGCCGCCCATGAACAACCGCAACACCAGGGGAATTGCAGATGCGTTGCAGGCCTTTTAGAAAGGTGTAAGCTCTTTTCTTGATGATCTCTAAGTCGTATCGGTCCGGAAAATTCACCGGTGGTAAACAATTCCACAGAGACGTTGTACGAGGAATAAAAGTCATAGTAAAACGCATAGTCGAGAATCGCCAAGCATCCAGATGGTTAGGAAGCTATCGTGAATAAATAGTAGAAGAGTTCCTTGGTCAGTCTTCGCGAAATTGGTCATTTGCAGTCAAACTCCATTTTAGTTCGCATATTTTCCACGGGATTTATTTATTTAAATACACTAGAATATAACTTTTACTAATAAGGTAGTATTCGGGTAAAGCGTCAGTAGCGTAATGTCAGGGTGCGGAACGCGAACTCAAAAGGTCGTAGGTTCGAATCCGCCATTCTACTACTGTCGTGAAGCACTCCTAACACAAGCATTTTAAGCTTACCAGGAGTGGGTAAAGGGAATATTAGTTATGTTAATAGCATTGCTAATATTTAAACAAATAGGAATCGTTATGTGATTATTCGCTTTCGTGTGATTTTAATGCGAAGTTTTGAACTTCTTGAGTAAAGTACTTTTTTTTAAATAAAATATATGTTGTGTTTTCTTCTTCAATGTTTTATTTTCTCTGTGTTATTATTTAAATTTAAACGAAAAAAATCTGAAAAACAAGATAAAAGAAGAAAACCATAGCGAGTAGACTAGAATGCGTATATAAAGGCCATTGTTGCGCCGTATCGGGTGATTGTGAGGACATCACACATATATTAATGTACTAATGTAAAAATATTTAAAAAATATATTATAAGAAATAATTAACTTATCTAATTATAAGTAAAACTAACAAAGTCTTAAGGCCCTGATCGATGGGCCGGCTTTTACGCGATCTTAGTGGCACATCGGTAAATCTCGTTAGTGTATCATCGCAAAAACACGGTGTTGTGAGCCGGCAAGTCAGACTCGCGGCTCGCTGACTTTGTATGAAATGTAGTACTTTACATAAAAAACTTAAAAGAATAATATCTTTGCTCAACAGTGTATCAGGAATGTCGAGCTAATGGCGTGGCATGAAGAAAAAAGAACGAACATGGTTATTCATGGTCAACGTACTAATATTAGTGGCTCATGTATAGCATACATACATAAATAAATAAATAAATATAAATAAATATCATTTTATTGCCACTTTTAAACACATGTTTACATATAAACTAATTATTTAATCTTAATTTAATTAAGGCAAACGGAGGTGACTCAGCTTTTGCTCACATGGAACTAGATCCCATGAAGCGCTGGTTTTCAGGCACTCCTTCTTCCCTGAGATGTTACACGGATGTTATGAGAATTTCGAGTTCCCCAATCACCTCTTTCATTTACTCATCTATCATTGGAATTTAACATGGTATGGTTGTGAAATTTCATAATTATTAATTAATAATTCTTGCATTCGTGCACGCGCGTACGTGTGTGTGTGTGTGTGTGTGTGTGTGTGTGTGTGTGTGTGTGTGTGTGTGTGATTGTTCAGTTTATCATACACGGGGATGTTTTATAAGGGTTATATCATAATGTTAAAAAAGTCTCTTAAGTTTATGTATTTCCAGTAGGTATGTTTCAAGTTTACCTACCTAACCTAACAACATCTTATAGTAACCACATCAATACTAGAAAACTTTTACATTTTAAATAAATAACTTGACTTGGCAATCGCACTAAACAATCTAATTTAATATAATATGTATTACTTGAGAGATACATTGCGTTTTCATGCGATGTCAATGTATTTATTTAAAATATAAAAGATTTTTAGTATTGATGTGCTCACTTTATGATGTTGTTAGGTTAGCTAATTACGTAATAACTTAAGACAGAAAGACCCTTAAGTAGGGACTGAATAAATTAACCGACTTGGTATTACATGGATCTTACAACTTTTTACGGTAGAACTGAGTTGCGAGACTTGGCTTTTTTAAAAGTTATGTTTTTGATGCCATCTCATTTCTTTTTGTAGATAGTTATATCTAGGTACCTATTTACAGCTATTATTCCATTATATTATACATATTATATAGGTACACTGATTCATTCACTGATTTATTCACTGCAAATGTAACTTTGTAATCCTATATATTTATATGGGATTATAAAATTATATATGCAGTTGGTGTATCTCGAAAACTGGAACGAAATTGCAAAATATTTTAATTTTTTTTTGTATATTAAACAATAATTATATTCCAAATTTGAAGCTTCTATATGTAATAGAAGTGCCTTAGAGTTTTGATGATCTGTCAGTCGGTGAGTGACAAAATTAAGAAACATTGACTAGTTATAATTCTTAAACTACTGGTTCAAGTTTAATGAAATTTGAAATATACCGAGACTATGTAATGCCTACTTGGTTATTCAAAATTCAAGCTTCTAGTTTCATCCACAGCGAAGTTATAGGGTTTCGAAAATGGCCTGAACTGCTTCGAGAAAAGGATGGTACGACCGTGCCGCATTTTGCTCGACTTGGCGTGGGCACTGCCGTGCCCCCAGATGGTTTAAATGAAAATTATGATAGAGGTGAATTTTATATGGTAAAGCCACTCTGCAGCTATATTATCTTTGTAGCACGAATGGGTCGGCTAAACCGTGGAAAAGGACCAATCTCTTAAAAAAAAACAGTGTGAAATAGCAGCTTAATGCTGCTATGTTTTTAACTGTAAGTGTAGAGAACTGGAGACCCTTTTTACTGGTAAAGAAGGATTCCATCTTAGTCCTCAGGGGTAATAACACATCTGCATTTTGAGTCTTAACTGAGGATAGATGAAGATATTTATGGGCCACACCATCCACTTTTCATCAGGTATACTGTGTACTCGTTAATTAACCTTATGCTATAAAAAGGATAACACAGCTGACACATTATTCTTGTTATTAGGCTATAAACATGGTTTATAGGTGCCAGGTAAACATGGGATAGATGAGTCCCTAGTCCCAAGCTAGCTGTGTGCATTTTATGAACAGCGAAGAAAAGAACGTGGTTAATGACCTAAGCTTTATTCATTGCGAACTGGTAATACGAGGGTGGATTGAAAATTACTCGGCCTAACACAGATCCATTCAATTCTAAAAATTAAATCTACCCACATTATTTAGTTCAGTTCAGACTAGTTCATTGTGTGAAGTTCGAAACGTGTGCGATAATTAGTTGTAATTTTATAAATTTATTAACAAAGTAATCGGACATAATTTCCGCGAATGGAGCAAATCGAGCAGCGTGCCGTCATTAAGTACCTCCATAAGAAGGGGCTATCATCAAAAGTCATCCATGATGACATGGTCAGTACATTAGGCGATTGTGCTCTATCATATTCATCCGTCAAAAAATGGATAGCAGAATTTAAGCGTGGTAGAGAGAGTGTGAAAGATGAACCCCGCTCTGGAAGGCCTTCGACGTCAACTACTGACGAAAATATTTAAAAAGTACTTGATTGAATAATGGGAGACCGCAGATTAAAAATTAGAGAGATAGCCGAGATTATAGGCATCTCTTATGAACGAACTCAAAACATCATTGTCAACGAGTTGGGTTTCCACAAGGTGTCTGCGAGGTGGGTTCCGCGACTGCTTTCAGTTGAACAAAAAAGGACGCGATTGACTATTTCACGCGACTGTTTGGAGTTATTTGAAGCCGATGTAGATGATTTTTTGAATCGTTTTGTTACTATAGACGAAACATGGGTTCATTACTGTACACCGGAAACAAAACAACAATCAAAACAGTGGAGAAGACCTGGTTCACCACCTCCTAAAAAGGCTAAGTCGATTTTGTCGGCAAATAAGGTGATGGCTTCAGTATTCTGGGACTCGAAAGGTGTGATTATGATTGATTATCTTAAAAGGGGTCAGACTATAAACTCTGATTACTACTGCACCTTACTACGTCGTTTACGAGAGGAAATAAAAGAAAAACGTCGAGGAATGCTCAGAAGAAAAGTCCTGTTTCATCAAGATAACGCCCGTGTTCACACGTCAGTACAGTCAATGGCTGAAATTCACAACTGTGGCTTTGAACTGTTACCGCATCCGCCGTATTCACCTGATCTGGCACCATCAGACTTCTTTCTGTTCCCTAACCTAAAAAAGCACTTGGGAGGTCAAAGATTTTCGACAAACGACGAGGTCAAAGCAGCTTTAGACGCATATTTTGACTCTAAGGAAGAATCATTTTTTTTAACGGTCTAAATGCTTGGAAGGGGAGGTGGCAAAAAAGTGTATTGAACTTGATGGTGATTATGTAGAAAAATAAAAATATAACTGATTTAGTATGTGTTTATTTTCTTGGTTAGGCCGAGTACTTTTCAATCCACCCTCGTAAGTCAATACACATTATCAATACTAATGTTAATTACCGCTCGTCACGTTGCATGTATGTATTGTCACTCGCAGTAAATAACCCTGTCACTGCTGTCAGTAGTGCACGTGCTCTAATTGAATTTGATTTACGTATAATACCTATTGTAATTTATAATTACTTTTGCTAATTTATATTGTTTACATGATTTGGGTTTAATTACTTATTTCAATTACAGCCTATAAAACTCCACTGCTGAACATAGGACACTCCCATAGATTTTTTACATATAACTAGAGTGACAAGCGAGCATACAGTCCACCTTCCACGTCCACTTACCATCAGTAAGTGGATGCTGTGGCCCATCGACATCTACATTTATCCTCGATTAACAATTAAAATGCAGATGCATTGTCACCATTGAGGACTCACGTGGAAAGTGTCAATATGTTTGGATGTTTGTTAAATTTAAACTGCTTTTAATGGAAATTGTTAGTAGATACATCATGTCCAGAATTAGCACAGCACATGGTATACGTGTAACTTCAGGAAATTGGACGTAAAAGCGTTTCTGATACCACGCGGACGATTTATATATTATCAGATTTTATTTTTGGTTTACTCAGGAGGAGGAGCAATTTTATAGTAATCGAGAATCGAGAGTTTTAAATTAAAGTAAAAAGTAAATAATAGCCTGCCAGGTCCTCTTACTTTTAAAAGAGTTGTGAAACAATTGGTCCGCAGCGGTGCTCCAGTACTTTTCTCTTCCTTCCCATGACCTCAAAATATTAAATTTCACAGAATTCCAGGTTTCCTTTTTATGTTTGCCTTCAGCATCGATTACGTTGTAAATTAGCACTTAAAATTGTAGTTACAAATTCAGTGGTGCTGACGGCAATCGTACTTGGACTACTCACGTAGTGTGAAATTTACGGCGAGCTACCACGGCTATACCTTCTTTGCACTGCTGAAATTTCTGATTTTAATTTTATGTTATTGTAATTCGGTGAACATAAGAACGCATTACCGTGTAGTGTTGGTGTAAGAATACCACTACCCCATATTATAATCTCGTGGATGCCATAATAGGCGACGCAGGTCAACGTATTAGCGCTTGCCAAGCCTGGCAACTATGGAAAATATATCTCTTATGAGGCAAGCTATGGGGAGGTCTTTGTTCAGCAACGGACTTTAATAGGCTGTAACGGTGACAGTAAGGGTGCGTATAGATCAAATAACATGTTGTATAACTTTTGTTTTTTATTACGTTCACATTATGTTACATTTTTTTTCAACATTGCAACAAATAACAATATACCACATAACATATAACACATTAGAATAACAATACAACTTAACAATGTTATATGACAGTGTCGTATGACATTATTGTATGACATTGTCGTTTGTCGTTGCCCCGCGCGACGCCTCCGTCGCATCTCGAGTTATATAACATTCGTTTTATAACAGTCAGCCTCCACATTACTTAAACATGCTATATATAACATGTTATATTATATAATGTGTACGCACCGTCAGAACGCGTCGCGTCCAAACCATGTCGAAATAAATGTCAAGGAAGCGAGTTGCTTCTTATATAATATGCATGAGATATGAAGCTCCTTTTTCTGGAGGCTTGTATTGATCCTTTGTGTGATTCATTATGTCTTCGAGCGCATTCCTTTAACCTAAGGAAAACGTAGAATATTAAAAAATATAAATAACAATAAAGTACTATTCGATGCAGGAGTTTTTGTAGTGAGTAACTATTAAATAGGTAAAAAATAAGATATAATGATCTCATTATTGTTTATATAATTTTACAAATAAATCGTTTATTATTAATTTTCCATCAAGAAATTCTCAGAAGCTGCCGGGAATCAGGAAGCTGGCGGTGTCTAACCCCCGTGCCTCGGAAAGCACGTAAAACCGTTGATCCTGCGCTTGTCTGCCCTGCTGACCTGTTCCGGTCGTGTCGGTATATCGTCTCATCGAACTGTGAGAGTGAGGGAATAAAGAGTACACCTGTGCTTGCGTACACACTTGGGCACTATAATCTTGCCATGCGCCGATGGCTAGTCTCCATTGAGGCTGACCAGCACGACTAAAATTCGGTGTGTAAATGTGTAAAAGGGGCAATGTTTCAATCCTAAGTTAAAATGTATTCATAGGATTTATCAATATATGCATTTTAATGCAACATAAACAAATTGAAAATGACAATTGCATGCATAAAATAGTCCAATTATTACACATTTATATTCTGCTAAGTTATAATTTATTCGATGGAAAACTCTTATCATTCAAGTCAGTTACCCGTTTATTAACGACAAATTGATTGAGACGACGATTGAGATATCCTTTCTCTAAATTCGACGTCCGATTTAGGAGTTAGGGAAGATCTTAGAAATGTAGGTACATACATTTATATATTCATACAGTCGATGCACCTTTTTTCATCATACATTTCACCTGATGGTAAATGTATATTTTAATATACATATTTATTTCATCTATTTATACCTTCATTTTTTCCTTTTTTTAAAACTGAAGAGACAAACAAAAACTGTTGCACCAGTTATCATCATTCTCATCATCATTACAGCCTCTCACAAATCCACAGCTGTAGATAGACCTCTCCCAAGGAATGCGACAAATCCCGGTCACTGTTATGAGGTTGATATTCGAGAACGTTTCGTCCCCATCGGTCGGTACAAATTTTTAATAACGTCTTCTAATATTTGCTTTGTAATATTCTGCATATTTCTTCTTCTTCTTCTTTTAAATTATGGCTTCTCTTGATAGAATTCTGCCAGTGTCAAGTCAGTTTCTGCATATTTGATGTAATGTATTATGCATGACAGAGAGATATCCCAACAAGCGTCGGAGCTCAACAGCTCTAGACAATGTGTTTATGCGAGCTCCAATAGATACGCCTTTGTCGGCGCAAATTCATTTTACGGTATGTGCACTCCTCTCGTCCTACCTCTAACACCCATTTTAGCTATCATATTTTAGACTTACCTCTTTGAAAAACCACTTTCATATATGCTTTAACCTGTCAAGGTATTTAATGCAGTTAATTAATTATGACGATGTAAATAATGCTCTATCGAAATTAGTACATTGGTTTAACGCCAACAATATGCTCTTAAACGGCAATAAGACTAAGTGTATTAAATTTACAATACCTAATGTAAAACATTCGAATACCAATGTGCTATTAAATGGGGAGGAGTTGAGTCTTGTGGATACCACTGTTTTTCTCGGTATTACTATTGACGCGAAACTTCAATGGGGCCCCCATATATCTAAATTAGCAAGCAGACTTAGTTCTGCAGCATATGCTGTAAGAAAGATTAGAAGTCTCACAGATGTTAAGACAGCTAGATTAGTGTATTTTAGTTACTTTCATAGCGTAATGTCTTATGGAATTTTGCTATGGGGTAATGCGACTGATATTGAAGCTATATTTGTTTTGCAAAAGAGAGCGGTTCGGGCGATTTATAACCTAAATTGTAAAGAGTCCCTCAGACAAAAATTTAAAGAAATAAACATATTAACTTTGGCATCGCAATATATTTATGAAAATCTAATGTATGTACATAAAAACATAAATAGCTTTAATAAGAATAAGGATGTGCATTCTTTAAACACTAGGAACAAACATAAGCTTGTAATACCAGTTACTAGACTCCACAGAATCAGTAATTCATTTATGGGGCAATGTATACGCTTTTACAACAAAATCCCAGAACATATTCAAAGTTTATCAATAAACAAGTTTAAAAGTTTTATTAAAGAAAAACTGTACAAAAAGGGTTATTATAATATCAAGGAATACATGAATGAAAATAACCCCTGGGAATAAGGTGATCGCCACCATGCTGGTTCTATTAAAAATCATTTAAAAATTGTATAAATGAAATTATTGTTAAATGAAATATGTTTGAAAAAAAAAGTCCCGCTGGGTTTCTTGCTGGTTCTTCCCAGGACAGAGGTATTTTCCGAACCAGTGGTAAATAAAAAATGACTTTCAATAAGAATTATGTAATAATCGATATTGAATAAAAAATTATTCTATTCTATTCTATTCTATTCTAATGAAATATAATTCAAGCTATAAATTGATAAACTAAAATAAACTGTTACTAGCTTTAGCCCAGGCCCAGTTAGCACTAGTAGGTGGGACTCTTTTTCTGCCTACAGGTCCATCTGGTTAGGTGCTATCAAGCAGCAGTGCGTGCTCTGCTATGTTCCGGTGTGAAGAGTATTGAGAACCAGTATAATTCAAGGTTTTGAGACATTCCATCTAAGTCCTAAGAGGTGACAGCGCATCTGTAGTATTCTTTGTATAAAGTACTGCAGTTGTCTATTGACTGCAACGGCAACTTGCTATCAGGTAGACTGTAAGTTCGCTGGTCACTTCAGTTTAGTAAAAAAGAAGTGGTGTCTAGTATTTATTAATTCATTCAGGTTATCGAAGTCCATAGTTGAACAAAGGCTTCCGCATGGATTGTCTCATGGCAAATACCCTCTGTATTTGTCACAGTTGCCAAGCTTGGAGGCGGGTTAATAATCGCAGTTTTTTAATTCTAGTTTTTATTAGGAAAACACTGCTACCCAACTCCTAGTTTCTCTTTGTCGCCTCTTACAACCCCCACGGGACAATATGCGGTAGTAGATATTCTTACACTGCCGCTATACGGTCACGGTACCTTTAGTATAAAATAACCTATTCTTAACCTCATGATGACGCTGTCACCGTACTAAGAGTACATGAAATAAAGTCTGTGATAACGTTATTAATGTTTTAGATAAAGCTTCTGTAGAGCAAGCTCCATATAACCACACGGTGTATTGGCCGCTCCACGAACCTACTAAATAGTTTTTTCGGTATATCCCGTTTGCCTCTCAAAGGCAAAATATATTTCTGCTACCAATCAGAACTGTATCCAACGATGAGAGGGCCGGTATAATAACGGACTGAAGACTGGCAGCAGATGTCCATGGGCCAAATGTGACGATTGAAACAAATCTTGCGTACACCAGACTAACAGCAGTGGATTTTTATGGGCTGAAAGAGATGCTTCTTCTTGCCAAACTTTGGTCATCCAAGTGTAGTTAGTATATTCACAGAAGTTTTTTTTATAGAATAAGGGTGACAGGCGAGCATACAACCTACCTGATGGTAAGTGAATGTTGTGGCAATTATTTCTATTTGTTTGTATACATCCATCCTTTATTCATTCATTTCATTTAACAGTGGTAGAGCTACGCGGCAGCTTTTGCTGTCGCACGGATGGGCCGGCTCGAACCGGGCTGGTACCACGACCTCACAGAAAACCAGCGTGAAGTAGAGGTTCACCTCTGCGTTTCGCTTGGTGAGTGCAGGTGGCCGGAGGCCCTTTTTACTGGAAATGAGGCATTCCATCTTAGTCCTCACGGGTGACAACGCATCTACATTTTGATTTGTAATAGAGGATAGATGTAGATGTCTATGGGCCGCAGCAACCACTTACCATCAGGTGGACTGTGTGCTCGTTTGTCACGCTTATCATATAAAAAAATCCTCGATTAAGAATCAAAATGTAGATGCGTTGTTTCCCTTGAAGACTAAGATGCAATGCCTCGTATCCACGAAAAAGGGTCTCTGGTTCTCTACACTCACCATACGAAACACAGCAGCATTAAGCTGCAATTTTACGCTGGCATTTTGTGAGAGCGTGGTCTTACCCCGGTCGAGTTGACCCATTCGGGCTACAACTATGATATACCTGCAACGTGCCTTTATCAGGTATGAAATTCACATCTTATTTATTCTATACATATTTTAATAAAAAAAAGTATTGATCGATCTCTCTCATTAATTAACTTACTAATAATGTTCCATTAATAGTCGAAACGTTATTTCAAACTCGATGAAATATGATAATCGTTCATAATTTAATACGCTTTTGTTCATGGTTCATGAGAGTCAGACAGATTCTCACCTTTATGACGGTCCTGCAACATTATTTTTGATGTAACTTACTCACAATCCGCCACGGCTTTACATTGTTGATTTCTGGATCTCGACAACTGCGCCATCTAACGGGTCCAATTCTGAATCTACGCCATCCAGAGACCCACTCAAATACACACAAAAAGTTTTATAAAAATCGTAGACATTAATCTTCGATTCAATAGTCAAATGAGTTAGTACTCTTGATGACTATTATGGAATGCCTCGTTGCAAGTATAACAGGTCTCACCTCTGGGTCTGTCTGAATCTGGTATGGTGGGAGACCAAACGAAACACAGCAGCATTATTCTATAATTTCCAGATATTTTGTGAGAGCGTTGTCCCCATGGAGACCTAATCACGCTATAGCCGTTAGTACGTTGCAGCGTGGCCACCACCACGAAAAAGTAATCCTAATTATTATAACAGCCATTCACAAGTAGACTGCTGAACGTAGGCTTTCCCTAAGGTATGTTACAAAGCTCAGTCCTGAGTCTACTGCGTCGTGGAGTCAATAGTGACTTCCGGCATCTCTTACCCGGTCGTCACTACATCTAGTGGGAAGCCGCCCTACACTTTGTTTACCGGTATAAGGCTGTCACTCACTACTACACTAGCTATATATCCGGCCCCTTGCCACTTCAGCTCACTGCTCCATTAGGCTATATCAGTAACTCTGGTTCTACTGTGGATATCCTCTTTCCAAGTCCATCATGCAGAGAAACTCCGAGCATAGCCCTATCCATAGCTCGCTGAGTGACCTTGAGCTTCCTCATAAGGCTAGTGGTGAAGAACCAAGTCTCAGATTTATATGTAATATATAATTTTATTTTAACTTATGTAGTTTTATTACAAATAAAGTACAATTGGTCCTTAGATTTAAACTGGACTCTGTTTCAATAAAGTCTAATGAAAAATATAATAATGCGAACGATTATACTTGGTACCATAAATGGAACTTGACAGCAAATGACAAATTTAGCAGACTGTGGCGCCGTGGCTAGGGCTTACGTGACAAAGACACTACGTTTAACCCGAAGGCTATCTATATAATTAATGACGTTTTATAATAAGAACAATGAGGGTAGTAAAATAGAATAAGCAGGGTTCAGGGTTAAAATTTTATAATACTCTAGTAAGTGAGTAACCCACTGAATGAAACTAGTGTTACGGATTTTATCGCATTTTATTTGCTAATTTTATATTCATTTCACATGCATTTCGAGTATTTTACAGAACTCATAGTTACGGGGTGGACTGAGATGTACGGCGTCAGAATGTCATAGTTAAGCAAGGCTGCCATCACTTTAAAATTATAAATTTTTTGTCCGGTCTACGCAAAACAAATATAAACTATCATGAAGTCTTGCAGTTGTATGCTTGGGTTGTGATTTAATTTTATTAATTATAAGATCCCAAGCAGATGGTAGCCACAGCTATCTCCTCTTGTGAAATTGGGATTTTAGATTTGTATAGTCTCGCGGATCATAATTGGTGGAAATCGGTGTTCTTTTGGGAGGATTTATGGTCTATCAAAGCTGATGTATTGGTGGGGGCGATGCTGTACGTGTTCACAAATTGCAGACTTTCCGAAGCGTTAGGTTTAGGTATTTAAATCATGTGTTCTTTTACGTGGGTTTTAATTGATATTTTAGTTTGTACTACGAGTATGTAAGAGATACTACATTCACAATCAAGCTTGTACAATCCCGCCTTTTAAACTTAATCTTTAATCTCGTGCATGATTTTGCTTAATAAAGCTGCCATCAACAACGAATGAAAAGCGTGGCTTAACAGATAATTAATCGTTTTAGCTTTCATCGTATTACGCAACGAATCGATTATTATATTGTGGCTGGATGATGGTCATTGCTAGTTCAATAGAACCTAATTGTACGCCACAATTAAGTCCTCATGGATACCTCTGGCTACGGGGGCAACCCAAAGTTTATGTCGGACTCTTACCGGCTAAAACCTCATGGTGGTCTCCATTAACGGGTACAAGAGGTCCCGGGATCTCCTTTCAGAATGCCACCGGGGCTCCTCGTTCGCTTTGCTTTATTGGAAGCACGTTCCGGAGACAGTATTTACTACCCCGAGCACACATGCAGTGCTATCACGATGTCTCTGTACCACTTCCGAGCAATCGTCCGCCTCGGAGGTTACGTTACTAGGCATTCGAGGCCCCCGCTCCAAACGCCCGCAACCCCAGCGACCCCGTTTCTGGTAGGGGAACACCATCTTTAAGAGGAGGGCTGTAACGAACGCCTTGATGGTATCGTCTCCGAGTGGGATCTACTGCTGTGTTTCGTATGGTGAGTGTAGAGAGAACCGGAGTTACAGTTTAACCAGTATTACTGGAAATGAGGCATTTTACCTTAGTCATCAAGAGTTACAAACAATTCTATGGACCACAGCATCAACTTATCATCAAGTGAACTGTGTGCTCGTTTGTCACCCTTATTCTATAAAAAAAGAAATAGCTTGTTTAAAAACATTAATGTTACTGCGGTCACGTCATAGAACGTCACGTTTACCTTGCATTATGTTTACCTTCTCCAACATAATTCTCGATCAGGTATGCACTAAGCGTCAGAGGTTCAACAATTTATGTCCGTCCGTATATCAAACACCTGCTGCAAGTAATCTGCTTGCTTACTACTGTAAATTGTAGATTTTATGATAGACGTAGAAACATGTCTGCAGTAAATTTGGTTTCTATAAGTGAAATGATAACGTGACAAATATTTTTTTAAAGTAAATATTTCTTACATTATATTAATTTTACGGATATATTTACTATCTATAAAAGTCCACTGCTGACTATAGTCTTCTCCCACTCCGACTGCCTCGTTGGTCTAGTCGTTGTAGTGGTGCGACTGCTGATCATGAGGTCCCGGGTTCGAATCCTGCGTCGGGCCAAAAAATCAGTTATTGAGTTTTTCCATCAAGAAATTCTCAGTAGCTGCCTGGAGTCAGGAAGTTGGCGGTGTTTCACCCCCGTGCCTCGGAAAGCACGTAAAGCCGTTGGTCTTACACCTGATCTCTCTCCGGTCGTGTCGGTTTACCGTCCCATCGGGCTATGAGAGTGAAGGAATAGAGAGTGCACCTGTGCTTCCGCATACACTTGGGCACTAAAATCTTGTCCTGCGGCGATGGCTAGACTCCGTTGAGACTGGCCGCCGTGGCCGAAATTCGGTCTGGAGGACATTATTCTTCTCCCATATATTATTTCATAAGGAGATTTTGCCACAGTTGCTACGCTTGGCAGGCGGGTTGGCAACCGCAGTTTTTTATTATTTCGATTTGTTATCAGGAAGATATGCTGCCTATCTTCTGTTTTAGTTTCCCGTTTTCGCTTCTTCCGACACCCGTAGCACGATATGGGGTAGTGGATATTCTTACACCGCCACTACACGGAATTTTACGAATGTTATAAGTTATAAGTTCAAATTAAGCGTTTTCGATCTTATTTAAACAATTGTTTTATTAGTATTTTTTTATAGAAGAGGGGGCAAACGAGCATGCGGCTCACCTGCTGGTGGCTACCGCCGCCCATGAACAACCGCAACACCAGGGGAATTGCAGATGCGTTGCAGGCCTTTTAGAAAGGTGTAAGCTCTTTTCTTGATGATCTCTAAGTCGTATCGGTCCGGAAAAATCACCGGTGGTAAACAATTCCACAAAGACGTTGTACGAGGAAGAAAAGTCATAGTAAAACGCATTGTCGAGGATCGCCAAGCATCCAGATGGTTAGGAAGCTATCGTGAATAAATAGTAGGAGAGTTCCTTGGTCAGTCTTCGCGAAATTGGTCATTTGCAGTCAAACTCCATTTTAGTTCGCATATTTTCCACGGGATTTATTTATTTAAATACACTAAAATATAACTTTTACTAATAAGGTAGTATTCGGGTAAAGCGTCAGTAGCGTAATGTCAGGGTGCGGAACGCGAACTCAAAAGGTCGTAGGTTCGAATCCGCCATTCTACTACTGTCGTGAAGCACTCCTAACACAAGCATTTTAAGCTTACCAGGAGTGGGTAAAGGGAATATTAGTTATGTTAATAGCATTGCTAATATTTAAACAAATAGGAATCGTTATGTGATTATTCGCTTTCGTGTGATTTTAATGCGAAGTTTTGAACTTCTTGAGTAAAGTACTTTTTTAAATAAAATATATGTTGTGTTTTCTTCTTCAATGTTTTATTTTCTCTGTGTTATTATTTAAATTTAAACGAAAAAAATCTGAAAAACAAGATAAAAGAAGAAAACCATAGCGAGTAGACTAGAATGCGTATATAAAGGCCATTGTTGCGCCGTATCGGGTGATTGTGAGGACATCACACATATATTAATGTACTAATGTAAAAATATTTAAAAAATATATTATAAGAAATAATTAACTTATCTAATTATTAGTAAAACTAACAAAGTCTTAAGGCCCTGATCGATGGGCCGGCTTTTACGCGATCTTAGTGGCACATCGGTAAATCTCGTTTGTATATCATCGCAAAACCAGTGTTGTGAGCCGGCAAGTCAGGCTCGCGGCTCGCTGACTTTGTTTGAAATGTAGTACTTTACATAAAAATCTTAAAAGAATAATATCTTTGCTCAACAGTGTATCAGGAATGTCGAGCTAATCGCGTGTCATGAAGAAAAAAGAACGAACATGGTTATTCATGGTCAACGTACTAATATTAGTGGCTCATGTATAGCATACATACATATGTACTTTACGCCTGTAATCCTCGATGTAGGCAGGCAGTGCTAAGTCAGAGTAAAATAGCAGCGAAATACTCCCATGTCTAGCAAAAATAATGCCATCAAAACATAAGTTGTAAAAAAGCCAAGTCTTGCAACACAGTTCTACCGTAAAAGTTGTGAGATTCATGTAATACCAAGTCGGTTAATTTATTCAGTCGCTACTTAAGGGTCCTTCTGTCTAAGTGATTACGTAATTAGATAACCTAACAACATCTTATAGTGACCACATCAATACTAAAAAACTTTTACATTTTAAATAAATAACTTGACTTGGCAATCGCACTAAACAATCTAATTTAATATAATATGTATTACTTGAGAGATACATTGTGTATTCATGCGATTGCCAAGTCAATGTATTTATTTAAAATATAAAAGATTTTTAGTATTGATGTGCTCACTTTATGATGTTGTTAGGTAAGCTGATTACGTAATAACTTAAGACAGAAGGACCCTTAAGTAGGGACTGAATAAATTAACCCACTTGGTATTACATGGATCTCACAACTTTTTACGGTAAAACTGAGTTGCGAGACTTGGCTTTTTTAAAAGTTATGTTTTTGATGCCATCTCATTTCTTTTTGTAGATAGTTATATCTAGGTACCTATTTACAGCTATTATTCCATTATATTATACATATTATATAGGTACACTGATTCATTCACTGCAAATGTAACTTTGTAATCCTATATATTTATATGGGATTACAAAGTTCTTTATGCAGTTGGTGTATCTCGAAAACTGGACCGAAATTGCAAAATATTTGAATTTTTTTTTAATTTGTATATTAAACAATAATTATATTCCAAATTTGAAGCTTCTATATGTAATAGAAGTGCCTTAGAGTTTTGATTATCTGTCAGTCAGTGAGTGACAAAATTAAGAAACATTGACTAGTTATAATTCTTAAACTACTGGTTCAAATTTAATGAATTAGACTATGTAATGCCTACTTGGTTGTTCAAAATTCAGGCTTCTAGTTTTATCCACAACGAAGTTATAGGGTTTCGAAAATTGCCTGAACTGCTTCGAGAAAAGGATGGTACGACCGTGGCGCTTTTTGCTCGACTTGGCGGGGGCAATGCCGTGCTCCTTAGATGGTTTAAATGAAAATTATGATAGAGGTGAATTTTAAATGGTAAAGCCACTCTGCAGCTATATTATCTTTGTAGCTTGAATGTGTCGGCTAAACCGTGGAAAAGGACCAAGCTCTTAAAGAAAAACAGTGATTAATAGCAGCTTAATGCTACTATGTTTTTAACTGTAAGTGTAGAGAACTGGAGACCCTTTTTACTGGTAAAGAAGCATTCCATCTTAGTCCTCAGGGGTAATAACGCATCTGCGTTTTGAGTCTTAACTGAGGATAGATGAAGATGTTTATGGACCACACCATCCACTTTTCATCAGATATATTGTGTGCTCGTTAATTAACCTTATGCTATAAAAAGGATTACACAACTGGCACATTATTTTTGTTATAAGGCTATAAACATGGTTTATACGTGCCAGGTAAACATGAGATAGATGAGTCCCTAGTCCCTAGCTAGCTGTGTGCATTTTATATACAGCGAAGAAAAGAACGAGGTTAATGACATAAGCTTTATTCATTGCGAACTGGTAATAAATCAATACACATTATCAACACTAATGTTAATTACCGCTCGTCACGTTGCATGTATGTATTGTCACTCGCAGTAAATAACCCTGTCACTGCTGTCAGTAGTGCACGTGCTCTAATTGAATTTGATTCACGTATAATATTGTGATTGATGATTACTTTTGCTAATTTATATTGTTTACATGATTTGGGTTTAATTACTTATTTCAATTACAGCCTATAAAACTCCACTGCTGAACATAGGACCCTCTCATAGATTTTATACGAGTACATATAACTAGAGTGACAAGCGAGCATACAGTCCACCTTCCACGTCCACTTAACATCTGCAAGTGGATGCTGTGGCCCATAGACATCTACACTTATCCTCGAATAAGAATAAAAATGTAAATGCGTTGTCACTCCTGGAATGTCTAGTTTACAAAAAAAAGGGTTTCCGGCTGTCTATACTCAGCATACGCATGAGTCTTGTGGATACCACTGTTTTCTTGGTATTACTATTGACGCGAAACTTCAATGGGGCCCCCAAATATCTAAATTAGCAAGCAGACTTAGTTCTACAGCATATGCTGTAAGAAAGATGAGAAGTCTCACAGATGTCTAGACAGCTAGATTAGTATATTTTAGTTTCTTTCATAGCGTAATGTCTTATGAAATTTTGCTATGGGGTAATGCGATTGATATTGAAGCTATATTTGTTTTGCAAAAGAGAGCCGTACGGGCGATTTATAACCAAAATTTTAAAGAGTCCCTCAGAGAAAAAATTTAATAAACAAGCATATTAACTTTGGCATCACAATATATTTATGAAAATGTAATGTATGTATATAAAAACATAAATAGCTTTAATAAGAATAAAGATGTTCATACTTTAAACTAGGAACAAACATAAGCTTGTAATGCCAGTTACTAGACTCCACAGAATCAGTAATTCATTTATGGGGCAATGTATACGCTTTTAAACAAAATCCCAGAACATGTTCAAAATTGTTCAATAAAAAAGTTTAAAAGTTTTATTAAAGAAAAACTGTATAAAAAGGGTTGTTATAATATCAAGGAATACACGAATGAAAATAACCCCTTGGAATAAGGTTGGTTCTATGAAAATTCATAATTAATATTTTAGAAATTGTATAAACAAAATTATTGTTAAGTGAAACACATACATACATATAATCACGCCTCTTTCCCGTAGGGGTAGGCAGAGACCACTTCTTTCCACTTGCTACGATCCTTACATACTTGTTTCGCTTCGTCCACTTTCATTGAAATTTAGTTAAGTGAAATATGTTTGAAAAAAAAAGTATCGCTGGGTTTCTTGCTGGTTCTTCCCAGGACAAAGGTATTTTCCGAACCAGTGGTAAATAAAAAATGACTTTCAATAAGTATTATGTAATAATCAATATTGAATAAAAAAATTATTCTTATCTATTCTATACGAAATACAGCATTATTCTGCTGTATTACGCTGGTGTTATCTGAGAGCGTGTTTCTACACTCGAGCGGATCTATTCGTGTTACAATCATAATTTGGCTGCTTCGCGTCTGTACCACGTAAATATTGATTGCCGCACAGGAAGAATGTTATATTGCCTCGCTTGACAGGCGGGTTGAATAAATAAATTAAAAAGCAAAATTATTATTTAATACTTAGAGCCATGCTGCAGCTATATTACGTTTGCATCACGAATGAATCGGCTCGTCTGGGGAAGGACCATGCTCTCACAGAATACCAGCGTAATAGCATCTTATTGCTGCTGTGTTTTGGTTAGTAAAGACCGGAGACACTTTAACTGGAAACAAAGCATTCCATTTTATATGTCAGGGATGACAACGCGTCTGCATTTGATACTTAATCAAGGATATCATAGATGTCTATGAGCTGCAGCATTCACTTACTATAAGGTGGACTGTGTGTTTGTCATCCTTATTCTATAAAAAAAGTCCCGCTGGGTTCCTTGCTGGTTCTTTTCAGAACAAAGGTATTTTCCAAATCAGTATCTCTTAAAAAAACTCCTTGGTTTTAAAAATCGAATACCATTTACTTATTTAAAAAAAGATTCTCGGTCTTGTCACAAGGTTTTGTCAAACTTGTTTAGTCGTTGAGAAAATGGAATGGACTCGAGTAAATTCAACAGCGATGATTTATTATGACTTTTGAAGTGGTTTAACACAAAAACAGTGTGTTGACCGGATGATTTCTGCATTTGGTGATGAAGCCCCATCCAAAACCACAATTTATCGCTGGTTTGCTGAATTTCAACGTGGACGTGTCAAGCTCAGTGATGGTCCCCGTCAAGGTCGTCCAAAAACTGCAGTCACCCAAGAAAACGTTGATGCTGTGCGTAAGCTGATTGAAGAAGATCGACATGTGACATACCGCGAAATTCAGGCAACTTTGGACATTGGCATGAGTCAAATACAAATAATCTTGCATGAACAATTAGGTGTAAAAAAGTTGTTTTCCCGATGGATACCGCACAGCCCCGACCTAAGCCCTAATGATTTCTATACTTTCCCTAAAATAAAGAATAAATTGCGTGGACAGAGATTTTCATCATCTGAAGAAGCTGTGGACGCCTACAAAACTGCCATTTTGGAGACCCCAACTTCCGAATGGAATGGTTGTTTCAATGATTGATTCCATCGTATGGAAAAATGTGTCAAGTTTCGCGGAGAATACTTCGAAAAGCAATAAATACATTTTTAAATAGTAATGTTGTGTCACTTCCTTGATTCTCGAAATTTTCAGTGTATATTATTTTTAGCTGGTAATTATGAAGTCCGTTCATACAAGTATCGGTTACAATTATTCATTATATTTTTTTTATAGGAGAGGGGACAAACGAGCATGCGGCTCATCTGGTAAGTGACTACCGCCGTCCATGAACAACTGCAACACCAGGGGCATTGCAGATGCGTTGCCGGCCTTTTAAAGAGTGTAGAATCTTTTCTTGAAGGTCGAAGTCGTATCGGTCCGGAAAAATCGCTGATGGTGTATATTGAGGTGAATAATTAATTAACGCACTCCTATATCATTTGGAATAACATTTTTGTGGCTAGACGTCAAGGACCACATCTGGATTTTGTAAGCAAACAATGGTACGTATTGCGTACTTTTATTCAAGATTCTGAGAAATAGTGATCGATACTTCATTAGAACTCTTACCAGATGTCTACACGAAACAACTTTGTAAATGAAGTTACGATAATCCGACAAATTTAAGTAGAGAGGTCTATGCTCAGAGTTTCTCTGCGTGATAGAATTGTTAATGATTGTCTGGATTAGAAATAGAGCGACCAACACAGCACAACGGATCAGTAAGCTAAGCTGGCAATGGGCCGGCCATATAAACAGAAGAACCGACAATAGATATTGAAGCAAGGAGGAATGTGGAATGAATACCGGCCCTACATTAGATTAAGTAACGACCTGGTTCGACTTGCAGGAAGTCGATGGATGCAGCTGGCTCAGGACGGCGTTTTGTGGCATTCCTTGGGAGAGGATTGTACTTATGAACAGCTCTAGTGATGTTAAGTTATTGTCAGTCTACGACTAATACCCTCTTGTAATTCTAAATAGTGAAGTATATTATAGTAAGTACTTGAGAAAAAATAATAAGTCAAGGTACCCTTAACAAAATTTTATTTGTAGAATCTTATTTAACTTTTAATTTATTCTCTTATTCGTTGGCGAAGCCATTTATTATTCAAGGCTTTGCTAAGAAATTAGATTGGCGTTATTTAAGAGAATTTTTAATATTTCAGAGCCGTCACAACCGTGCTCATTTAATTTGTTAAACCGATTTTTTTAACACGGAGGTGTAAATTAATAAAGTAATCTGATACTGCATTACTGTAAGTTTATCAATCGAGGCCCAATCAAGACCGATTTGTTTTATTAGGTTCTTAAGGACGAAAATTAGATTCGCATATCTCAAGAACTAATAATGACATTGAAATCGGGCTGGTTTTATTAGGTACGTTAGTCTGTAACTGGAACCTGATAAAGATCCTGTGACAGTGATCTGTCACAGCTGCAAAAGTTTCTCAAGGTCTAAAAGAATAATAAAGCGACATGCCATCAGTATTTGCATGAAGTTTGCGATGCTTAATGCTTTTGAAGGACTGTAAAGATGATAATGATGATTACTTGAACTCCTTGAGAGTGACACGTGTAGCTGAATGGCCAAGGCAGCTTAGTTTTCAAATGAATAATCTAGGTAAATACCATCATCGTATCTATTTCTGCCGCCAAGTAGCTGTGATTCCACTACTGTGTTACGATGTAAAGAGGTAAGTACCTCAGAGGAAGGTGCATCTTATTTACTGATCCATAAAAGTCCAATAATGGGCATTGGCCTCTCGCGTCGTGGGAGTTAGACTGAATTGATACGCTTTATAGGTGGATTAAGGATTTTAGTACCAGACCTCTCGCATCTTTGCAGTTTTAACCATTTTATATTATGAATGCTTTACTATGTTTTAAGATTTGGAAGTTATGTTAAACTTTTTTTTGTAAAAGCGGTTGAAAAATAAAGAACAAATGGTCTGTGAACGTTTGTGTGAAATATTTAAACGCGTATTTATCGTATTTTTACGTGGTAGAGCCATGCTGCAGCTATATTAGTAGTATAGTTGAGGCACGAATGGGTTAGCTCGATCAGGGAAGGACCACGCTTTCACAAAATACCAGCGTGAAATGTCAGCTTGACTCTGCTGTGTTTCGTATGGCAAACGTAGAGAACTGGAGACCTATTTTACTGGAAAAAGAGGCATTCTAGCTTAGTCCTCACGGGTGAAGACGCATCTGCATTTTGATTCTTTATTGAGGATAAATGTAGATGTATATAGGTCACAGCAACCACTTACCATCAGGTGGAATGTGTGCTCGTTTGTCACCCTATCCTATAATAAAAAATTGACTTGTTACAAATTATAGAGATCAACTAATATGTAATGATTTTCTTCTATTTACGTGAACACTACACATTTGAATAAAAGGAATTTTACGGATTTTATCGCGTATATTAACTTATTTTACATTCCCGACGTTTCAAGCACTTTACAGCACCCATGGTCAAGGGGGGGGACTGAGGTGTATGACGTCCCAATGTCATAGTTAACCACGGCTACCTCCAGATTAAAAATTGTTAATTTTTGTTCCGATCTACGCAGTATGAACTTACAGTATCATGAAGTCTTGCAGTTGTATGCTTGGGTTGGGATTTAATTTTATTAATTATGGGATCCCAAGCAGATATTAGCATCCAGCCATCTTCTCTATTGAAATTAGGATGTTTGATGAAATTAGGATGAGACCACAAATCCTCGCTAAAGAACACCGATTCCTTCCAAGGATGATTCGCGAGGCTATTAAAAAAGTAAAAAGTTAACTCTATATATTTTATTTATATGTACAATATTGTTACATGTATGATTTAATATCAAAAACATTAAACAATATTTTAAACTTATTGGCTTCATGTTTCTGATAAAATGAACCGCATCTCCATTGTGAAACTTTAATAATTTCACAGAATGAAAGGTAACATTCGTTCATTTTGTTTACAAAACAATCTCGCTAGAAACATTGTTTCAATATACGAGATATCCATAAATATTTTATGAAATATCATATCATACAATTTTTCTAAGCAATTTTGTTAAGAATGTTCTGTTATGTTATGTTCTTCAAAGTTGTTACAAATTCAGGGTTAATTTCATATTTTTAATATAATAAGAATGACAAATGAGTGCATAGTTCACCTGATTGTAAGTGGTTGCTGTGGCCCATAGACATCTACATCTATCCTCTATTAAGAGTGAAAATTCAGATCCGTTGTCACCCTTGAGGTCAAAGATGGAAAGCCTAGTTTCCGATAAAAAGAGTGTCCTGTTCTCTAAACTCACTATATTTTTATAGGATGAGGGTGACAAACGAGCATACAGTCCACCTGATGGTAAATGTTTGCTGTGGCCCATAGACATCTATATATATCCTCATCAAAATGCAGATGCGTTGTTACCCGTGAGGCTAAGATGGAATGCCTTGTTTCCAGTAAAAAGGTTCTCTACACTCACCATACGAAACACAGCAGCGGTAAGCTGGTATTCTGTGAGAGCGTGGTCCTTCCCCGATCGAGCCAACCCATTCGTGCTACAACTATATCAGTAATATAGCTGCAGCATGGCTCGACCACGTAAAATAAGATACGAAACACGGTAGTATTAAGCAGCTATTTCAAGCCGGTATTCTGTGAGAGCGTGGTCCTATTCTGGTCAAGCCGAAATATTCGTACCACAACCATAACATAGCTGCCACGCTGGCTCTACCATATATAAAAAACGTGTAGGTTTTCTGTTTAGTAGTTATCGCCGCCCATGAACAACTGCAACTCCTAGGGAATTGCAAGTGCATTGCTGGCCTTAAGTAGAACTTTTTTTTTGGAAGTATCTACTCGTAAGTCGTATGAGTCTGAATAATCGTTGGTGGTAGCTGATTCCACAAAGAAGTCATTATTCAACACCCTTTTAGCGATGGAATACAGACCCGTTCACAAAGGAGTGAAAGGCTTTTCTAGTTGTGGGCCTAATGCAAACTATTGTTTTACTTTTTTTTTCTTAAAAACTTACCTTCCAACTAAGATTTTCTCCTGTATCGCTGGGGCTGTTCACATACATAGATTTCACAAGGATAAACATCCAGACCCAGAACTATTATTTGCAGGCCATACAAATACTTGTGCCGTGCGGGATTTGAACTCGTAATATTTGTGTTAAGTACTTTGTCCCGTAGGTGTTAAAGAAGCGACAGAGAGATACTAAAACAGAAGATCGGTAGCAGAATCTTCTTTGAACTAACTCAAAATAAAAAAACTGCGGTTGACAACGCGCCTACCAAGCGTGGCAACTATGGCAAATTCAGACTTATGAGTTAATCATTTGAGGATATTTTTGTTCAGCAGTGGACTCTTAGAGGCTGTAATGGCTGCATGGAAAGTTTTAATGAGATTGAGCCAGTATTGTCATTTTCATGGTTTTTGAGGGTGTTGAAGCCGATAGTGCTGTTGAAATGTATTTAAACTACTTTAAAAAAATTCCGTATAATCATGCTATACGTTATTTTTAATGCGAAGGCATGCTTAATTGGATTTACCAATATATTTATATCCTATATACATATTCTGTTCGTGTAAGTATTTGCATATTATGTTCGATGCAATCATTACAGATTGCTTTTCGATGTTCATTACGATTAAATTGATTAACAGTAATAATTACACTTTGAAAATCTGTAAATCAGGTTTACTTTCCATAACGTGTTTGATGAAGAATAATAACGAAATATGTAAAATAAACATGCAAAATTATTATAACTAGATGGTGGTGGTGTAATAGAACTAATCACCCCATTTCGTGTCGTGCGTGTCATAACAGCCCGCTATGGGATATCTCAGAAATATCTAATAGTAGAGAAGCCGGCTTAAAAAATACCCCCTCATTCTTTTCCTTGATGAAATATTATTTTATAATAAAATATATAAATAAATACAAATCGGGGTTAATATTCTCCACTGAAAATTATTTTGAAACATACACGTATAAAAATTGTATTTTTTTTAGTATACTAACTAAATTCAAGTAATATTACTTACTTTTTTAAATTGCATATATTATATTGCGTATACTAAACAAATAAAATATTAAACAATTTAAATTAAATTTAACGTGAAATAAAATATAATATAATTAAAAATTAAAAAAAAATCAGTTGACTGTTATAAAAATATTTTTTGCATGCCGAGCGCAAAGCGCGTGGGTATGTTCTACTAAAGCCTAAAAATCAAGATTCCAACGTTTTGTCGCATGAAATCGTATCCAGCAATCATATTATACATATAAATGATATAAAAAGCACATTGTTAGAAAGATAAATGATTGTTGAACTTATTAATATTTTTTTTAAATAGATTAATTGCCATTTTTAAATAAAAAAAGT
Organism: Parnassius glacialis; assembly: GCA_033319125.1. Lineage (NCBI taxonomy): Eukaryota > Metazoa > Arthropoda > Insecta > Lepidoptera > Papilionidae > Parnassius > Parnassius glacialis. Next base: position 41,427,987 of record JAVANC010000012.1, on the reverse strand, counting down.
GGTTTTTAGTGGCTTATGGTGCGGATTTATCATGTCCCCAAGGCTTGTAAACACTATAACTTTTGAAAATATCAATTGTTTAACTCAATCTATTTTTTAATCTCTTCATCTATCATGTGGGAAGCCACTAAATGTAAATGGCAGTGTAATTTTGTTTTGTTTAGCTATAATTAATTTTTTTCGGCTCCAAAATGGCGAAACTTTCGTTGATTTGGTAGCCTTGTATAAAATTATTTCTGTAAATGGAGCTACAGCCACAGAGTAGTTTACTCACTAACTCAGTTCGCCGTCAGTCACCGTCGTGAGTGGACATTATTTCGGTTGTTTGCAGCGGCTCAAAAAGATCGCTGTATAAATACACAATATTCGAATAACCAAATTTCTTAAATACTTGATTATAATAATAATAAGAGATTTTTTTTATTACAATATTTTAAAAGCACAGAATAAATAATAGTAGTACGTACTTAAAGTAAGTATTATCAATTTTTTCATCATGGGTGTAATTTTCATGGTTTTCGAGAGAGTTGAAGCCGATAGGGTTCTCGAAATGTAAATCCAAGGTGGCGGCTGCAATGGGTATTAATTTTTTCATTATGGGTGTCATTTTCAATGTGCTAAAACTATTGCGCCAAGACATCAAAGAAATGCGTAATGATATGCAAGAGTTTAGGGGAACGATGACCAACCTGCTTACCGCAATAAATGCGTGCAATCAGCGACTTGACTGCCTGGAGACACGAATGGAGGTGGTGGAGAAAAATTCTCAGATAAAGACGTCCAATGATATATCATTTTTCGAGAAAACAATTACGGATCTTAAAATTGAGCTTAATGACCGTGACCAGGAACTCTTAAGCAATGATATCGAGGTCTCGGGAATACCCGAAGACAAAAATGAACGTTCTACACATATTGTTTTGGCAGTAGCGACTAAATTAGGTGTAGCGCTAGAAGATCGCGATATAGTAAGTGCAGAGCGTGCAGGCCTTTTGCGGCGTGAGCAGAATGAGACATCTAGGCCGTGTCCCATCGTAGTGCGGCTGGCACGTCGTGTTCATCGCGATAGTCTGCTAGCAGCGGCGCGAGTCCGTCGAGGCTGCACTACAGTTGGTCTGGGACTCAATTCCGTCGACTGTCCCTTCTATGTGAACGAAAGGCTAACCAGACATAATCGTCAACTATTTTATAAAGTACGTACAGAAGCGAAACGCAATAATTGGAAGTATGTCTGGACACGGCAAGGTAAAGTTTTTGCTAGAAGAGAAAACGGTGAGCCCCATCATCGAGTGCGCCTTTAAAGCGACTTAATTAAAGTTTTTGGGCAATAGTATTGTTCGGTCCTAAATATGATCTCATTTTTAATGATAATCATTTTTCTACACACTTTTATTGTAAATCTTTATTTAATTGTTGTTATTCTCTCACATTGCATTGTATTCTCCCCATACATATTGACGTTACTTACATACACTTAACAAATCACATATTCGATACACTATTTTATATACTCTATGAAAATAACAATTATTCTACTTATTTTATTTGGTCCATTGGATGGCGTCACTTAACACTACTATGCAATCTCTTAGATCATTGTAAGTACTGCCAAATTTCGTATGCTTTTGTTTTTAAATTTTTAAAAAATAAAAGACTATCAATCGGGTTTTTAAATGCTGGCTCCTTGGGAACCCGCCATGATGAGTTTCTCGCAGCGATATCGAGATTCGACATGGACATTTTAGCCATAAATGAAACATGGCTTAAGCAAGGGGAGGAAGAGCGTGCACCATCGCCACCAGGTTATCGCTTAGTTCACCTACCACGTTCACCTAAAGTCCGTATGCGAGGAGGTGGTGTGGGATTTTATATTAGGCTTGGTATCACTGCTCGTAGAATTTTAATAGGTAACAACGACTCTGTTGAGCAGATGTGGATAGGGCTCAATGTTAATGGTATCAAGGTAGCCATTGGTACAGCATACAGACCCCCTTGGCTTAATGTAGACAAATTTATTGACGCACTTACAGATTCGATTTCCTCTATAGCTAATTACGAGCATACCATCTTACTTGGAGATTTCAACATTGACTTGTTACATACGCATAAACCTAACGCGCAAAAGTTACAAAATTTCTTTAACTACATGAAACTTACTCAGTATGTGAATCAGCCGACCCATTTCACAGGAAATAGTGAAACTTTAATTGATTTAATATGTGCCAATACGAATGTATATTGTGTATCTATTAATCATATTCCCGATCTTGGCAGTCACGCGCTATTGACATGCCAGTTAAATATTAAAAATATTAGAGGACCTCCTAAATTAATTACTTACAGACCATTAAGAGAAATTGACATTAACAGTTTTAATCTCGACCTGGAATGTATAGAATGGGAAAATATAATAAATGATAATTTAAATAAAATGGTGGAAAATTTCATAAAAACAACACTTCAACTTTTTAATATACATGCTCCTATGAGAACTTGTTTAGTAAGAAATAAATCACATCCATGGATAACCTTTACCATTAAAGAAATGATGAAGTTACGTGATAGGGCACACGCTAAAAGTAAAACTACTAAATTAGATATACACATAAAATTCTATAAAGATCTGAAGAACGTTGTAAATTCGGCAATACGTAGCGAAATCAATTCTACTAACAAGCCAAAACTCTTATGGAAAAATATCAAACAAAGTGTTGCCAACTTTAAAAAAGAGGACTGTAATATGGCATCCCATTTATGTAATCCTGAAGATATTAATACATACTTTCTTAAACTTCCCGACATCAGTGAAGACCCCATTAGATTGTCAGTTTTAACTCGCTTTGAATTTGATAGATTTGGCATTAATACTTTCAAATTAGAGACAGTTGATGAAACAATGGTATTAAACGTAATAAAATCATTTAAAACAAATGCACGGGGTGATGATGGCATTACTTTAAATATGATATTGCTTACTTTACCAAAAACTCTGCAACTAATTACGAGATTAGTTAACGAATCTATTAGAACGAGCGTTTTTCCCGAAAAATGGAAAGTAGCGTCTGTGAAACCGATTCCAAAGAAACCAAACCCAAGTAACTATGGGGAGCTTCGTCCAATTAGTATTCTACCATTCATGTCCAAGATCTTAGAAAGAATTGTCTGTACACAGATGACAAAATACCTAGAAGAAAATAAAATTCTACCTGAAAAACAATCCGGCTTCAGAAGGTCTCGTAGTACTACTACGGCATTGTTAGATGTCGTGGACGAAGTTTTAACAGCACGGGACAGTGGCCTAGGTACTTTATTGGTCTTGCTTGATTTTTCCCGTGCATTTGATACGATAAACATAACGCTTCTTCTCTCTAAATTAGCCTACTATGGTTTCGACATTTCCACTATAAAGTGGTTTACAAGTTACCTTTCCAATCGTCTGCAGTACGTTAAAATATCCGGTGATAACGGCTCTGATATGGTATCGTCACAATGCCTGTTGTTAGAGGTGTACCACAGGGCTCTATTTTAGGGCCACTACTTTTTATATTATACATATCAGATATCGTTACTACAATCAAGTTTAGTAAGTATCACTTATACGCTGACGACCTCCAATTATTTCTATCGTTTAAACCTTGCGATACAGAGTTGGCAATTAGTAAAATTCAAGCTGATTTGAAATGTATTTCAAAATGGTGCAGTGACAACAGTTTGGTAATTAACCCTTCCAAATCAAAGTACATGTTGCTCGGAACACGTAGACAAATCGACAACATCCTAGCTTGGAATCCCCAAATTTCTGTTGACAGTTGTCCCATTGATCGCGTATCGGAAGCTCGGAACCTGGGTTTGATTATGGATGACAGGTTGCGCTTTGAGGAACATGTTATAGAGATAATGCGTAACTGTTTCTATAGACTTAAAGTCTTATACAAAATTCTCGAGTACTTGACTGTGGACATGCGCATTAAGTTGTGTGAAACTCTCATCTTGTCAAAGTTGTCGTATGGTGACGCAGTTTTTGGTGAATGCTTAATGGCAAGAACTAAAAAACTGTTACAACGAATACAAAACGCTTGCGCACGTTTCTGTTTTTCAATACCACCTCGATCTCATGTCACTCCATTTCTAAACCGACGCGACTTGATGAACATGTCCACCAGACGGAAGCTTCACCTCGCCTCCCTGCTATTCGGAGTGGTTAAAACTGGGGAACCTTCTTACTTATACGACAAGCTCAATTTCTCACAGCGCTGCGTTAGAGCAGCACCGCGACTTAATTACACACCGTATAACACTGCTGCTTTCCGTGGTAGTTTTCGTTTTTCCGCTACTAAGTGCTGGAATGATATTCCCCCCCCGATAAGAAACTCGAAAACCATAAATTCATTCAAGTTAAAATTTAAAATGTTTTTGCTCTCCTTACAAAAGTCTAGCACTTAGTTGTCACTCATCATTTTCTATCCCTGTCTCCACATCCCCCTCTCCACACACACACACACACACACACACACACACACACACACACACGTACCTTTGTTGGTTTTTATTATGATTTTTTATAACCTTGTTGTTTTCGTTTTTTGTTTTTACTATCATTATTTCATAGTTTTAAGATCTGTTACTTGGTTTTTAAGATATTTGGGTAAGCTGACGGTATTGCCATCTACCTTCTTATATATAGGTTCCACTGAAAATCAGCTTTCATGAAGTTTTTTAGACTTCGTGAATTTAACGCTGAGTGGAAACCTTTTTGGTGCACTAATAGCATAAAATATTTTTTTTTTCTTTTTGTAACTAAATTACTGTGTTTACTTATGTCTCTTATGTGTTTTTTACGTTTGTGTACCAAATAAATATTTTTCTTTCTTTCTTTCTTTCTTTCATGGGTTTCGAGGGTGTTGAAGCCGATAGTGCTGTCGAAATGTAAATCCAAGATGGCGGCTGAAGTTGGTACCAATTTTTTCATCATAGGTGTCATTTTCATGGTTTTCGAGTGTGTTGAAGCCGATAATGCTGTCGAAATGTATTTAAACTACTTTTAAAAAATTCCGTATAATCATGCTATACGTTATTTTTTTAATGCGAAGGCATGCTCAATTGGATTTACCAATATATTTAAATTATTAATCATTATTTCTATACAAAAAAAATATTCATTATCAGATTGTATATAAATCCAACGGAAGTTTATTTCGGATCCTAAAATCTTACTTAAAACCTTATTTACATATTTTATTAGCACCTGACAATATACATAAAGTAAATGTAATTATAAAAGTTCAATTAAAAAAAGAATCGTCGGTTTCAGACATTTTAACTTATACAATTTGAATAAAGTAATAAAACAGCAAAAAAACGACACATACGGCAATGGTGTACATACTGTTAGGGTGGGGCAAAGTTCTGTTGAGATTCTGGCATTGTCCTTTTCGTGAGTGTGAATTTTTCTGATCAATAAAATAAAGTTTAACACGGATATCAGGTAAAAAAGTAATATTCTACCAAATACCACCCAAAAATTAAAATCATCAAATATTTAAAAAAAAAATAATTGTTATACTTAGAGCTTTTTGTGACGATAAATACCCCGAGAGAAATTTGTTAGCATTTTTTATTTTAACTTGATATTCATTTATAAGTAGCCTTTCTTTCATGTCTTTGATTTTTCTCATTTTTATGTCATTTATGTTTGCCGAACGGCTAAATCTGTTCTTATAAATTTAACTTATAAAATTTTATAAGTTATAAAGACATAAATAATTAAATGTTTTGCTTACTTCAAATTTTTTAACAAATGTTATTTATTTTTCATTGCATTTTACCAGTAAGGCAGTTACTTTTCGATAGCATACTCTGTGATAAGCCAGAGACTCTTTGATTAAAAGAACATCACCATACTTACAACCTCTTTATTTTCGGAATTGAATTTTAAAATAACAATTTAAAAAAAATTGTTCATCAAAATCACAAATTTTTAATTTTTCACCCCATAAACACTCTTCTTCATTGTTTTTTTTTTATTGTAAACTTTCCACACAATACACTAATAAATGTGCGATGCAGTAGAGCACGTTGACAAATATAAAACATATGTATTGAAAACGTGGTCTGGTCCAGAGTCCAGAATAATTTTCGGTGGGAGGATAAATTTATCTTTCTCTATTACACAGAACTGTACACGCGCCTTTCTCTTTTCCGCTAAGCGTCTCACACGCAGCCGCTATCGTCAGGGCCTGATTTACCCACAGGTCTTACTAGGCTGGAGCCTAGGGCGCAAGATTCGATGGGGCGCTGAGCTTGCCTTTGGAAGCACCGCTTATGTAGAAAATAAAAAACGGTGTACATAATGTTCTCAATACATAAAATTAGTAGCAGCAAGTATTATACTTGTTGCCCTTTCTTTATTTTTGGTACAACACGTATAAAAATAAGTTGTAAAATTAAGACTGAATTATTTTGTACCTTTCGTCTTTAGTTCACTGACTGGACATGATATAAAGAATTTAAACAGCTCAAGATCTCTTCTGTGCCTCTAATTTTATTAAGTATTTTGTCAATGCTGTCCAAGGGAACTTATGCCAGCCATGTGTTCCATCTCTGCACAGGGAGAACGACTCACCGTCCCATGCTGGAGATAGTCGGATTTTTAGGTTTTCTCTTGAGTCCAACTCTAATCTCGTTGACAGGGAGTACACAACGCCGACCATTCCGCGGTGTGATTGCTCCATGCTGGATGTGCGATTTACATAGCTCTCAGTGTGCAAAGCATTCAAACAAGCAAAGCATCCATGGACGTCAAGTCGATTGGGTCTGATGGAGTATCTACTAGGATGGACGGTGCTTCGAAGTTAGCACCGGTTAACCCGGGGCACCCCAGTGCTTTCCACTTGACCGTATCCAGCGAACAGTGGCTCGAATCATCGAAGACAGAGTTCTTTCTGATCGACTCGATTCACTGGCTCAATTTTCACGGGGATTATTTAGACAAATTATTCGGCACGCATATCGGGACAAAAGTAACGGTACCATCCACGCTATCTAGATTTTCTAGATCCTTGGCTGTCCACCATGACTGTGCGAAATATATATGGCCGGCAACGCACCTGAATTTTCCCTGATGTTACAGATGTTCATGGGCGATGGTCGCTACACTTACTATCAGGAAAATTTGATTTAATTTGGACGAAACCAAGGAGTGGAAAGCTTGTAAAATATAAAAATCTAGTAAATATATTTGTGGGCTGGGCATGCACGGAAAGAACAGGCCAGTGGGGGGTGGAGCATATTCATAGATAGCCTAGGGTTGTCGCAACTCTTCAACAGACTCGTCGCCCCTACCGCACATAATAATATATATAGTGTTCTCTGTCACGCTCTTCTTTAAAATAAAATGATTGAAACGTTAAATCGTGGCAATCACTAGTCTTGCCACGATTTGAAAAGTCAACCTTATACCATTGGATTGGCAATAAAAATGTCATTTTAGAAAAAAGAATGAGGGTAAATTACTATATCACTTTACCTGTTTACACCTGGTATACCGGTATTGTTGCATGGAAAAAGGTAGTCAACCATGCTGTGGCATTTTCTATATATATTTTTTTTCGAATGAGACCAGTTTTATCAAGGAAAAGAAGGACTGTGCAATCAGTAAAAACGTAATAAAATAATTTTTAATTAAAAACAGCATTGACAAAACATAGGCTGTCAATCACCCCGAGTTGTATTTATTTATATATTTTATTATAAAAAATTATATTATCAACGAAAAGAATGAGGGGGTATTTTTGTAAGCCGCATCTTTGACTACAATGCCGTCATGTAGATTGTAATATGACACTGATGACATTTCGTTTACGCTAAGTAAAATACCCGGTACGGCAACATCAAAGTTGCTAGACGTTTGGTATTGCGGTTCAACAAGCAAGCAGCAGTGTATACACTCCAGTTTTCCGTCTGGAAAGTATGTATAAATAAGTATATATTAATTAAAGATTTTTTATTATTATATATTCATTAATTACATTATTAAAGATTTATTATTATTATTATTATATATTCAGTGTTGATACAAGCTTTGATGTATTCCGCATTAGTACTCGGAAGTGATAACTTATCCGTAGTAATATTTGTTTATTTAGAGAATAAGTTCGACAAACGTGCTTGGTCGTTTGTCACTCTTATTCTATAAAAAACCACGTGATGGTAAGAAGGACCTACGGTTCTCTACACTCGCCATACGAAACATAACAGCATTATTATCATTGCTGCTGTGTTTGCGTGTGTATTCTGTGAGAGTGTGGACCTACCTTGGTTGAGCCGACCCATTAGTGCTACAACTATACATATATAACTAACAATATATCTGCAGCGTGGCTTTACCAACGTAAGGTTGTAAGTGTCCATGGGCTGCAGTAATTATTTACCATCAGGCGGACAACGTCCGTTTGTCACTTCAAATAATTAAATATATATTGTGCCTTTGTCCCCACTCCCGTAAGCAAGTACCAAACATTGAATTGAAGCAAAATCATACACATAACAATTAAAGTCACTGGATATATCAGAGCATGTTGTAACATAATTATCATCAAAATTAATGACGTCGAAACCACCAACATTAATTTGAAATACAAATTACAACTACAAATAGAATGTTACCTTAATATGAAATGAAATAAAACACACAGTTCTACAATTTAAAATGGGTAAAATATAAAAGTAAGATAATTAAGGTAAAATATAAAATAAAAAAACATGAGCCTAAGAGTCAATGATTTGGACCGCAATTTAAAAAGCCATGAGCTTGAAATGAAGTTAATTGAGAAGAAGCGAAAGAGGTATGTAAGGATCGAGACACTTGGCGATCTGTTCTCTTTGGCTACCCCGTCAGGGATTGTGCGTGAAATTAATTGGAATATATTTAATTCTTTGGAATTTTAATTTCACACTTATTTTTGGATATTTTACAGGTTTTATCGCGTTTAATTTACTTATTTTTAATTTGCCGCACACATGGTCAGTAGATGTCAAAGTTAATTTTTATAAAACTCCGTAGAAATTGTGTTTTTCAATGTTTAGTGTTCGCGTAAATAAAGGAAATCATTATTTAAATTTTTTTGTCGTCTTGTAAAAGTAAATTGCACGAACATCAATGTGTGTTGGTTGTATACGTCTTCGCAATATTTTTTTGGCTTTAAAACATACAAATTTCCTTCGACAATTACTTTTACCATAGAGTAAGTGACAAATCAACACTTCAAATTGAAATCACAATTACATTGTTACGGTGTAATGGCAGTGTAAGAATATCCAATACCCCATATCATACTGTCGGTGGTGTAAGAGGTGACAGGGAAACAAATGAGGAGATTGCTAATATCATTTTTCTAATGACTACTAAATATAAAAAACTGCGGTTGCTAACGCGCTTGCCAAGTGTGGAAATTATGGCAAATACCTTCCCTGTGAGGCGGTCTATGGGGAAGGCTTATATTCAGCAGTGAACTGGAACAGACTGTAACGGTAAAGGTAACGGTAACAGTAACGGCGGATATCGAACTCATGTTGCATGCGTATTGTGAAATTTAAAGCAACTTCTGAGACTTCTGAGAATCAACTTAGAATATAATGGTAACTGAGTAAAAGACATCAAGAATTTACAGTAATTCTGAGGCTTATATTCAACTCCGGTGATAGTATCTCAACACTAGCTGTAACACTGTTGAATGGACCACTCTAAGCATAACCGGTTAAGATAAGCAGAAACCGGGCTTAAATTTTGTTGAGGCGTTGACGTTCAAAATAATGCGAAATATAAACATGAAATTCCCTTCACTTCAACGTTTCAGTTTCAAATAACCGAGTTTTGTTTGTCAGTATCAGACTCTTTTTAAATTTTTTAGCTTCAAGTTATTTAATTTAATATTTTGCGTTTTATTAAAAAAGTTAAGATAACCAAAAAGTCTGCTGCTAAACATAGATTTCCTCATAGGGATTTTACATAGTTGCCACACTTGGCAGACGGGTTGGCAACAGCAGTATTTCTTTAGTTGTTATTAGGAAGACACTGTTGCTCTTCTCCCACCGATCCTTCCACACCCAACTAGTAACATGAAATGTGTTCCAAAACCGATACGACAAGATATTTCGTATTTCGTTAATGAAGAATATTTTATTCAGGAAGATTTATATATTTGTATACTAGCCGATCCTTATGATTTATTACCTTTGCTTAATAAGTTATCGTCTTCGACAACTATGCAAGTCGATAATAATAATTCGGGTTCTTTTAAAGAATTGCATGTCAAATTTCCAAGGATTCAAATTCCAACTTTTTCGGGAAATTACGACGAATGGCCAGCTTTTCAAGATTTAACGTACAAAAGTTGCATTATTTGAAAAGCAGTCTTACGGAAGAAGCCCTGTCACTCTTGAAACACGTTCAAGACATCAATGCTAACTATGAAGAGTCGTGAAACATGCTTAAAAAGCGTTTTGGCAACAAGCGGAATATAATTTGAAAGACGTAAACGTACGTAAAGAAAAATTACTGTACAAGTGCGAGTAACCTCAAATCTACTTTGGATACTACAACAGAATGCCTGAATGCATGTGGGCCCAGAGACTCACCGTGATTGGGAAGAAGATACTTATAAGGATAATGCTGAAAACTTACCTACATGGGACGCACTCAAAAACTTTTTACAATTAAAGTTCCGCATTCTTGAGCTTCTCACGCCACTAACTAGAGAAAGACCAACCCATAGAGGAAGGGAATACGCTGTTCACTTATGTACGAGTACTAAAGATACTGCGACTTCCACGAAACTAAGAGTTTCGCTATATGCAACGCAAATTACACATTGTGTCACTTTGAAAAATGCATCAAGCTAAGCCCAACAGAAAAATGTGATTACATAAAGAAACACAATTTCTGATTTAATTGTCTGGCCCCTGGTCACCGTGCGAGACGATGTCGCATGAAGATGTCCGGTACAACATCACATAAACGTCATCACATGCTCATGCACCATTTCAAGCCTATGACGTCATCAAGACAGCCAGAAAATTACAATAATCAAGACAGAAATAACGACTTTGAAGATGACCAAGCTTCTGCACAATCAGCCGATTCCAATATCACAATTTCATCACATGTCGCTTCTAAGGTGTCCACTACATTACTGGCTACAGCAGTTATACCAATAAGAGTTTACGAATCAAAACAAGTGAAAGTGTTGCGCGCGTTGATTGACCACGGTTCCTGGTCATTGTCTGCATTCATGATTGAAAGAGCAGCCTAGATGTTACGATTACGAACGCCTGTAAATGACACTATCACGGGCGTTGACTCTACTAAAACAAACGTTAAATATGCTGTAGAAATCGAACTTCTATCTAAGCACGGGCCAAAATTCAACATAAGCATCAAAACGTTCATAATTTCAATGCAACGGACTACTGCCGGTACAAACATCACCAGCACCTGGCTGCACCTACAAGGACTTGTTTTGCCTGACCCAACTTAGAATCAAACAAGACGAGTAGACCTATTACTAGGGGTCGATGTGTGTGCTAAAATAATAAAAAGTGAAGTTATCAAGAACACCTCGTGCTCAAAATACGACCCCGGGGTTGCATTCTGTTTGGGAACGTGGGAGAAAAACTAGCCGATAAATTGATTGTTAACCACCATAACCTTGACATAAATGATATGTTACCTAACTTAAACGAATGTGGAAAAAGATGCATACGATAAAGTAGTACTTACAGCAGATGATAGAAGGTGTGAGGAAATCTACGAAACTACAATTATAAGAAATAAGGACGGACGTTGTATTGTGACTCTACCAAAGAAAACTAAAATGCTATTATCAACCCCAGAAAACACGCAAATAATAGCTCTGCAACGTTTATCAATTAAAACAAAGATTCAAGAAAAACCCAAAATACAAGACAACAAACATCGGGTCCCGCACCTACGTCACATTGACAGAGCGAAGCCGGCCAGAGTAGAGCGTGTGCCTGCTGTACTACCCTATGTCAGAGGAGTCACAGACAAGGTTGGCTACATCTTGAAGCGAGCTTCCATTAAAACATACTTCAAGCCGCCGAAGAAGATTAGTCAATTTTTACCATCTGTCAAGTGTCATATCCCTCTACAAGATGCAGGAGTGTACAAGCTTGATTTTGAATGTGGTCTCTCTTACGTAGGACAAACAAAATGATCTATAGAAACCCGCATATAAGAACATATAACTGACTTGAAGCGCCGACGTTCTGTGCTTCAAGTCAGCGTTCCGGGAAATCTGCAGTTTGTGAACATGTTGAAGATCGTCCTCGATATTATATTAGATTTTATAGACCACAAATCCTCGCAAAAGAACATCGATTCCGGCTAAGGATGATTCACGAGGCTATTGAAATTAAAGAACATTCTAATTTCAATAGAGAAGATGGATAGATGCTGTCATCTGCTTGGCATCCTATACTTAATAAAATTAAATGCAAACCCAAGTATACCACTGCAAGAATTCAAGATATTGTAAGCTCATTCTGCGTAGGCCGGACTAAAAATTAATATTCAAAAACTGAAGGTAGCCGGGCTAACTATGACATCATTACCGTACCATGTACCGCTGATGTATCAAATTTCAACACGGACGACTGACTTTAAGATATAAAAACAAGTGTTTTGTTTTTGATGCCTGGTACGAAAGTAAACGTTACAACAGTATAACAGTGATAAATTAAATTACCTATGCGAAGGGGCGATGCATGAGCAGTAATGTTTAATATTAATATTATATTGTTTGTTTTGGAGTACTTTAACTTATTTTAAGTTTGGAATAAAATTTATACATCACCTTATATTAATATTTAGAGACGTTGTTGATCATATAAAAACCATAGCGTGTAAATGTTTGTGAAGCAATTTGCTACGAACGACTCTGTTGCACCGTTCCTTTCGTGTGTCGAGTGTTTGCTTATGCAAGTGCTGCTTACGGCTTATTTGCGAGTTCTAAGACTTGTTGTGTTACCATTAAGTGTATCAGCAACGTTGGAACAAAGCTAACAATTAATTGTTGCATGAGTATAATGTTAAGTAGGGTATTAACATGAACGTGAGCAAAATGCACCAATTAGCTTACTACCCCTTAAAAAAAGGGACGCTAGTTTTATTATAAACTTTTGCTTTGATTTTGTTTCAAATATGTGTCTCATAGATCAGTAGTTTTCCGGTCGTTGAAGTTTTACACGCGAGCAACCCGGATTTAAATATATTTATTATACGAGAAGTATACCCTCTCGTACAATCCTTTATGGAATAAATTGACAAACACACACACACGCTCCATCTAATGTTTAGTTGATGAAACCCTACATTGAAAATACACTGTTTTAGCTCATAAAAGCCTATTCATTCTTTAAATGAAGAAGCCCAGATTGTATTTGAACGGAAAGACAGACGCCCGAAAATTATTACAATATTATACTATTCGCATATACGGAGATGCCTTTTCACCCCTGAGAACTAAGATAGAATGTCTCGTTCTCATTAGAAGTATCCAGTTCTCACACTTACAATACGAAACACAGCAGCACTAAGCTGTCGTTTTACGCTGGTATTCTGTGATGCCCGGGCTACACTAACGAGAAATGCCGTTAATTATCGCGTTGATGGGGGTGTGGCCACCACTTATCGCGATAATTCTACAACGGCAAGAACAACGCCGTTTCCCGTTGGGCGATAACTCGAGGGGCGGTACATCAAAGAGATTAACGCAGGAATTAACGCGTTGAAGCGGCCACACTACGTGTCTCATTGTGCACGGTGAGCGCAACGGAGTCGCACGTATGGCTACGATAGAGTGGAATAATGAAAAAGTTATTACGTTTCTTGAGATTCTGCAAACAGAGCCATGCTTAGGCAATGCTAAAATATATTCATATAATAAAAATTTACACTCATCAAATATAAAGTAGCAGCGTCAACGTTCATCTTGCTTGAAATTCAAGGAATATTAACGTAAAGTGACCATACGTCCCGTTTTGAACAGGACTGTCCCTTTTCTCGGTCACCTGTCCCGTTGTCCCCAAACAAAGCTCCGGGACGCAAAATAGTCTCGTTATCCTAAACCGCGAGAAAATTTAAAACTATGAAGTTCGTCAGACACGAACGGTGCGAGAGCGGGACCGACCCAAAAATAAGCGAATGGGATAATTTCAAAGCTTTCGCAGAAATTCGTTGGGTGATTCAAACATTTCTCACCAACATTCTCAACATAAATTCTCTTCCATTTTAATCGAATATATTTTATGTATACCTGGTACAAATGCTCCAGTAGAAAAAGTATTTTTCTATTATGAATAAATTGTGGACGTCTGAAAAAAAATCACTTACAGGTTTCAGTTCTAAAGGCGATGTTGATAACAAAAATCAATGTAAATGAAGATGTTGATAACAAAAAAAAACTTGCCCTTATTTAAAATCATCACCGACTTGATTAAAGCAAATTTGTTCCACTGACAAATATAAATATAATTAAAAAAATTGTTGCATTTAATAATTACTGTCTGAGGAGCTTTGCTTTAATGAAGATGGTGAACTGGTGATTAATTTTTATTTTTCACAATTTGTTAAAATATAAATAATTATAATTAATGTGATTTCCGTGTAGTGGCGGTCAAGAATATCCACTACCCCATATCCTCCCGTGGGTGTCGTAAAAGGCGACAAAGGGAAACAGGCGGGAGATGGGCAGCAGCATCTTCCTGATAATAGCCAAAGTTACAATAAAAAAACTGCGGTTGGCAACCCGCTCGCCAAGCGTGGCAACTATGGCAATATACCCCCCATGAGCAATGACAATAATAAACGGCCCCCAGTCCCCGGCGGCCCTGCTATTCCTGGCTACGGTGGCGACCATGGTAAAGGCGGGGCAGGGGGTGCTAAGAATCTCCGGTGGAGGTTCGGTTGCCACCTACGACGACTCGACCTGGCAACGTACAACGCACGCACCCTGAGGACTGACGAGAAGATCGTGGAGCTGGAAAAGAGATAGACAAGTTGCGCTGGCATATTATAGGATTATCCGAAGTCCGAAGAGAGGGGGAGGACACGGTAATCCTCGAATCCGGCAACTTGCTCTATCACCGGGAGGGCGACCATCTGTCCCAAGGAGGTGTCGGATTTATCGTCCACAAGTCTCTCGTTAACAACGTTGTAAAGATCGGGAGTGTGTCGACGAGGGTTGCGTACCTTATACTCAGAATCACCAAACGGTATTCGCTGAAGGTCATACAGGTTTACGCACCAACTTCGGCACACCCCGATGAGGAGGTGGAGGAAATGTATGAGGATATCTCTAGAGCCATGCATTCCTCCAAAACCCAATATACGGTGTTAATGGGAGACTTCAATGCAAAACTAGGCACAAGAGAGAACGGTGAGCTGAAAGTAGGGAAATTTGGAATAGGGCAACGGAACCCAAGGGGCCAGCAGCTGGCCGACTTCATGGAGAAAGAGGGACTCTTTATGATGAACTCTTTCTTCAAGAAGCGGCCCCACAGGAAGTGGACCTGGTCGAGCCCCGACGGTTCGACAAAAAATGAGATTGACTTCATTATGACGACCAGACGACAACTATTCAATGATGTCTCAGTGATCGCGAGGGTGAAAACCGGCAGCGATCACCGAATGGTTAGAGGCACACTGAACCTAAATGTTAAGTTGGAGAGGTCTCGTCTGATGAAGTCAACGCTCCGTCCCCCTCGTGCTCTAATCCAAAGTCCCGAAACCTTTCAGCTCGAGTTACAAAACCGTTTTCAGTGGCTAGAAGACTGCAATGAAGTGGACGATATGAATGACAAGCTCGTGGAAACTGTCCATGTGGTCGGAGCTAAGTTCTGCAAGACCCGCCGCAGCAGAACACAAAAACTCTCCGATCACACTCTTAATCTCATGGCTGTTAGACGGGAGATGAAGCTACATTCTTCAAGAGATTTGACAGCATACAGGCAACTGAACAGACAGATCTCCAAATGCATGCGGCGAGACTTACGCAACTTTAATACAGCTCGTATTGAAGAAGCGATCGAGCGGAACCAAGGCTCCAAAGTCTTTGCCAGAGATCTGTCTGCCAGAAAGAGCCAACTGTCAAAGCTGAAGACCGAATGTGGCAGCATCGTTTCCGGGGCACCTGAGATTTTAAGTGAGATTGAGAGGTTCTATGGGCAGCTGTACACGTCATCGTTGGAGCCACACGCAAGTGTGAGTAACGATCCAAGAGCAAGTCTTATTCGACACTATTCCGAAGATATCCCGGACGTCAGTCTAAACGAGATTAGAATGGCTCTCCAGCACCTTAAAAACGGCAAGGCCCCAGGCGAGGATGGAATTACAGCGGAGCTTCTGAAAGCGGGTGGAAGACCGGTACTTGAAGTCCTTCAGAAGCTCTTTAATTCCGTCCTCCATGGTGGCATTACACCGGAGGCGTGGAGCAGAAGTGCGGTGGTCTTGTTCTTCAAGAAAGGTGACAACGCTCTCTTGAAGAACTACAGACCGATTTCCCTTCTGAGCCGCGTCTACGTGCTGTTTTCTAGAGTCATTACGAATCGTCTCGCGCGCAGACTTGACGACTTCCAGCCTCCCGAACAAGCCGGTTTCCGAAAGGGCTTTAGCACCATAGACCACATACATACCCTTCGGCAAATTGTACAGAAGTCCGAAGAGTACAATTTGCCACTATGTCTGGCGTATGTGGACTATGAGAAAGCCTTTGATTCCGTCGAAATTTGGGCGGTGCTGCAGTCCCTTCAGCGGTGCCAAGTTGACTGTCGGTACATCGAAGTGCTGAAGTGTTTGTACAGTAGGGCTACGATGGCTATCCGAGTACAGAACCAGAATACGAAACCTATCCAATTGCAGAGAGGTGTAAGACAGGGTGACGTTATATCCCCGAAACTCTTCACCGCTGCATTGGAAGACGTTTTCAAGCTTCTGGACTGGAAAGGATACGGAATTAACATCAATGGCGAGTACATCACTGACCTTCGATTTGCCGACGATATAGTCCTCATGGCAGAATCGCTGGAGGAACTAAGCACTATGCTCAATGACCTCAATAGTGTCTCCCAACGGATAGGTCTTAAGATGAACATGGACAAAACAAAGATTATGTTTAATGTCCATGTCACACCTATGCCGTCAGTTGTTGGGAGCACTAAGCTTGAAGTTGTTGACGAGTATGTTTACCTGGGACAAATAGTCCGACTAGGTAAGTCGAACTTCGACCGAGAGGTCAATCGACGGATTCAACTCGGCTGGGCAGCGTTCGGGAAGCTACGACACATCTTTTCGTCAGAAATAACTCAAAACCTTAAAACAAAATTGTACAACCAGTGCGTGTTGCCAGTGATGACCTACGGAACTGAAACGTGGTCCTTCACTGCTGGCCGTATGAGGAAGCTCAAGGTCGCTCAGCGAGCTATGGAGAGGGCTATGCTCGGAGTTTCTCTGCGTGATAAACTTAGGAATGAGGATATCCGCAGTAGAACCAGAGTAACCGACATAGCCCAACGGATTAGTAAGCTGAAGTGGCAGTGGGCCGGCCATATAGCTCGAAGAACCGACAACCGATGGGGAAGAAAGGTTCTCGAGTGGCAGCCTCGTACCGGTAGGCGAATTGTAGGGCGTCCCCCCACAAGATGGAGTGACGACCTGGTAAGACATGCAGGAAGTCGATGGATGCAGGTGGCTCGGGACCGTGCTTTGTGGCATTCCTTGGGGGAGGCCTATGTTCAGCAGTGGACTTGTGAAGGGCTGTAATGATAATTATAGTGAACACTAATTGTATAAAGTTACAGTTTTTAAATAAATAATGTTAAATACTGGATGGTATTTAGGGGAGATTGAGTTGACCTGAACTGTAGCAAGCAGGAATTTTAAATAAAAGACAACAACTGCGTACTGATCTCGGAGTCGATCCCCGATTCGATCTCGGTTATTGAAAATAAATCGCATAGACCTATCCATATTGCGGAAGCCGAACGCTAACGACTTCTAATTCGAAGCCAACGCCATCTATCGAAGACGTTGGAAGCTTTACAAAGTGTTAAGTTGCAAACATTCCGCCCACCAAGGACGTTACTGAAGGAACGTCCTTCTAAAATGAACTAATTATGAACTAAAGTACTATTAATTATTTGAACTGCATAAGTACATAAACACAAGTGCTTGGCCTGTAAAGATTAAATAATTTGATCTGTTCTGCAAGAAAGCACTGTGAACTAATTATATAACAAGTATTTACAATATTTTAAAGCTAAACATGAACTACTCTAGAGTATAGAATATGAACTTATAACTAGCTAAAATATAAACAACCAATGTGAGCTTAAAACTAACAATATGTAAACAGCGTAAATATACTTAAAAATTAATGTATAAAAGATATATAATTTGATTTTGCACATTTGGTTTTAAATTAATAATAAGAGTAAATTTTTGGTATAAGTTGATTCTGAAAATATAAATGTTAATTTGTTATAAAAGCAACATGTGTAAAAGAAAAGAAAAATAACAAATATTTATTGACTTACGGGTAAAATACATAATTTGGATGTTGGTCTTTTGATTGTTGAGGATTTAGTGCGTAACATGACAACACGGGTGATATTATCATCCCCAGGATGTTTCTCAATGATCCTACCTAACAACCAACGACTTGGCGGTAAGTCGTCTTCTTTGACAAGCACAATATCACCAACCCTTGGCTCAGCAACTTGGGACGACCATTTATAGCGATGCATCAACGTTACAAGATATTCTTGTGACCAACGTTTCCAAAATGACTGAAGAATGCGTTGAATTAATTGCCAGCGAGATAAATAACTTATATTGGTATTTGTGTAATCAGTATCAGGAACATTTAATAATGGTTATCCAATCAAAAAATGTCCCGGAGTTAATGGTAGTGGTTCACCAGGATCATCAACGTTAATTGTGCTCATAGGTCGCGAATTTAAACACGCCTCTATTTGACTGAGGAGTGTCGTCAGTTCTTCAAAGGTGAGAGTCGCTTCATCGATTACTCGCTTCAAATGGAATTTTGTAGATTTCACTCCTGCTTCCCAAAGTCCACCAAAGTTGGGACTGTGAGGAGGAATGAAATGCCACTCTGTACCATTCGTTTCGAGGTGTTCGGCTACTGATGACTGAATAGCTGTCAACTGCAGTAACTCCCTGGAGGCACCTACGAATGTAGTGCCATTGTCACTCCACAGTTTGGGACAATGACCTCGCCTTGAAACAAAGCGTCTGAACGCCGCTAAAAAGGCTTGAGTGCTCATGTCACTCCCTGCTTCTAAGTGCAGCGTTCGAGTGACCATGCATACAAAGAGGCATATATAGCCCTTGTATGACCGATGACCACGCCCTTTTGTTGTCCTTATGCTAATTGGACCAGCATAGTCAACCCCGCTATGAAGAAATGGTCGAGCTGGGTTGCAACGAACAGCTGGTAGTGAGCCCATGAATTGGTTTTTTGTACTGGCTCTTTGCCTGGCACATATGACACATTTGATGACATGATGTTTGACCAGATTTTTAACCCCAATAATCCAGTAGGCTGTTCTCAAATAGTTAATCATGAGCTGGGGACCCCCGTGGAGGGTTTTATGGTGAGCGTCAGCTATGATTAACTTAATTAGGTGACCGGAATGAGGCAGGACGATAGGATGTTTCATCTGTTCGCTGAGCTCTGACTTTTCCAGTCTCCCTCTAAATCTCATGATGTCCTTATCATCAAGGTAAGGACAGAGTGACCTTAATGGGCTTGATTTTAATTGTATATAGCCTTTGTTCTTTAATTCTTCATATTCTGTTGTAAATAGTTCTCTCTGTGTTTTTCTTATACAACTTTCGAGTGCAGCGTCTAATTCTATATTTTGTAAATATCCCTTTCTGTATATTTTGTTCTCCTTTAAAAATCTACGACAGTATGCAACAATCCTAACTAATCTTCGTAACTGAGAAAACCGATCAAAGAACGATTCGTTTGGAATTGTTGCTACATGTACCTTTGCTGACTCTTCTAAATCTGTAGTACAATTATTGTGATTTGGCCTATTGTAAACTACGTTTTGTAGCTTAAGAAATGGTGGTCCAGTAAACCATAAATTGTTTTCTGGTATTGAACTAGGAAGTATCCCTCTCGAGGCACAAACTGCTGGATTATCCTTTGTGGAGACGTGAAACCATTGCGACGCTTTCATTCAGGTTAATATTTCAGATGTTCTATTGGCCACAAATGTCTTCCATCTGCTTGGGTGGCTGTTTATCCAAGCCAACACAACAGTGGAATCAATCCACGCCTTGACCTTTTCTTGAGAAATATTCAAGACCTCAGCTGTTTGCGATAGCAGTTGTGACAGCAAGACCGCTCCACAGAGTTCCAATCGCGGAATACTTATTTGTTTTACTGGTGCGACTCTAGTTTTAGCAACCAGCAACGATACATTAATGTTACCATCTGAACCGACAACTCACAAGTAAACAGCAGCTGCGTAAGCTGTTTTGGAGGCGTCACTAAAACCGTGAAGTTCCAGATAGTCGTTCGACTTTGTACCAAGCCAACGAGGAATCCGAAACTTGGTGAGTAATAACAACTCTTCACGATACGGTCTCCATTCATTTATTAAATCATCGGTTAGCTCCTGGTCCCAATCAACACCTGCAAGCCACAACTTCTGTATGAAGACCTTCGCTATAATCATACTAGGGGCTAACCAACCTAATGGATCGAAAAGTCGTGCTATCACAGAAATAATAGCTCGTTTAGTTACAGGTGCGGTCGTGGACATCGGGAGGTTCACCGTGTACTGGAAGCAGTCTGCGTTGCGGTTCCAGGTAAGTCCTAGAATTTTAATAGTACTGTCAAGTTTTATTTCTACTTCGTTTTGCTTATTTCCTGATTTATTTGGTTTATATTTTTCTATTGATTTTATGTCCTGTATGATATTGTGATTATTTGTGTTGTCCTTGTTATCTTTTGTCCTGTTTTGATTTATTTGTCCTTTTAGTATATTTCTTTTTTATAATCGTTTTGTATTTTTTTTTGATTTTCGAATAAAATCGATTTGTCCTATATTTTGTTTACTATGTCTTGATTATTACTGTTCCATTTTTGAAGCGCAAATCCACCCTTTCCTAATAAGTCTGTCATTTGACGATGTATTTCCAGACCTTCATCTACGTCGTTACAACCGGTCATCAAGTCGTCCATGCAGAAGCAGCTGAGAATCTTATCTGCAGCAACTGTATAATTGTGGCCTTCATCGTAGGCTACTTGATGAAGTGTTCTGACTGTTTGGTATGGTGCTGATGCCGTCCTAAATGTAACAGTCACTAGTTCGTAGTCCTCTATTTCGATTTCAGAACTGTCTTGCCATAAAACACGCTGAAACATTGCATCTTCATCCGAAATCCTGACCTGGCGGTACATTTTAACAATGTCTGCTACCAGTGCAATAGGGTGAAATCTCCATCTTAAAACTGTGTGTCTCAAATCAGACTGCAATGTAGGTCCCACCATCAACGTGTCATTGAGTGAGACTCCATTGTTGTTCTTTTCGGAGGCGTTGAACACGACACGTACCTTCGAGGTAGTTTTGTCCTCCCGGATTACAGCATGGTGAGGTAAGTATACCGCTGCATCCCTATTCTTGTCTCTTTTATCTATCTTCCTCATGTGTCCTAGTTGTAAATACTCTTCCATTACCTGCTTGTATCTTTCCTTTAAATCTACATCCCTTCCTAACCTTTTTTCTAAAGATTTAAATCTCCTTTCAGCGATAGCACGAGAGCCACAACCTTTACAAGATGGATTTTCTTCGCGGAAAGGTAATCTTACTACATATCTTCCACTGACGTCTCTTATGGTAGTTTTACTATACAACTCTTCGCACTTCTTCTCCTCGGGTGTCAATATTTTCTTTGAACTATTTTGCTCTTCAATTTCCCAAAATTGTCTTAATAATTCGTCATCACTAAGTTGTGCATGTAAGACATTAATTTTTGTTGAACTTTCCCTACTGACGGCGCCAGACAGGACCCACCCTAAGGTAGTGCTTTGAGCAATCAGCGTACCGGACGGGCTTTTAACAATACCTGCCTTAATAATACAACTGTAAGCTTCAGCGCCCAACAATACGTTTATCTTATTGGGCGTGTTGAACTCTGGATCTGCAAGCTGTAGCGTATTAACGCTTAACCAATCTAAAGTAGTGTGTACTTTGTATTCAGGTAAGTATGACGTGATTTTGGTAAGTACGTAAGCGTTAACCGTAAGACTGAATACAGGATCTACTCGCGATTTTATATTTAAATGTATCATGTACGTTGCTTTGGTTGAACTATTGCCGCCAAGGCCTGAGATAGTTCCTTGGATCGGGATTTTTTTTCAGGTTGAGCAGCTGAACTACGGCCTCTGTAATAAAACTTGCCTGCGAACCCTGATCGAGCAAGGCTCGGACCATCTGAAAGTCACCAGAGCGTGACTCGGCTTTTATTAGCGCTGTGGCTAATAAAACCTGTCGGGACTTGGGAGTATTACCTATTGACAGACATGAAACAATCGGGTCAGCATTAGGTGAACTAACACTGCTGACCGTCGATGCCGTCGAAGGTTGATCCATTTTGTCCGACTCCTGGCTAATAATATGCAGTAGCGAATGATGGCGCCTTTGACAAACCTTACATGCAGTGGGCTTTCTACACTCCGAAACCATGTGATTGCCTCCTAAACAGTTGAAACATATTTTATGTTTTACCACAAAATCACGACGTGCTTCAACCGTCTGTTTTGAGAACTTCTTACAGAAACACAATTTGTGTCCTTCTTAGCAAAACTCACATCGCATTGATGAACTCGTAGTCAACATTGCCTTCGGAGAGTGAGCAATTGATGCTTTATTAATGTTGTTGCCCTGGTGAACTGGTACCCTTTTAGGATCTAAACATTCTAACGCACGAAACTGATTTTCTATAAAAGACTTAAACTGGTTGAAAGTTGGTAAGTCATTGCTGGAGTCATTGTTGCTAACACTAAGCTCCCATTGCTTACGCGTCTCGTTATCCAATTTAAATGAAACTATGTGAATTATAATAACATCCCATGTGCTCACGTTAATACCCAAATTGTTCAACGCATTAAGACAGTCACAAGTGGTATCAAGTAACTCCTTCAGAGCTGTAGATGATTCCACCTGCATACGTTTTTGATTAAACAACCGTTTAAGAATACAATTTGTTAAATATTTTCTATTATTATAACGCTTCTGTAATTGATTCCAGCACTGAATATAATTGGCATCAGTTACAGGTGTGTGGCGAATCAATTGTTCTGCTTCACCGGAAAGGTGGCTCTTTAGATAATGAAGCCTTTGTACATTATCTAAAGATTCATTATTATGTACTAATGAGGTAAACAGATCGTGGAATGTTGTCCATTCATCATATTTTCCTGAGAATGTTGGAATGGATATTTTGGGCAACTTTACGAAAGAACTACTTGATTTATTAACGGTGCTAGAAGTATTGGTTTGATTTAAAGAATCTTTAGCTGACCGAATTGTGTTAAGGGTAGTTTTCATTAATCTTTTGTAAACAATATAAGTGTCCTCTGTAGCATCATAAATATCAACAACCCTTTGTGATATATCTTCTGCTTTGAAACGTTCGTATAACTTAGTATTATTTTCTTTAAACAATGCCCAATCCTTTTCTAATAATTCTTGTCTTGTTTCTACATACTCTATGGTTAACCTATCTTTACCACATTTTTTAAAATTAGTTAATCCCTTTCCTATAACATTTTGTTGATCTTTTAATACATTAATGAATCCTTCCATTTTATTATTTATTTGATTTTGTAAATAAATAAAATGTGTCTAAATTGATTTCAATTTGATTTAACCTTGTAAATAACAATGTAAAGTTGATAAAACTATGTATAAAACTTGTTTTTATTTAAAACAAAGTGTTTCAAATCTATGTTGGCAAAATAAAAATCGTAGAAATAATACAAGTACCGTCAACTAAGGCATCTTTACCATAATTTTGAAGGAAAAAGTTAATAAATGGAAAAATAAAACACTTATGATTAAGCTATTATTTTTAATCGATGAATATAGTACTTCTTCGTTGTTTTATAAATGAATTGTTTCTCAGGACTGCAAAATCACTAAAGTAGCACCAAAAACATGACACAGGTAAAGAAGCCAAATGGCTACTTTACCTATACAGTATTTCTCGATAAAATGAAGGATTTATAACTGAAATTGGTAAAGATACCCTTTCGCTTTACTTTCTCTATTTAGACATATGGGTATTTTAATTAAAAAGGGTATATACTGGCAATAAATGCTGGTAGGCAAAGATGGCATGGACTCCATTGAAATTCTCATACAAATGTAATTAATTATCAGGGCTGCCACAAGTTTAAAAATTAAGTTAAAATGTATGCTATAAAACATTGATTAAATGCAAGTCAGACACTCGCATGAGTTATATAATGTATATCAGGCACTAGTTGTTCCACATTTATCTTATTTATACTACCATAGTTTCAGCCAAATTGTATTGATAATTATACTTAATGAAACTCATTATTCCAATTTATATTTAAATTTGACATCAAAATATAAATATCCACACCGGTTTTTATAAGGATTTGGTAAAATTTGCACTATATCATTTTCGATTACAATACTTGTATCGGGTACTGTGGGCCAGTAAAACCCGCCATTTTTATATCTCATGAATTTCGCAAAAACACCTACACGCTCGGATATTTTTGTAATCAGGCCACAGTAATACTTATTTGTATTTTTGGTACTTTCAAACTTTACCAAGATGTATTGTCCAACACATAAACTTTGGCTATAAATGCCTTCTCATTTTGTTCATTTTTTGTCTCTTCTTCTGACATAGTCTCTTCTAGTCTTCTTCATTTTATCTTCTGTTCTTTTTTTCATCGTTTTCTATTATCAGGCTCTTTATCTGATGTTTTCTTTCGTGCTTCTCTGTTTTATGTTCTTTTGTTCCTAAATATTTTATTTGTTTCACTGTTTCCTGTTCTTTCTATAAGTCTCTCTCCATTTTATATTCATTTACCGTCTTCTGTTTTATTTCCTGTCCTTTCCTTTTATAGCTTTCTGATCTCAAGCTTGCCGTCTCATGTCCTTTTGTTACCAATTCGTTCATGTGTTTCTCTTTTCCCTGTTCATTCCATGAGTCTCTCTCCATTTCATATTCATCTACCATCTGTTTTTCCATCTCATGTCCTTTCCTTTGATCTCTTTCTATTCTTAAGCTTTTTTTCTCATGTCCCTTTGTTTCCAATTCCTTCGTTTGTTCCTCTATGTTCTGTACTTCCCGTTCGACTTTCTCCATGTCATATGCATTTACCATCTCTTTTACTTGCCTTTTATCACTTTCAATGTTTTTTATCTCATATTCTTTTTTTTCAATTCCTTAATTTGTTCCTCTATTTCCTGTTTTAACCATTCTTCTTTTACTTTGTAATATTCTGTTCTCAAGCTTTCTGTTTCATGTCCCTTCGTTTCAAATTCGGTCATTTTTTCATCTCTTTCCTTTTCCTTCATTTTCTGATCTTCTATCAGTTGTCTCAATAAGTAATCCTGCATGTCTTCAATTGAATCGTAGCCCGAAGAATCTGCATACTGCACAGAGCAGTCAGAGTCTGAATCAGAAGAATTTTCGTGGAGTTTTTTGGTTCTCATACCCTTCCTTTTTACATCTTTTTTCAAAACTGTCTTTAAAACAGATGGTCCAGCGTTTTATAATTCTCTTTTTATCGTAATGCCGGATGGTCCAGCTTTAGCTTCTTCTGTGTTTTTCGTTTGTGTTTTTTTATTCTTGTCTGTTGGCGGTATTCTAATTTTTGAGAGAATAGTTATTATTGACCTCTTTTTTTCTGGTATGTCATTTTGCACTACTTGTTCACCACTGTTCATGACAAAAGTATAGTGACAGTAAAGTATAGTGACAACCCTAGGTACAGGTAAAGACGCCACTATACAAACTGTGGCAACTTTACCTCACCCCAACTATCATTACCTATGCAAATTTCTCTTAAAACTGTTAAGAAATTACCGTTATAACAGCTGCCTCGTCTTCTTAGGAAGGTTATATATAATATATATCAATTCTACTTACCTCAGCCAAGTAAATTCACAAGCACAATTAAAATTTCGACCAGAATTAGCTGCGACAAATGTCCCGCGATTATCAACAAACGTTAATAACTTGTCATTTGACAATGCTGCCAGTATAAAAAAAAAGGTGTGTGACCATTGGCTCATTACGAAATTACTAATGTGTCTATAAAATATCTACCAATAGTAGTTTCTGATAAAAATGATTTTTCTTATTACTTGTCAGTGGTAGGTAAAGATGACAAGGGAAGGTAAAGATGCCTTAGTTGACGGTATCAAGACGCTTTTGAAAATTTTACAAGTGTTTGGAAACACAAAATCTGATAGAAATCGGGCATAGGTTTCCCGTTCCCCCGTTTTCTTTAAATTATTCTATGTCCTAATACTAACATGCACACAAATTGACAAATACTAAAATAAACTAAGTCTAAAATTGTCCTTAAAATTTTACAAGTCCAAGATAGTTGTTCACTTTTTCAAAGTTCAAACTGACGTTAGAATAGAGTTCAAATTCACTCGATTTGTGGACGATGTATATAAACAAATTGTACTCACGAAACTGCACTTCACTCAAACACCTTTGAACCTGCAAGTGGCGTCCCCTGTGGCTGCCAGCTGTACTGCGCGTGACGTCGTGTGATGGCTGCGTCTGCGTCACCTTGCTGCGTCGTCTGGGGTGTTGATCTGAGAGTGGCGCCCTATGGTGGCCACTCCTTGAACTAATCCGCTAAAGCTGGCTCAGCTCACCGCCTATGCTGGGTGAAGCTGTCGCCACTGGTGCGGAGGACTCGTGTACCTCTCTGTAGCGATCCACTACAAGTACACGGAGAAGCGGGCCAGCGGAGGCCGCTTTTAACTCAAAAAGGCCTGTCCAAACGATCCGGCTCGTATGGGCCAATGTTAAATACCGGATGGTATTTAACATTGGCCCATAAGGTTTTTTACTGTACCTGCTAACTGGGAAGTATAAATAAACCCATGTCCCGTGTTGAGTTAAAAAATAAATGGTCAGTATACTTTAACGCCGTTCAACGGCGTTGAAATTGAAATGAAGTCGACCGTTCCAAGTGTGGCCACTCAGTTTATCGCGTTAAAATTAAGGCAATAATTGTTGCGTTTTTGGGCATTGACGTTTCTCGTTACTGTGGCCCGAGCATATAGCGTGGTTCTTCGCTGTATTGACGTAATTAATTGAGACAACCTTTCTTTTCCAAGTTCTGTTTATTACTGAATTAAATTCAAAATAGGTACATTAATGGATACCGTGAACCACTCTACACCTTTCATAGCATTATGAAAAAATAATGGTATAAATTTTATTTTTTTTAACCAATATCTTTACGAATACCAGGTAAACCAGATAAATAAATGCAATTAATTACTATATCAAATTAATATTTTGTATAAAGAAATCCAATACAGACGGAACTTAACTTTTCTAATTTAAATTTATCCGGAATTAATTCAAAATATGAAGTGATTTACAAATTTTAGAAACAAAATTATATTAATTATGGAACTTTCGAAGCAACTTAAAAACAATATTATAAAGTAATGTATGACCTTAAAAATAAAATAATAATATTTTAATAAAAATTTAAAGAAGGTAACTACAATATCTAATAAAATAGCGCTGTTAAAAAATAAATGTATTTTTTTTTAGTCGAGATCGATCTTCAGGAACAAGATGATTCTTGTTCCTTTCTTTTGTCATATCGGTAAAGACGTCGTAACTTCATAATCGCGTTTCTTTTCAACACGATGTGTAATTACAATGCCGGCATTATATTTAATTTTATTCATTTTATATCATACATTAATTTATTCATAATTTATAATATGTCCTTGTGTATGTGACTGAACTTCTCCTAAACGGATGAACTGATTATGATGAAATTTTGTGTGTGTGTGTGTGTGTGTGTGTGTGTGTGTGTGTGTGTTTAAAGTGATTCGAAAATGGTTTAAATTCACAATTTGACCAGGTTGTTGTCGCATGCTGTTTTCGAGATCCAGAAACCACCATGTGAAGCCTGGGCGGATGGCTATTTCTTTTTCTTTTAATTCTTATGTCCGTGTGTTTGTTACTGAACTGCTTAACGGCTGGACCGATTTTAACAAGTTTGTATATGTTTGAGTGAGTCCCTGGATGGCTTAGATTCAAAATTGATCCAGTATGTCCAACTGTGAATAAAAACTTAGGTAGGGTAGGTTTAATTTAATAAGTGTTTATATACGTAACATCTGATCGTGTACTGGCGGCTGAACCATAAAAATTCAATTTTTTTCTTCATCGACTCATTTGGTTCAATAACTATTGAAATATTTACACTAAATGACCATTTGATAATTTCAATCTATTGCCTACTCGAGCAAATATTACTAGTATCGTTATCCTTGATATATATTTCGATCAAATTCAGGCAAGAGCTTGAAATGAAAATTGTATAAATCAAGAGCAGGAAACAGGATTACAGGTAACAGGAAAAGGAATTCCAATAAAGAAGCAAGTTGCCGACGTTAACACGCTATACAATATTAGTTCCTATAGAAAATGGCGTCACGAATTGGAAAAGATATAAATAAGAAAGTTCATTGATGTTAAATATTTAAGGTCTTTAAACATCGACTTTGATTTCATTGATTTATTCATTACAGGCTATCAAACGTCTTCTGTTAAACATAGGCCTCCTCTTATATAACTATTGCGAAAATTCCTCCCTCTAAGGTACTCCTTAGAGGGGGGAATGTTTTCCATAGTTACTACTTTTGTAGGAGCGTTGGCAACCGCAGTTTTTTCATTCTCGCTGTTTTATTTGTCTCTGTTGCTCCTAATGCGTTACCAGAATCAGTATTCAAACGTATAGAAATAACTTCAGAAAACTCCTTCCATAAAAAAATATTAAATTTTTATTTGCAAGTTGTATGTGGTTTTATTCCAATACTGTTACTCGCCAGCTAATTCAGGGATAATAATACCACACACAAATATATTACAAATTAAATTATATTATGGTCGAGTCGTCTGAAGTAAGGTTATTCCTATACGTTTGAAAACTAATTCTGATAACGAACTTAACAGAAACCACAGGGTTTTTGTAACATGTACATATATTATAATTTTGTTATAAATGCGTAATTTAGTCTCGGGAATATCGTAACGTTTGTTTCGTAATGTTTGCCGTTAACATTAGATGCATTTATGTAAGCTTACGCTAAGCTTGCTTAACGACGTCACAGCTGTATGCACACGACCTTAATAGATGTCAGCATTAAGCTATTCACCTACTTAAACTGCCACAGACTTTCTTTATATAGATAGCTGTAAATTATACATATATGAGTGGGTAGTACCCGTGGGTGTCGTAAGAGTTGACAGAGGGAAATTGAAATAAGAAATGTGCAGCAACATCTTTTTAAACAACTGGAAATAATAACAAAAACTGCGTTTGCTAACTCGGCTGCCAAGCATGACAACTATGGCAAACATTTACCTAAGAGGATATCTGTGGGGGAGTACTATGTTCATCAGTGGACTTTTATATGCTGTGATGGAAATTAAAGAACTTAAAGCAAAGTTACAGCCTTTATACAAACAGCTGCTGGGAGCAGATCTTCTCTCATTTCTGAGAGGACTGTGGAGCTATTTGTCAGCCAAGCTGCTCCAGTGCAAGATGGCGAAAACGTGTCATCGAAATATATTATTTTTCAAATACGTAGATTTCTTCACGATGGTTTTCTTTCACCGCCGCACACGTGGTAAATCAGTATTAACTGTCATTTGTGCTAGCGGGGATAGACGCGAATTTTTTTATGAAACTGAACTGAAAAACGAATTTGACGTGAGTTCATCTGGTTACTGGTCACTGTAGTCCATGAACACCTACAACTAGCTTCA
Organism: Parnassius glacialis; assembly: GCA_033319125.1. NCBI lineage: Eukaryota > Metazoa > Arthropoda > Insecta > Lepidoptera > Papilionidae > Parnassius > Parnassius glacialis. The sequence continues at coordinate 41,397,845 of JAVANC010000012.1, read as the reverse complement.
AACAAAGAATGCTTCAGATGCTTTGTTACCTCTGAAGTCAAAGTTGGAATGCCTTATAACCTGTAATCATACTGGCTGTCTATACTAGCTCTAGATTCACACTGCAGCAATATATTAATATGGACGCAGTACAAATGAGTCAGCTCGGCCGGATAGATCCATGCTGTCATAAAATATTTACTTAAAATAGCAGAATAATGCTGACATGTTTCGTATGGTGAGTGAGGAGAACTGTAGACCCTTTTCACTGATAACAAGGCATAAGGCGACCTTAGTCCAAAGTAATTTTCGGAGGTTCATATAGGCTATAACATGACTATACTTTATATATAAGTTAGCCGTATACCCTTTTATGATCTAATGATTGACAGTACATTAGTGATTTCTTGAATTAACGCAAATAATGCAGTGGCTTGATCACCCACGGTGAACTCAGAGGAACCTACATGTCAGACCCAAAGGATATTCTTACACCGACACTAAACGGTAATTTAAAAATTACATGTATATATAATAATATTAAATAATAATTATTAATTTACATTTTCCAATGAATAAAACTAACGAATTTCATATTTATTAAACATTTAAACCCAACGTCTCGAGCGCTATACAGTACCAATGGTAACAAGGAAGGTGGAGGAGAGGATTCCCTCGCAAAGATTTAAATACATTTGTAAACATTCTTTGTTTGAATTTATCGAACGTGTTGTAAAATTTTTGTCAACGTCCCTTGAATTTAAAACGCATTTTTTAACTCATAAAGACAAACAGTTCATGAAACAAGTTGTGGTTTCGGTTTTAATGATTTCCGTAGATCGAGATAATTGCATTCCTCGCTACGCGACGCCTATTATTCATGAAAATGAGAAGAAACTTTTGTTTCACGTTATACAACTGCATTTGATGAATTGCTTTTGTAGCTAAGAGAGCTGTAACAGAGGGAATGTGAGGGTTTTCTGAAATGCGCTTTAAATCGTCATTTTTGTTGATTTTACTCGTTTTTTATAACTTTCTTCTTTTGTTTTCTTTTAAAAATATTACCCACACATTGGTATTTTCTCTTGTATCACTGCGTCATAGAGCATAATTTTGATTTGAAGGTGGATAAACTATCGCAATCAATATCGAGGCCAGAAATCTTCGAGTAGAGTTCGTTATAAGTGCGAGCCAGTCTGGCTAGAGGGGATACTTTCCCAAGTTAGACCTATAAAGGGATACATTGAAAAAAGCGTGCGCTTTTCTAGGCAGTCTTGATGGCACCTTAAAGTTAAATAATTGAACTATTGCTGGACAATCAATACTATTATTGAGTGTTTTGTATAGGAACATCATGTCTGATATACTTCTACGCGATTGTAGTAATGTGCTTTGAAATTGTGCCAACTGTCTTTCGTAGGAATCATTAGTTTGATAGCTATTCGAATGGTATGCAAGATGACGCAGCAGTCGTTTTTGTTGAAACAAATGAAAACATTTTGAAGATAGTACAAGAAGACAAACTACTAAAGACTAAAAGAATTAGCAGTTATGAGGAAAAACAGAGTTCAGAATCCTACATGAATATTTGGGTATGAAACAGCTCAGTGCTAAGTGGATCCCAAAACTTCTTTCCGCTATTCAAAAACAAGAACGATCGCTGTACTCTTTTTTGTCCCTTTGTAAAGGCTGACAGAAAGAAGTATTGGATTAAATTGTTACCAAAAACGTTGTTATGAAAACCATGGTTCTTTATCATGATCTTCTCTCAAAAAAGAAATCGATAGAGTGGAGTCATCCGAGCTTAACGCGACCAATAAAAGCAATGGTGAATCAATCTCAGAAAAAGATAATACCTATAATCTTTTTTCTTTTTTCTTGAATTTTTCTGGTGGATTTTAAAAAACGCAACATGACAGTACAGTCAATTACTATGCTTCCTTGATACATCAGTCACGTGATGCTATTAAAGAAAAACATCGAGAGACATTATTGTGAGGAGAGTTGTTGTTTCATGACAATGCTCCGGCCACACTCTGGGGGTTTCCAACGCTGCCATTAAGAAATGCGGTTTTACTGACCTCGACCATCCACCATATAGTCCTGATTTGGCCCCTATTATATTATTATGTATTCCTAAAAATTAAATACAATTAACACTAATGATGAGGTGAAGTCAACAGTTTTGTCACATTTTGAGTGCAAAATTCTGACTATTTTTTTACGGGTATAGAAAAGTTAGTAAATTGCTGTGAATATATAATCTCAATATAATTATAATGGTTTAAGATTTATCCTTCATTTTATAGTTCAGACATTATATCCAGGGGCGTAGCTACTGCCGTAACAGCCGTATCAATGATACGGGTCCCCCTGGCCTACAGATGCCCCGAGAGTGTATAAACAAAAATTGTAAGGATTTATATGTGACAGGAAAGGCTATCAGAATTGTCACTATTGTCTATAGAGGCAGAAAATTTAGAAAAACTGAAATCGGCTTCAGCTATGAATGATAATAAATAAGTTCGCAGAACAAAAGGCAAGAATAGTTTGGAGAATCCAGAAGTGCACGCCTTATGAGCGTTTCATTAAATTTTCATGAAAAAAACGAATTGTATTCCTGACTTTTAAAATATATTATTTACGTGTTTTAAATTTAGATCTATTATTTTAACAGCTAGTGTAACCTACAGGGAAAGAAATGAATAATGTTTACCAAATTAAATCGATTACACAAACTATAAAATCGATATACGCTGTTTGGTATATGTGCCCTATGTCTACTAAGGACTAAAAAAAATAATGTCTTTAAATTTTTAATAGAAATAAAACTTATAAACTTGAAAATCATTTTATTAACAAACTACGTGTACTAGGGTATTGATATGAAATAGGGAACCAGTGAATGTAATTCTGAAGCTAATAAAAAAAACCCAGTCTTTATACGTCAATTACTTCGATAGTTATATTATACCACATTTTTGGTTATATATATTACCACATTTTTGGTTTCAATAAAGATTATTATTATTACATTATTTACGTGGTGGAGCCATGCTGCAGCTATATTAATAGTATAATTGTAGCAAGAATGGGTTGGCGACCGGGGAAGGACTACGCTCTCACAGAATACAGCGTAAAATAGCAGCTTAATGCTGCTGTGTTTCGTATGGTGAGCGTAGAGAATCGGAGACCCATTTTACTGGAAAAGAGACATTCTATCTTAGTCGTCACGGCTAACAACGCATCTGCATTTTAATTCGCAAAGGAAGATAGATGTAAATGTCTATGGTCCACAGCAAGCACTTACCATCAGGTGGACTGCGTGCTCGTTTGTCACCCTGATTCTACAAAAAAATGCAAAATCGACATCCTGACGTCCACGAAAATTTTTTCAAAGTAGCAATATAAAATGTTTTTGTAGAAAATATAAGATGAAATAATTAGAGTGTTTTCTTGTTACGCAAAGAGATTTAAATATATAGGTATAGTATAGAGTGGACATTGGGAACATTTATGTACAAAAACTTTGAGCTAGTGCGCGTGTGGCACCCTCTAGCTAAAAATAGCAAAACAACGCTAAGCATTTATTAAGACATATTTTAGCTATTCCCCAGCAGGTGACGCTAATAAATATAACCTCGTTTTAGGAATGTTACCGTTTCGATATCAAAGTATCGATAATATCGTTGAAGATTACTAAGTTTGAAATGCTTTTCGAAATAATAATAGGAAATATACATGATTGTTTTATTGTATAAATCTATCTATCATGACTTTCAACTCACGAAAAAATCATATTAACTTTTTACGCCCCTTTAGTGTCATGAAATAAAATATTTAATTTCCAATAACTAAGACATTTTCAATATTTCCAATAACCTTAAATATTGTAAAGGATTAAATCGGCATGCTGTATATTTTTTTATCGATAATCCCAATCGATAAACGTCCTCAATCACTAACTTTAAAATTGGTAACTAAATAGTGACGTTTACTGGATAACATTGGCGCTTATTAGAATAAAAATGAATGTTCTAGAACAATCTACTAGAAATAATAAAATTTAAAGGTTATTCAGTAAATAAATGTTATATTTACGATAATAAACCGAAATCACGTTAATTTTTTGCTCCATATCGTGACTTACAATATGTTAATGCACAACCGGGCATATTTTCTTTAAAAATATTTTTTTAAATATATGAAACTAAACGAATGCGTCTTGACTTTTTGACGATGTCATTAAGACTAAATGACAAAATCGGAGATATATCCTATAGGACATAAGTTACATACGACAATTTTGCTACTGATGTCCGGTCTATTATTAATACTACTTAAATCTCTTTGTTGTTACGGATACCCATAGTATCGTATAAGCATTATTTTGTGGTATAAGTGCAATATGGTTATGATAGAGGCATTTTAAGAATACTAAATTGCTTGACCTTAGCGTGTCGACAGTAAAGCACTACCTAATAATTCTTGGCGTTATGACGCGTGCAAAGGTGTATATTTGATTTGAATTGTTTGGCTAGTTTAGTTGCTAGGCGTATTAATTGTAAGTAATAGCTTATAATTAATATATAATTAATTAATTCAATGCAAGCGTTTTTGTTCCCTTTGAGAAAAATCTCTTTTACTCTTCATTTGGAACCCCCAATAAATTTTGATACAGGGCCCGTCTAAGGCACACTACGCCGCTGATAATATCATAATCTCCGTTTCTTTCTCTATGTGTTAATAAAGACCTTTTTGCTATATACGAACTTGAAACGATCCTAAAAAATTCCATATGTACTTTGACCGTTTAGAAAAATTCGTATAACATAAAGGATTTGTGTTCTGTCTTCACTCACCCACCAACGGTGTTAGTGATGTAAGGTATGTGGTGTAACGAACATGATAAAAATAATTTTAAGAATCAAAACACAGTAATAGTTGTGAGTATATAGTGATAGGTTTACTATGCACTTACCTACTACTTTTAATGTGTTCAGAAATCACTGGCTGGTCAAGATAGGATACGGAATTACTTGAGGAAAACTTGAATAAAGATAACTACTTCCTCGAAGAAAAGACAGGGATATTAGAGCGAAATAATAATACGGTTTGCATATACGAAGGCAACGATAGTATAATATGAATATAAAAACTGAGTTTTGGAATAGTGGCGAGAAAATAAATATGAATACAAACAAAGGGAGTTCCATAATCTACAGAGGATATGTGGCAAGAAATTGCAGGCAGAAAAAGGAAATGTGATGAAACAGGCGAAAAATCGAGATATGAATTACGACAGTACAACACAATATTCTATATTGTACACAGCAAAGAAAGATAAAAATAACAAAAATAAACAAATATTAAGGGAAAAACAAAATACGGTCTTATTAAAAGATTAGCGGGTGGGGTTTTTTTTTTATAGAATAAGGGTAATGACCGAGCACACAGTCAACCTGATTGTAAGTGGATGTTGTAGCCTATAAACATATAAAATGGTAATGCGTTATCACCCCTGAATACTGAGCTGTAATGCTTCGTTTCCAGTAAAAAGGTATCCGGTTCTCTACACCCGCAATAAGGAAATCAGCAGCAAGTTGCTATATTACGCTGATATTTCGTGAAAGCGTCATCTGTCGAGCCATGACATTCATGCTACTACCATAATAATATAGCTGCAGCTAAAATAAGAAAGGATACCAAGTTATGCAAAGACAATATACTTTGGGTAGATCAATGACCATAAATAAAAGGACAAAGAGAGAGGGGTTAGAGAGACATATAGTGTTTCTAAACTTGTCTCTTGAACACATGTGAAGATTGAGCACTTTAATTGAATGGAGCAAGGAGTTCTTAAGATTTTCCTTGGACCATAGGGAAAAATTATGACAGGACCTGAGCAATTCAAAACATTCTTATAGATAGGAAGGACTTAAAATATTAAATAAGATGCAGTGGAGGGCAGAAAGAATATGAGTACTTCGACGAAGAAGGGTTGATAACCACTTGAGTTTAGTGCAGCATTTCGAGACATAGTCATATTTACAAGCCAAAATATGAACCGTATATAGATATGTTAGAGTGGCTTAGTCTCGTTTATTTGCTCTTCGGTGATATCAAGGTAACAAATGTCAGGATAGTCGAGGATAGGGAGTAGTGAAGATTGTGCAAGCGTAATTTCAGTAAAAATGGATAAAAAGTAGATATATCTTTTGGGTGAAGCATATGCTTGGAATTTTAAACGGTTCTCAGTTAACACATATGATTGACTCCAGTCGAAAATAAAAGCGATATCCTTGCTTATACATTCAACTACTTTGGGAAGATCTTCACTGGTTGCTTGTAAATATATTTGGAGATCATCTGTATACAAGTGGCAAAGAGAAGAAATTTGAATTAAAGATTGCGAATAAAAGAGGAAATAAGACGCCGCCTTGCGGAACGCCAGCCAAGGTATCAAGCCGTTGCCGGCGTCGGTACAAATAACTGTGAAACCAGGAAATTGCAATTGGAGATATGTTTAGAGGACGCAGTATCCCTAGCAGAATATCATGATCAACAGTACGTATTGCTGAAATCCAACAACACCTATATTTCACAGTATGTTTATTACTTGATGATGATGATTATACCGAAGCGAATGTCGTCCATGATTTTTAATATCGCCGTAGTCGTACTATGACCAGAACTAAAGCCAGATTGGAGAGGATTGAGATTGCTATTTATTAAATAGAACGAATTATTGTGTGGTTGGACAAGGTGTTCTATGACTTTTGAAAGGAAAAGAAGAATCGATATAAAACTATATTTGGAAAAACTCGAAGAATTTGCTTTTTAGTGTAAAGGTGTGATTTGAGCGCCCTCCATTGGGAAGGAAGAATCAATATACAACTGACGTCATCACTTCCGGTAGAGTCAGAATGGATAGAGAGTATATGTTTCCTAACATCATAATTTGCAAATTGCTCAAACACAAATGGAGAAAAGTCATAAGTGGGAAGCGATGAAAATTGAGTCAGTGTTGTTCATTTTGCAATATTATCCAAACAAGCACAGAAGGAATGGTGACTAAGCAAATTTGAATCGACGTTATTTGGTATAGAAGACGAACGTATTTTCCCAATTGCTATGGACCTTAAGAATTTCTAAGCACGACATTGGTCTTCGTTTTGTGCTGATTTGTGGATGTGGCGGTGTCGTTAATTTCTACACATTTTCAACCGAATTCAAAAAGGAGGAGGTTTACAATTCGTCTGAATCTTTTTTTTTTATGTGCGTTCACCGATTACTCGAAGACGCCTTAAATGATTTGGTAAATTCATTTTTTTGTTTCAAAGGGTTTACTTTCCAGCGATTTTTAAATTTTCGCGGCTTGAGTCGCATTTTTGTCTTTTTTGTTAAAAGCTTCAGAATATATCGATAGATCGTAAGATACACTCAATGTGATCTTCTAGTCCACCTGACCCATAGATGGGCAGAGGCAGTAGAGTCCAAGGGGGAGGCGTTGGCCATTAGTCTGGACATTGCGAAGGCTTTCGATCGGGTTTGGCACAAAGCGCTTCTTTCGAAGCTCCCTTCCTACGGGCTTCCCGAGAAATTGTGCAATTGGATCACCAGCTTCCCTGCAGATCGGAGCATCAAAGTCGTTGTAGACGGTGCATGTTCTGACTACAAGCCTATTAACGCTGGTGTTCCACAAGGCTGTGTGCTATCACCAACGCTGTTTCTTCTGCATATCAATGATATGTTGCTAACTGGTAAAATTCATTGCTATGTGGATGACAGCACTGATGATGCTCTATACACCGGCCGTGCTAATATTTCTCGGGAATACGTCTCCGAGTACCGGAACAAACTTGTGTCTGAAGTCGAGTCTTTGCTGGACAAAGTCTTGGACTGGGGGCGACTAAATCTAGTCCAGTTTAATCCTCAGAAGACACAAGTTTGAGCGTTTACCGCTAAAAAGAACCCCTTTGTCGTATCTTCTCAGTTTCAAGGCACTTCCCTAGTTGCCTCAGCCAGTATCGGAATCCTCGGCGTGGACATATAGAGTGACGTGCAGTTTCGTGGTCACTTGGAAGAGAAGGCCAAATTGGCCTCTAAAAAGCTTGGCGTGCTCAGCAGAGCGGGACAGTATTTCATGCCGGCACACCGCCTGCAACTTTACAAGGCGCAGGTTCGGCCTCACATGGAATACTGTTCCCATCTCTAGGCGGGGGCTCCCCAGTGCCAGCTCCTTCCACTTGACCGCATCCAGCGCAGAGCGGCTCGAATTGTAGACGACCGAGCCCTTTCCGATCGGCTCGATTCATTGGCACTGCGAAGAGATGTTGCATCCCTTTGCATTTTCTTTTGCATCTACCATGGGGAGTGCTCTGAGGAATTGTTCGGATTAATCCCAGCCGCCAAATTTCACGAACGCAAAACGCGGCAGAACTCTCGATACCATCCACACCATCTGGATGATTGACGGATCACCACTGTGCGATTTAGAAGATGTTTTCTTCTTCGCACGTCTTCCTTGTGGAATCGATTACCATCAGCGATTTTTCCGGACCGATACGAGTTAGCGACCTTCAAGAAAAGAGCGTACTCCTTTTTAAAAGGCCGGCAACGCATCTGCAATCCCCTCCCTGGTGTTGCAGTTGTTCATGGGCGGCGGTAGTCACTTACCATCAGGTGAGCCGCATGCTCGTTTGCCCCCTCTCCTATAAAAAAAATTTGGCGAACAGAAAAACAATTGAAAAATGGCAGGAAAGTATTTTATACATTTTGTTTTTCTTTTGCCTTAGTATCCTATATGATTTGATAGAAAAACAAGCCAAATGCAAACAGTACAACCAGGGAGATATTTCTTCAATTTTATACAAAGAAAATATGAAGAAACTTCTTCCCCGACCTATTCTTTGGCTTAGGTTATAGTAGCGAATTTAAGTTTTATTTTTATTTTACTTTTTTTTCGAACTATGCCAATAACTGATATTAAACTGATATTACTGGGTAGCGGCATGGATGACTTATTTCAAAGTAATGAAAAGGCAAAACATTCATTAGTCTTCGACTTTAATTTTATTGTTGCAATGTGCTAAATGAACGTTCCTTTTGAAAACACCACCTCTATATGAGTCCTTCCTGTGAATCAGAATTAAAAACAATTTTTTTAATCTATAGTATAGTATTAACAATAATAAACGGTGATCAAGATTTTTTTAATAGGATATGGGTGACAAACGAGCATACAGTCCACCTGATGGTAAGTGGTTGCTGCGGTCCATAGACATCTACATCTATCCTCGTTTGCGAATCAAAATGCAGATGCGTTGTCACCCGTGAGGACTAAGATGGAATGGCTCATTTCCAGTAAAAAGGGCCTCCGGCCACCTGCACTCACCAAGCGAAACGCAGAGGTAAACCTCTACTTTACGCTGGTATTCTTTGAGGTCGTGTTACCACCCCGGTTCGAGCCGGCCCACTCGTGCGACAGCAAAAGCTGCCGCGTGGCTCTACCACTGTTAAGATAGAAAAAAAGATAGATTTGGATATATACATATGTCTGGACAATTGTGAATGAATTGTTAACTAAACATATGTATAAGTATAATTAAGCGGTCTGTCTGTATTATTGAAATAACTGGCTGCTATTAAAACATAAATAACCTTTTTTATTTTTGTTCCTATGTCCCTTTCGGATAATTTTCTTACTGACTGAACCGTGTGGTAAAACTTTACAAATAGATAGAGAGGAACGCCAGAAGGGATTTAGGCTATATTATATCAGAAAATTGCCGTGTAGTGGCGGTTAAGAATATCCACTACCCCATATCTTCCCGTGGGTGTCGTAAAAGGCGACAAAGGGACACAGGCAGGAGATGGGCAGCAGCATCTTCCTGGTAACGGCAAAATGCAATAAAAAACTGCGGTTGCCAACCCGCTCGCCAAGCGTGGCAACTATGGCAATATACCCCCCATAATGAAAGTTACGAAGAGACGGCCCCCAGTCCCCGGCGGCCCCGCTATTCCTGGCTACGGTGGCGACCATGGTAACGGCGGGGCAGGGGGTGCTAAGAATCTCCGGTGGAGGTTCGGTTGCCACCTACAACGACTCGACCTGGCAACATACAACGCACGCACCCTGAGGACTGACGAGAAGATTGTGGAGCTGGAAGAAGAGATAGACAAGTTACGCTGGCATATTATAGGATTATCCGAAGTCCGAAGAGAGGGGGAGGACACGGTAATCCTCGAATCCGGCAACTTACTCTATTACCGGGAGGGCGACCATCTGTCCCAAGGAGGTGTCGGATTTATCGTCCACAAGTCTCTCGTTAACAACGTTGTAAAGTTTGAGAGTGTGTCGAGGAGGGTTGCGTACCTTATACTCAGAATCACCAAACGGTATTCGCTGAATGTCATACAGGTTTACGCACCAACCTCGGCACACCCCGATGAGGAGGTGGAGGAAATGTATGAGGATATCTCTAGAGCCATGCATTCCTCCAGAACCCAATATACGGTGTTAATGGGAGACTTCAATGCAAAACTAGGCACAAGAGAGAACGGTGAGCTGAAAGTGGGGAAATTTGGAATAGGGCAACGGAACCCAAGGGGCCAGCAGCTGGCCGACTTCATGGAGAAAGAGGGACTCTTTATGATGAACTCTTTCTTCCAGAAGCGGCCCCACAGGAAGTGGACCTGGTCGAGCCCCGACGGTTCGACAAAAAATGAGATTGACTTCATTATGACGACCAATCGACAACTGTTCAGTGATGTCTCAGTGATCGCGAGGGTGATATCAGAAAACTTGTCTTTTATAAAAAACTAAATACTTATTGATAAAATAAATGGTCTTTGATTATCTTAAGTATAAATATCGCCACAAAATTAGATCACATCAAAGCGAAACCGGGGCGGTATCACTAGTATATGATAATACTAGCTGATCTCGACCAAAGAGTTAATATTATAATCACTACGTTCTAATCAGAATGTTTTTTCTTGCTCTCGCTTATAAAACCGACAGTTTCGACACACTCGCTGGAATGATGTACTAGAATCGCGTCTTTTACAAGATGCAACCATGTTTTATTATGTGTATTCATATACGAGGAATATAACGTATATAGTGAGTGGCGGAAACTAGAGACTGACGTTTTACTGCTAATGAGGTAGACATTATTAGTCCTCATGTTAATCAGTGACATTTTGATTATTAACCGAGTATAGATGAAGGTGTACTGTTGGTCCTTACTACAATAAAACATGAAATTGAATATAGCTATAATATCATCTAAAAGAAGTTACAGATTATAAAAAAGCAATACAATTAATATTATCTACGTTCCTTGCTGCGAGATATTTAAATGGAATTAATTCCATCGCTATTTTGTCCAAGTTAGAATAGAGCAATTAAATTTGAGAAATGTAATAAGCATCACGTTAATTCCCATCTTATCCCGATCTCAATTATTAGTTTGTTTAAAATGAAAAAAAAAATCTCCAATTTCAAGAAAATTTGAAGATTTGTTCGCTCAATTAATTATGTTAACAAGTGCCAAAAACCTTGTCAATGCATATTCAAGGTTATATTATATAGGTGGAAGAGCCAGATATATTACAGTTTTAGTATGAATGGGTCGGCTCGACCGGGGAAGGACCACGATCTCACAGGATAGCAGTTAATGCCACTGTGTTTCGTATGGTGAGTGTAGAGAACCGAATACTCCTTTTACTGGAATCGAGGCACTCCTTAATAAGGCCGGTATAGACCGCGACCTAGTCAGTATTGAATTGGCGATATAAGCGAATACTTCGATGCTATATAACTGCGAAATAAAATGAACAGTAGTACAATTGAGTTTTATTATTAGTGTGGTTATTAGTTGTAATTTAAGTGTCAATTTTGATAATTCACTCGTCAGTTTTTAATTGTCTCGAACCCCAAGCTCGTAAAACTATTATTCCATTACAGCCTATAAAAGCCCACTGCTTAACATAGGCCTTCTCCATATATTTCCTCAAAGGATTCTGCCATAGTTGCCATGGATGGCAGGTGGGGTGGCAACCGCAGTCTGTTTTTTTCCAACTGTAATCAAGAAGATGCCAATCTCCTGTTTCAGCCGCGCTGCAGCAACATACTACGAATAGGTCAGCCAACTGGAGATGGTTCACGCTCTCACAAAATACCAGCGTAAAATAGCGCCTTATTGCTGTTGTGTTTCTTATGGTGAGTGTAGAGAACTGGAGAGTCTTTTAGTGGTAATGACACATTCCATCTTAGTCCTCTGGGCATGACAGGGCAAGGATGACAAGGCATTTATATCTATATCTCTATATATCATCTATATTTTGATTCTTACTAAAGAATAGAATTTGGGAATACATTGGGGATAGATGGACTTTGCGCTCTCTTTTCACTATTTTTCTATAAAGTCATTATGTAGATTTAAAAACCTGTCAAAATACAAGCATGTTTCATAAATTATTTACTTTAAACAGGAAAGAGTACAGGACGTAAACTAACAGATAAAGCTAAAAGATTTCTAGTGAGGAAGGAAATTGTTGACGTTAACCCGCTTAAATGCAAAGCCAGTTTCCGTGCAAAATGGTTTCGGTTTAATCTATTGTGAGATAGAAAATTTCATCCTCGCCATTTTAGTAGTTTCATTTGATACAGGTAAAATTTATTCATAAAAACTATGAAATAGATGTACTGTGGAACTAAAATTTAATTACTTGCTTAATCTTAAACTTACGTGACAAACAATCTTTTAGTTCACCTGATAATCCACTTACCATGTTTCCACAAACTGTAGTCATTTGCTAGTGGTAGAGCCATGCTGCTGCTATATTACTAGTATAGTTGTAGCACGAATGGGTCGGCTCGACCGGGAAACGACCACGCTCTCAAATAATACCAGCGTAAAATACCAGTGTAACGCTGCTGTGTGTCGTGTGATGAGTGTAGAGAACCGGAGACTCTTTTTACTGGAAACAAGGCATTCCAACTTAGTCTTCACGGGTGACGACGCATCTGCATTTTCACTCGTATTCGAGGAAAGAGAGGATGTCTATGGGCCACAGCAACCACTTACCATCAGGTGGACTGTGTGCTCGTTTGTCACCCTTTACTATAAAAAAAGAAGACGTCTGCAGATGCGTTGTCACCTCTTAGGACTAAGATGGAATGCCTCACAGGGTAGAATTACACTGGCTCTCTACGAGTACCTATATCAGACCAGAATACAGCTGTGCAAGCACTATACTTGAGCGGCAGAAATAGGCAAGAGGGTAATGAATCTACGCAAACGGGTTTGTAGGAAGATAATGGAGTCCTAACAGCTGGTAAGTTTACCATTTTTACCAAATTAACAAAATTTTACCATTTTTGAATATAGTTTTCAGTCCAGAAAGACGCACTGTAATAGCGCGGTGACTATTTTATATATAATCCACTCAGAAATAAGAAGAGGCCCGTTCTAATAACTTTCATTTTTTTTATAAAATTAAAGTGATCAATGAACTCACAGTCCACCCAATGGGAAACTACTGCATTCCAAGGACACCTACAACCAGTTACAAACCAATCAGGCTATAGATGCTTTGTCAACTCTGAAGATAGGTGGATTAGCAGCCTGTAACTATTCTGGCTCTCATTACCTTCAGACTGGTACACGGCAGTGCACATACTGCTGCTTGGCGGCAGAAATAGGTAAGAAAAGGTTAGTACTTTTTTTTATAGAACCTTCCCCAAAGGGACACTGAAAAAGGTTCCAACCACATAGAGCATACATAGAGATCACAATACATCGAAGAACCAAGGATTATTTCGAATCCGTTATGTAGTAAAACAGAAGTTGTTCAGATTTTGGTTTTCCAAGAAAGTAATACGACGAAAACGTGTCGTATACTGTAAGGGTATTTATGTAATGTTTCGCATAGTAACAAACGACATTTTCACACCGAGTACTAGAAGTATAATGTGATACGGGTCCATCGCGACCCAGATACAAAGGGATTGTTGGTGAACAAATTGTAATGAAATACCCTTATCAAGTACGTTTAATTGAATTCGGAATATCGTAATATAACAATTACATCCATGTAACGTTGTATCTTTTTGCCTTTTAAATAATTCCTATTGGAACCTCGTTATGTTTAACGGTATTTGAAAGGTAACATCATTTGATTAGGTAGGTCGTTCATTCGTAATTCGAATGAAATACTTTAATTCATTATAATTACCTACGATACTTTAATACATTTTATTGTAGCTGTGTACTAAAGTCTAAATAATGGTTTAAAGTGGTTTTTGATATGTAAAAATGGTGCGATTTTTTGTTTTAAATGACAGTGCATTGGAAATATTAGTGGAAAAGAGCTCCGTTGGTGATGTGAACCTCAATATAATGTGTCTTCTTTAGCGTCTTAAGATACTGTCGCCATCGACTGTCTGCTGGCTCAAGCTGCCGTCAAAATATCCCAAGAATTTCGCAATGTGAAGTGAAGTTTTTAAACAAATCATTATAAATGATAATTTCTGAATACATGACACTGGCAAAAGTGCAAGTGTCTCCGATCCCGTCGGAATGAATTTTCACAACAATCACAGAAAAAATCTTAATTGTATATGGTACCGTTACCGTTACTTTTAAAGCCTAATGAAGTCCACTACTGAACATAGGCCTCCCACATACATTTGGCAAGCGGATCAGCAACCGCAATATTATTTTTAGTCGTTATTAAGAAGATGCTGCTGCCCATCTCCTGATTTGTTTTCCTCTGTCGCCTCTTACGACACGCTACCAATGCAGACGTGATGTAATGCGGCTGAATGCAAGTTGTGAAGGCACAATGCAATTAAAATAAACCTAGCAAGCTAACAGCATAGCAAAGTGGCGAAGCAATCAGCTTTGTAGCGGGTTCTAACGGAAAAAAAATAATTTAAAAATAGCAGGTTCAGAGGCCTGGGTGATCAGTAATCGATAGCTGAAAACAGAATTTGAAAATTCGAAACCGTTCTCGAGATAATCGTAGGACAGACGGACAGACGGACGGACAGACGGACAGACGGACAGACGGACGGACGGACGGACGGAGAGACATCGTGAAATCAATAAGTGACTTCGCAAGCTTCGACACTTAATAATTACTTGTTTTTGAATGCATAATCTGAAATTTCCACAGCCAGTTATTAATTTCTAGAAAGAGACGAACATGCGCTGAAAATAATGTCATTTGCGTGCAGTAATACTTGGAAATATTATAGAATTTTAGTTATAATGTTTAGGGATGCTCAATTAGTTACCGTTACAGCTTATTAATAGTCTACTATTGAAAATAGGCTTCCCCTATAGATTACCTAGTAGAGAGGATATTTGCCTTGGAAGACGCTGCCGCCCATCTCCTGATTTGTTTCCCTCTGTCGCCTCTAACGACACTCACGGGATCATATGGCATGTGGTATGGGGCCGCTACAAGGTAAATACGTTATTTTATCATAGATCTAAAGCATTACTTTTTTTTAATATTATCTTAATAGAACTACATAGATAAAGCAAACTAGGCCAGTACTAACGATTTGTTATTTCAACAAAACCTATTTTCTAATCACGCGTTCTGATTGAGAGAAACGTTGCCGGACTGTGAACAGAAAAGAATACGTTCGAAACCAATACACTTATTTGAGGCACGTACACATTCGGATACCTGGGGCAAGAAATAAAACGCAACACAATTTCTTATACTACTTGAACATAAGCGCTTGCAATTACATTCATTAGATATAGGGAATGTTATAAAATATTTGTTTTTTTAATCTTGTAGTAGCAGTGGCGGTGGTGATTAAAGAAGGGGCTAATACTGCATTATGAATTGCCATATGTGCCTTTTTTGACACATTCTGACTTCTCACAATAGATTGAAGAGCCCCATTCACTTTATTACTGCGTTAACTCGCCGTTCTATATTTTTATCATATAAACCATCACTACTAAATACACACCACAAATGCATAAACACATCCACTTGCTGAATCAACTCCCCTTCTATTTTTATTTCACATATCGTTTTACGTCCTTATCTTTCAAAAACCGTCATTTTCGTCTTACTTGCGTTCACTTTCATTTCCTTTTTCTTTTAAAGACCTGTTCATTAACTTAAGTATCATTTGCAACTCGGCCGTCGACGACGCAAATATGACTTGATCATTGGCTTACAAAAGGCATTTGATGGTTAGCTCATCCATTCTTATCCCACATGCTTCAATTTTCAACGTTTCCATACAACTGTCCATAAATAGGTTAAACAGCCACAGGGAAACTACGCAGCCCTGTATGATACCGTTTCGGATGGCAAACCAGCCCGAGTAGACCCCGTTGATCCGCACACAAGCACTAGTCCCTTTAAAAGATTTTAATGCCTGTATCAAACCAACGCTCAACCCAAATGAGTCCAGAGTTTGCCATAACACATTCCTGTCCATTCTATCAAAAGCCTGTCCCAAGTCCATGAACGTACAAAAATCATTCTGGTTTTTGGCCAAAAACTTCTCCGCGAACATGCGCATGGAAAAGACTTGATCCGTACACCCGATTCCATTTCTGAATCTCGCTTGCACATTCCAAATTATTTTATCAGTTTCTTTCATAACTCTTTCAATTAACATCTTAGCATATAGTTTACGCACAATACTTAACAGGCTGATACCACGGTAGTTTTTACAGTCCTGTTGTGACCCTTTTCCATTATATATTGGGACTGTAACGGCTTTGTACCAGTCTTCCGGTACCCGCTTCAGTTCTCAACATAAATTAAACAAGGTGTACAGCAGGCTTGCCACCACTCACTTTATAGCCCTTAGCATTTCGAGAGATAATTTATCATATGCATTTATACTTTCATCACTAATTGTTCCTAATATTCTTTCACAACCAGACCTCTTCACCCCAACCACTCAATTAAAATCTCCTAACATAATAATATTTTAATTTCCCCTATATTTCAAAAACAATCCATACAATGTCCTAAAACTGCTTTCGGATATGAGAGGGCTTAGACATGACTGGAGCGTACACCCCTAACTCAAACAACTTCTTTAAGCCCACTTTCATTCGTATCCATAGCAGCCTCAGGTTTACAAATTCTTGAGTACGAATGTGTAAGCCTGAGGCTGCTTACACATTGACCCATTCTATTTGAAAGCATGATACCGACTCCCCCTGGCTTGCTCGCTCGGTCTCGTCTACACCAGACCAATAAGTGGTATACATGCCAAGGGCAGTGGTATCCTTTCCATTTCTTTTCGTCTCATTTACACATAACACATCTAAGCCTCTAACATACTTAATTTCGTATACTTCATCTATCTTATCATTCATTAATCCCCATACAGCAGCTTAGTTGGTAGAGGCGTGCATTTTTCTAATAAAAATACCGCTTTAAACCTAAATATTTCGCAACAGATCTTTGTAGCACCTAGGGTCTCTGAGTAAAACCTCGCAAAGACGGATGGTCGGCCAATGCGAAATTATAAGGGTTCCTTGTTGTTTAACTACGGAACTCTAAAAAGCTGTGTAGTGGTGGTGTAAGAATAACAACAACCCGTTATCATCACGTGGGTGTCGATAGAGGTGACAAATAGAAATTGAAACAGGAGATGGAAACAGCATCTTCCTAATACAAATAAGGCTACCAAGCATGGCATCTATGCGAAAATCCGCCTAGGCTATCCATGGGTTCCTACGTAGACCACTGGTCAACGTAGGGTAGACATACGTTCACCAGTGGACTTTTATATGCTGTAATGGATGGATTGAATTGTTGATCGTAAAACAATCAATAATAATAAAAATTCTGCGGCTGCCTGCCAAACGTGGCAACTAGCGCAAATGTACCTTATGAGACAATTTATAGTAATACAAACAGAAATAGATACTTTTGTAATTAAAAAAAAAAGATTATTAATAATACTTATAGAAGGTCACTCTTTTGTTTAATTTACCACTGGTTCAGAAACAATCTTTGTTCTGGGAAGAACCAGCAAGAAACCGAGCGGTACTTTTATATGAATTATGAATACTATATATATATATATATATATATATATATATATATATATATATATATATTAATATTTAAGCATATATTGCTTATATCTTATGTATATAGCATAGTAATTTATTTTTAAACAAGAGATTTGTCTACTTACTGATATTTTCATTAATTGCGGAATACTAAATTAATCCAGGTCTAAAGCAAAAAGGTAATCAAATACGTACATGTCCTTTATTCATGCCCCATTAGTTTCTTTTTTACATTAAATGAGTAATTATAATGCTACAACTTCTAATTCATCATTCCCGCCCTTCACAAGTTACATCATTACAACCTCCCGTAAGGAATGTTAACATACATTTTAATTGTTTTAATTGTTGTTTAAAAGTTATAAAAAAAATAATGAAAAGTAAAAGCCAACCCCAAGGAACTAAAAACAATAAGATAATTCCTACAAAATTGCTTCCGAAGTCAGAGGTAGGGCAAAGGTTTAAGAAAATTAAATGCTTTTCAACCCTGTTGATTGAACTAAACAATATCAAATATCCTTACCTTAAAAATGTAACTGTTATCGAATAACACAATTTTTACAGATTTTATCGCGTTTTAGTAAACTAGTGGACAATTCCCCCTGAAAGCATCCGCAACTTCGGGATCTAAGATAGGTATCCCCCGTGACCATGGGTTGCTGTAAAGCACCCGAAACGTCGGGAATTAAAATAAGTAAATAAAACGCGACTAAATCCGTAAAAATACTTTTATTCAATGTGTTTGCGTAAATATAAGAAATCATAATATACCTGCTGGGGCCAGCAGTGGGACATATGTCTATAACGATATACAAACTAGTAAAAACAAATTTTAAAATTTCGTAATGCCATAAGCAAAAATTACTAACGCTTTGTATAATTCTTTAAAAAATTAAGTGTTTTTTATAGGATAAGGGTGACAAACGAGCACATAGTCCACCTGATGGTAAGTGGTTGCTGCGGCCCATAGACATCTACATCTATCCTAGATTACACATCAAAATGTAGATTTGTTATCACCCTTAAGGACTAAGATAGAATGCCTCATTTTCAGTAAAAACGGTTTCCGGTTCTCAACACTCACCATACGAAACACAGCAGCGTTAAGCTGCTATTTTACGCTGGTATTCTGTGGGAGCGTGGTTCTTCCCCGATCGAGCAGACCGATTCTTGTTACAACTATACTACTAATATAGCTGCAGCATGGCTCTACCACGTAATTGATGATGCTATCACGTAGCAACCTACAAAAATATACAAAAAAAGAACATAGTGTCCTCCAGACCTAATTGCGGTCACGGCGGCCAGTATCAAGAGATACTATGCGCAAGCACAGCTGCACTCCGTATTCCCTAAATCTCATATTCCGATAGGATGGTAATTTGACACAACCAGAGTGAAATCAGGCGCTGGAACAACGGCTTTACGTGCTTTCCGAGGCAAGTGGGTGTATCACCACTAATTACTTGACTCCGGACTACTACTAAGATTTCCTTGTCAGAAAAACACAATATAATTGGTAAAACCAATTGGGCATACCTTAAGCGCATAAAAAATACGTATAATATGATTATACGGAATTTTTAAAGTAGTTTAAATACATTTCGACAGCACTATCGGCTTCAACACCCTCGAAACCCATGAAAATGATACCCATCATGAAAAAATTGATAACCATTGCAGCTGCCACCTTAGAATTACATTTCGACAGCACTATCGGCTTCAACACCCGCTTAAACCATGAGAATGACACCCACGATGAATAAATTGATATCTATTGCAGCCGCCATATTGGATTTACATTTCGACAACCCTATCGGCTTCAACTCTCTCGAAAACCATGAAAATGACACCCATGATGAAAAAATTTATACCTATTGCAGCCGCCATCTTGGATTTACATTTCGACAGCACTATCCCCTTCAACACCCTCGATAACCATGAAAATGACACCCAAGATGAAAAAATTGATATCTATTGCAGCCGCCATCTTGGATTTACATTTCGACAGCACTATCGGCTTCAACACCCTCGAAAACTATGAAAATGACACCCATGATGAAAAAATTGATATCTATTGCAGCCGCCATCTTGGATTTACATTTCGACAGCACTATCGGCTTCAACACCCTCGAAACCCATGAAAATGACACCCATGAAAAAAAACTTGATACCCATTGCAGCCGCCACCATGGATTTACATTGCGACAGCACTATCGGCTTCAACACCCGCGACAACCATGAGAATGACACCCATGATGAAAAAAAAGATATCTATTGCAGCCGCCATCTTGGATTTACATTTCGACAACCCTATCGGCTTCAACTCTCTCGAAAACCATGAAAATGACACCCACGATGAAAAAACTAATACCTATTGCAGCCGCCATCTTGGATTTACATTTCGACAGCACTATCGGCTTCAACACCCTCGAAAACCATGAAAATGACACCCATGATGAAAAAATTGATATCTATTGCAGCCGCCATCTTGGATTTACATTTCGACAGCACTATCGGCTTTAACACCCTCGAAAACCTTGAAAATGACACCCATGATAAAAAAATTGGTACCTGCTTCAGCCGCCATCTTGGATTTACATTTCGACAGCACTATCGGCTTCAACACCCTCGAAACCCATGAAAATGACACCCATGAAAAAAAAATTGATACCCATTGCAGCCGCCACCTTGGATTTACATTGCGACAGCACTATCGGCTTCAACACCGGCGAAAACCATGAGAATGACACCCATGATGAAAAAAAAGATATCTATTGCAGCCGCCATCTTGGATTTACATTTCGACAACCCTATCGGCTTCAACTCTCTCGAAAACCATGAAAATTACACCCACGATGAAAAAAATTATACCTATTGCAGCCGCCGTCTGGGATTTACATTTCGACAGCACTATCCCCTTCAACACCCTCGATAACCATGAAAATGACACCCAAGATGAAAAAATTGATATCTATTGCAGCCGCCATCTTGGATTTACATTTCGACAGCACTATCGGCTTCAACACCCTCGAAAACCATGAAAATGACACCCATGATAAAAAAAATGGTACCTGCTTCAGCCGCCATCTTGGATTTACATTTCGACAGCACTATCGGCTTCAACACCCTCAAAACCCATTAAAATAACACCCATGATAAAAAAATTGATACCCATTGCAGCCGCCACCTTGGATTTACATTTCGACAGCACTATCGGCTTCAACACCCGCGAAAACCATGAGAATGACACCAATGATGAAAAAAAGATATCTATTGCAGCCACCATCTTGGATTTACATTTCGACAGCACTATCGGCTTCAACATCCTCGAAAACCATGAAAATGACACCATTGATGAAGAAATTGGTACCTAATTCAACCGCCATCTTGGATTTATATTTCGACAGCACTATCGGCTTCAACACCCTCGAAAACCATGAAAATGACACCCAAGATGAAAAAATTGATATCTATTGCAGCCACCATCTTGGATTTACATTTCGACAGCACTATCGGCTTCAACACCCCCGAAAACCATGAAAATGACACCCATGATGAAAAAATTGGTACCTAATTCAGCCGCCATCTTGGATTTACATTTCGACGGCACTATCGGCTTCAACACCCTCGAAAACCATGAAAATGACACCCATGATGAAAAAATTTATACCTATTGCGGCCGCCATCTTGGATTTATATTTCGACAACCCTATCGGTTTCAACACTCGAAAACCATGAAATGTCACCCATGACAAAAAAATTGATACTACTTGCTTTTAGTACGTACTACTATTATTTATTCTGTGCTTTTAAAATATTGTAATAAAAAAATCTCTTATTATTATTATAATCAGGTATTTAAGAAATTTGGATATTCGAATATTGTGTATTTGTACAGCGATCCTTTTGAGCCGCTGCAAACATCCGAAACGATGTCCACTCACGACGGTGACTGACCAGTATATAAAAAGTACTCTGTGCGTCGAACTGAGTGAGTGAGTAAACTACTCTGTGGCTTTAGCTCCCTTTACAGAATTAATTTACATACAAGGCTACCTAATCAACAAAAATTTCGCCATTTTGGAGCCGAAAAAAATTAATTATAGCCAAACAAAACAAAATTACATTGCCATTTACATTCAGTGGCTTCCCACATGATAGATGAAGAGATTAAACATTAGATTGAGTTAAACAATTGATATTTTCAAAAGTTAGAGTGTTTACAAGCCTTCCGGACTTGATAAATCCACACTATAAGCCACTAAAACCCCTTTTTTATTTAAAAATAGCAATTAATCGATTTAAAAAAAATATTAATAAGTTCAACAATCATTTATCTTTCTAACAATGTGCTTTTTATATCATTTATATGTATAATATGATTGCTAGATACGATTTTATTCGATAAAACGTTGGAATCTTAATTTTAAGGCGATAGTAGAACATACCTTGCGCTTTCTTAAGCGCTTAAGGTATGCAATAACTTACTTTTACTAGACGTAAAATTCAACCACTTCAAGATCATCAACCGCCTTTACGACCACAAGACAAGAAAGCTGAATCATATAATTTTAAGAAGTCTGCAGTAAAAGGAGGAGTTTCTTATACCACCCTTGTGTTATAGTTGTAGCATGAATAGGTCGGCACGACCAGGGAAGGACTAAGCTGTCACAGAATTATCATTTTATAAATTCACAAATCCACTTCTGATCATAGGCCTCCCCCAAAGAATACCACAAAGCGCGGTCCTGACTCACCCGTATCCGTCGAATTCCTGCATATCTTGCCAGGTCGTCAGACTCCATCTAGTGGGGGGACGACCCACACTTCACCTGCCGGTACGATAATTTTTCCCCATCGGTTGTCAGTTTTTCGACCCATATGGCCGGTCCATTGCCAATTCAGCTTTCTAATCCATTGAGCTATGTTGGTCAATCTGGTTTTACTGCGGATATCCTCATTTCTAAGTTTAACACGCAAATAAACCCCAAGCATAGCCCTCTCCATTGCTCGCTGAGTGACCTTGAGCTTTCTCATACGGCCATTAGTCACCACGTTTCAGATCTATAAGTCATCACTGCCGACACGCACTAGTTATACAGTCTCGTTTTCAAGTTTTAAGGTATATCTGATGAGAAGATGTGTCTTAATTTACTGAAGCCTTCCCAGCCGAGCTGATTTCATTGATTGACCTCTCGGTCGAAGTTAGACTTAGTTAATGCCGTATCCTTTCCAGTCCAGTAGATAAAAAATGTACTCCAATGCAGCGGTGAAGAATTTCGGGCGATACAACGTCACCCTGTCTTACATCTCTCTGCAGTTGGATAGGTTTAATACTCTGGTTCTGTACTCGGATAGCTATCGTAGCCCTAATTATCACAAACAATTCAGCACTTCGATACGAACTTGACACCGCTGAAGATACTATAGCACCGCCCAAATTTCGATGGAATTAAAGGCTTTCTCATAGTCCACATACACAGGACATAGTAGCAAATTGTACTTCTCGGTCTTCTGTAAAGTTTGATAAAGAGTATGTATGTGTTCTATGGTGCTAAAGCCTTTTCGGAAACTGGTTTGTTTGGGATGCTAGAAGTCGCCGAAACTGCGTACGAAACGATTCGTAATGAGTCTCGAACAGTACGTAGACGCGGCTTAGTAGAGAAATAGGTCTGTAGTTTTTCAAGAGAGCGTTGCTGTCTTTCTTGAAGAACAAGACCACCGCATTTCTACGCCACGCCTCCAGTGTAATGCCACCATGAAGGACGGAATTAAAGAGGTTCTGAAGGACTTCAAGTACCGGTTTTCCGAATGGAAATGGAAAGCGAATTCTTTCAGTAGCGCCGCTGTAATTCCATCCTCGCCTGGGGAGTTGCCGGTTTTAATGTGCTGGAGAGGCATTCTAATCTCACTGAGACTGACGTCCAGAATATCATCGAAATAATGTCAGATAAGACTTGGTCTTGGATCGTTTCTCACACGATAATGTATACAGCTGCCCATAGAATCTCTCAATCTCACTCAAAATCTTAGCTGCCCGGAAACGATGCTACTACACTCGGCCTTTAGCTTCGACAGTTGGCTCTTTCTGCTAGACAGATTTCTGGCAAAGTCTTTGAAGCCATATTTTCACTCGACTCCTTCTTCAATACGAGCTGTATTGAAGTTACGTAAATCACACCGCATGCATTTGGAGATCTGTTGGTGCAGTTGCCTGTATGCTGTCAAATATGCTGAAGACTGCAGCTTCATTTCCCGTCTAACAGCCATGAGGTTAAGAGTGTGATCGGAGAGTTTTTGTTTTCTTCTGCGGCGAGTCTTGCAAAACTTAACTCCGACCGTATGGACAGTCTCCACAAGCTTGTCATTCATATCCTCTACTGCATTGCCATCGTCTAGGCACTAAAAACGAATTCGTAACTCGAGCTGAAAATTTTCTGTACTTTGGATAATTATTTTTAAGATTCAAAGGCCAGGTCAAGAGTACTGTAAACCGAAGAGCATGTATAAAGGGAATAATGAAAGTGGACGAAACGAAACAAGTATGTAAGGATCGTAGCAAGTGGAAAGAAGTGATCTCTGCCTACCCCTACTGGAAAGAGGCGTGATTATATGTATGTATGTATGTGTTAGAGCACGAGGAGGACGAAGCGTTCACTTCATTAGACGTAAACTCTCCAACTAAACGTTAAGGTTCAGTGTGCCTCTCACCATTCTATGATCGCTGCCGGTTTTATGTGAGGGTGAAAACCGACATCACTGAACAGTTGCCGTTTAGTCGTCATAATGAAGTCAATCTAATTTTTTGTCGAACCGTCAGGGGTCGACCAGGTCAAATTCCTGTGGGGCCATTTCTAGAAGAAAGAGTTCATCAAAAGGAGTCCCTCTTTCTCCATGAAGTCAGCTAGCTGCTGGCCCATGGGTTCCGTTGCCCTATTCTAAATTTCACTGCCTTCAGCTCACCGTACTCTCTTGTGCCTCGTTTTACGATGAATACCAAAGTGTAAACTCTCACAGAATACCAGAACATAATAGCTGCTAAATGGTTTTGTGTGTTGTATGGTGAGTGAATAGAACTGGAGGAGCTTTTCACTGGAAACGAGGCAGTTTTAGCCCTCTGGGCTGACAGCGCATCTGCATTTTGTTTCTTTATTCAAAATAGATGTAGATGTCTATGACCTACAGTATCCACTTTCCATCAGGTGGACTGTGTGCTCGTTTATCATTTTATTCTATAAAAAACATCTTATAACATTATCTTATTAGTTGATTTTAGAATTGCCTATAAATTTCACGTTACTACTGATTACGCCAAACTATATGCATCGACAATCCAAATATTTGTAAAGCAATTTGTCTCCAACAAGTCTTCTACGTTTAGTTTGCTTCGTGAGTTTAATGTTTGCTGTTGTAAATGCCGGTTCTCAACTATACGCTAACTAGGTAACTCTTCGTTATATTGCTGTTATCGTGTTGAAAATACGAGTGTATTTTAGGCCTTAGTTTTAGTAACTACGTGCAAGGATTTTTGCTACCATATATGGGCTGGTGCTGCAAAATGCCACCTAGTGGCTTGGAAATCTATGGAAGAGCGTGTTACGTGATTTATTGGTGACAACAATATGGTTAGAATCAACCTTACCAGCTTCTAACATAGGCGCAAATAAGCCAGTGTTTCGGTTATTTAACAGGATACATTTTGAAGAGTATACGCTCGAATTACAACACTTAATTCCTCCCTCTTCATTCCACCGTTGAACCAACAGACCCTAAGCTGGTCTCCACCCCTTTATTGTAGAAACACCCTCTTCAAGAACACCAGCGTAAAACAGCAGAATAATGCTGTGTTTTGTATGCTGAGTGTAGAAACCTGGAGACCCCTTTTTCTGTAAACGTGGCATTCCATTTGAGTTCTCAGGAGTGACAATGCATTTACATTTTTTTTTTCTTATTGTAATTCGGGGATAGGTGTAGATGTCTATGGGCCACAGCATCTTCTTACTATCAGGTGAACTGTGTGCTTGCTTGTCGCCCTTATTCAATAAAAAAGTCTATGGGAGAGTCCTATGTTCAGGAGTGGAATTTTATGGGCTGTAATTGAAATAAGTAATTAAACCCAAATCATTTAAATAATATAAATTAGCAAAAGTAATTATCAATCACAATATATATTATACGTGAATCAAATTCAATTAGAGCACGTGCACTACTGACAGCAGTGACAGGGCTATTTACTGCGAGTGGAGATAAATGTTTGTGACATGACGTGCAGTAATTAACCTTTGGGTCGATAACGTATTTTGATTTATTACTAGTTCGCAGTTAATAAGATTTATGTAATTAAACTCTTTGCTTTCTTCGCTATTCATAAAATGCGCACTTTTTATTTATCCCATGTTTGTCTGTTACATATAAACCATGTTTATGGCCTTATAAGTAACGGAATGTGCCAGCTGTGTTACTTTTATATAGCATAATGTTAATAAATGAGCAACAGTTCAACCGATGTAAACTGGATGCTGTGACTCATAAACATCTTCATCTATCCTTAGCTAAGACTCAAAATGCAGATGCCTTGTTACCCCTGAGCACTAAGATGGAATGTTACCAGTAAGTGGTGAAATTAAAAATTTTGTACAACTGACTTCCATATAAATAAAATGAGAATATCATCAATGTAGTCGAAGTCAATTTAATACGCATTATTATTAAGAATGACTCAAGAACTACTGGTCATATCTTAATTAAGTTTATACCGGACCACATGAAAAACGCCAGCTTTTAAATAAAAAAAATAATAAAAATCGGTTCACCTAAAAAAGTTCTGAGGTAACATACTAAAAATACAGTCTAATTGAGTGGCTCCTCTTTTTTTGAAGTCTGTTAAAATGGGTCTCTTGTTGTCTACACTCACCATACAAAACACAGCAGCATTAAGCTGTTATTTCACGCTATTTTTTTGTGAGAGCATGGTCCTCCCCAGGTTAAGCCGACCCACTTGTGCTACAGCCATAATATAGCTGCAGCGTGGCTTTGCCACGTTAAACTACAATTTTTTTTTAAGAAATTCCATCTTAACCCATATGTTTAGCTAGAGGTGAGAGTAGCTCGCTGCTCTTTTGACTCTGCCTACCACATCAAGGATTACAGGTATGAAGTATTTATTATGTATGCTATCCACTTCTTTTAATACTTAAACTGATTTTAAGCTTGTTTGTTCATTTTTATCATTCCACGCCCTAAACTTAAACTCTTTGCTTCGTCGTTAAGCATGCGTACTAGCGAAGAAGCGAAATATTGTGCCGGTGTGTAAATAAGATCTTATTTTCTAAAATAAGAAACATTTCTTTGGTTGTACTGTTTGTATCTGGCTGGTTATATGAATACATATAGATTATTAAGAAAAATAAAAATAAAAAGTACAAAATTCTTTCCCGCCATTCTTCAATTGTTTTTCTGTCCGCCAAAATGAGTGAATCTAACGAAGAAATTTGATACATTCTGAAGTCTGAATTCACATTTTTTTTCTATTTTGTAATAAAATTACAAAATAGAAAAAAACTGTGAATCAATCAGCGAAAAAAATTGTGATATTTATGAATCTAATGCAGTGTCAGTAAGAGTAGCCCAAAGTTGGTTCAAGCGTTTTAAGTTCGGGAATTTTGATATTAAAATGCAACTCGCTCTGATCGCTCTTATAACACATAAAGTTGATGCCATTTTTGAGAAAGTTGAGCGAGATTGGTATATAAGTAATTATAACATAGCTGAAGAATTGAGAAATCACCACAAAATAGTTTTGACTTATTTGAGTTTTTTTTTTGTTTTTTTTTTTCTTTCTGTGGCAACCCCGGTGACAAGTTGTAAAATAATTGCTCCCAACTATTTTTAAAAATTAAATATTGTAAATTGATAATATCCACCTCAATTTTGAGTTACAGTTGTTAAATACGACTTATTTGTATTTGTGAAATAAGTAAAACTCAGAAGTACCTATTTTAATTACATTGTGATTAGTGTTCTAAGTACCAACCAAAAGTAACAGCTGTAACGAACATCGTTTAAACTTACTGTAAGTGTAATTCTTGTTATCCCTTTAACATTTTAAGATTTACCTGTTAAGTAAGTATTGTTCTGGATTTCATTTTGAATTATTTACATGATAATTTAATTTGAGATCTGTAAATAAACCCATACATCTAGTCATTTGCTTACTCTGCTTCTTTGGTTTTCTTTCTTTGTTTTCTTTTGCTATTTACACTTAATAGTAAAATGAATACACGCAACGCCAAAACGCGCCAATTGGAGAACCAACTTCAAATGGCGCTTCAAGAACTTAAGGCGTCAAAGGAGCAGTGTGAGCTGTTATGTAAAGAAAGGGATGACAATGAAAAGGAAATAATAAATATAATAGCTCAAAATACTGAGCTAAAAAGTGATATGGTTAAGTTGCATACAGAATATACATTTGTTTCAAAAGAAAGGGATTAACTTCAGAGAACAGTCGATGAGTTTCACCAATGCAGCAAGGAATATGAGGAATCCCTCAGATTAATTGCTGCATTGCAGTTACAGTTAAGTAAGGCTAATGAGCAGATTGTGCAATTAAAACATTACATAGACAACATGAAAGCGTCCCAAACTCAAAGTCTGTTCAACGAGCTCATAGAATGTGAATCTTTTAAAGCATTGCAACCCTCCACAACAATTGATTTGACTGGTGATGATTATGTCACATCAAGAACAGCATCAAGGACTACCTGCAGTAGAAGAAAATTAAAGAAATATATAAAAATCAATAAATATATTAGAAAAATGAAAAATTAATTAAAACTAAAATTAATGTTAAAAATTATATAAATGTATGCAAAGAAAAGCAACAATTAATTAATAAACTTAAAATATATTCAATTGAGGTGGAAAATATGAATCACTGTTATGAGACTGATATAGAGTGTCTAAATTCAACAATTTTATCCCTTAAAAACTCCCTACAAATTTTATCAAATAAATATGCATCGGCTCAAAATGAGATAAAAGAACACATATTGGCCATGAATGATCTGGTAAAATCATGTAAATATAATGAGGAGCGCTTTGACTCCTTAATAAAACATCAGAGTGAGTATCAGCGCTCCATACCAGGATCATCGGGGACAATATGTGTAAATAACAAAGTAAACAGTAAGGACTCATTATTTTCACCTACACTCTATGACAGTGCCATGACAAAGGATATAAACTTAAAAAGCAATGCAAATATTTAAAAAAATAATGTTATTATGTATTGTGATGACATAGGCAAAAATTTGGGCATGATGTTAAATAACTGTTTAGAAGGACATATGATTAGTAATTATTCCATGCCAGGAGCATCCTTTAGTCATATAATGAATAAAGTTTTAGTTAGTAAATTTTGCCCTAATAGCACATTAATAATTCTTGTTGGGAGAAGAGGCAATCTAAACAAAAATCAATTATTAAAATATATTGATAATCTTAATAATTTAAATGTACATAAAATTATCTTGTTTACATTGCCTTACATACAGGGTTGGCCGCAGGAAAATAAAATAAGATATGATTTAAATTTATTAATGAATAACTTTTCATGTAATAATAATATAAACTTGACATTTAATTGTTATAATTATAATAATAAATGTAATTTAATAGACATAAATAATTTACTTAAGAAATTTTTGACTAATGATAGGTATTACCTATCTAAATATATTTTAAGACAGATAGCAAATGTGCTATCTTATTGTTTATATATTAACTCAGCCAAGGGCTTGGCTACACAGACATCTGCTCCTTTTGAGCAGTGTAATGACTTAAAATGTAATTTGGAATCAGTTCCAAGTAATTTAAATTAGAAAATGAGACAATAGAGGTAATCTCTAGCAGTTGTAATAATTTAAATAATTTAGAATGTAGCTTACAAATCTTTAATTGTATGACTCCACAGAGTGATAATGAAAATTGTATACACCTGGTGCATCAAAATATACAAGGCATGGTAGGCAAAGAGTTAGAAATTGAGTTGTTCTTAAATAGCAACAATATTCATATTTTATGTATTACTGAACATTGGTTAAAAGCTTATAACTTAATGTTTAACTTCAGTAATCATCAGGTGGTCAGTTCTTTCAATAGAGAAACGGTTTTAAGAGGTGGCTCCTTAATATTAGCTAGTAAATTATTGTCATGTAAAGAACGTAAAGATATTGTGAGCCTCTCTGTTGAGCGAACTGTAGAAATGGCATGTGTTGAGTTTGAGCACCTCATTGTTGTGAGCGTCTACAGACCCCCATGTTCTATATACGATACTTTTGAAAAAATTATGGAGGAAGTTTTTGCTAAGCATAATAAACGGAATAAATCTGTTGTAATATGTGGAGACTTTAACATCAATCTCCTAGAAGCTTCCTCAATCAATATTAAATTTAGATCATTGTTTAAATCATATGGTCTTTTTAATTTTTTTTTAGAGCCAACGCGTATTGCTCAATCTAGTGCAACATGTATAGATAACATTTTTACAAATGTGAAGCCGTTGCATAAATGTATAATTCAAAAATTAATTTCTGATCACTGTGGACAAGTAGTTTCGTTACCATATGTTCACAAAAAGCAAGTAGATAAGAAAGTTGTGTTTGTTCCAGTAAATGCACGTCGCTTGGAGAAATTTAGAAGTAACATAGTGAAAAAACTTCCATCACTTACATACCAAAATGATCCAAATTTTTTGTATGGAACATTATTTAAGCTTATTTGCAATGAATTTAATAATACTTTTACTTCTAAAACATTCTCCTTGAACAGTCGGAAGTCATTTAATGAATGGGCGACAGTAGGAGTCCATAAGAGCAGACATAGGTTATATGATCTTTACCATGAAAGGTCATATAATCATAGCGTCGAATTTAGGGAATATGTAAAAAAATATTCAAAAATATTTAAAAGAGTGTGCTCCACAGCCAAGTCTTTGCATTTGAGCAACAAAATTAAGACGGCTTCTAATAAAATTAAAATGACATGGAGTATAATTAATAGCGAAACTGGTAAGATTAACTCTCGCAATTCAAACTACCAGTTAAGTGTTAATAACAAATTAACCGAATCAGATCAGGACGTTGCAATGGTTTTTGAGAAATATTTTACTGATATTCCGATATTAACCACTAAGTCACTGAATTCTTCTCCTGCGGTCGCCGAATCATTACTTAAACAAAATGTAAATGCGTGTACAAAGAATTTTACATTTCATAAAGTATCATCAAAAGATATTGTAAAATATTTTAAAACTATTGATGTTAAGAAAACTGCGGATCTGTGGGGGATTTCCGTTAAAGTTATTGCGTCTATAATAGATACAATCGCGCCTCATTTAGCTACTATTTTTAATACTAGTATCGAATCTGGTGTGTTTCTTGATTTAATGAAGTATAGTAAAGTAATACCTTTATTTAAATCTGGTAGTACATTAGACCCCGCTAATTTTAGACCTATTTCTGTACTACGAACACTTAGTAAGATTTTTGAAAAAATTATTCTTCATCAAATGTTAAATTTCTTTAATATAAATAATTTACTTCATAAAAATCAATTTGGTTTCACAAGGGGTCGCTCGACAACTGATGCCGGTGTTGAGCTGATTAAATATATATTTAATGCATGGGAGAATTCACAGGATGCTTTGGGTATATTTTGTGACCTATCCAAAGCCTTCGATTGTGTTCACCATGAAACATTAATCAGGAAACATAAACACTACGGTGTAAGAAGTGATGCTCTTAAATTAATTATTTCATATTTAAGTAAGAAAACGCAAAAAGTTGTCATTAACAGTATGAGTTCTTCCGGGTCGATGGTACAGATGGGCGTGCCTCAAGGCTCAATTCTAGGCCCCTTTCTGTTTCTTGTATACATTAATGACTTACCTTACATAGTAGGAGATAACCATGATATAGTATTATTTGCAGATGACACTTCTTTAATTTTCAAATTAAGTCGACAATTGCTAAAATATGACGAAGTAAATAATGCTATATCTAAATTAGTAAATTGGTTCAATGTTAATAATTTGCATTTAAATGGCACTAAAACGAAATGTATGAAATTTATGACTCCAAATGTCAAACAATTAAATACTAATGTAATTTTAAATGGGGAGAAACTGAGTCTTGTAGATACCACCATTTTTCTTGGAATCACACTAGACGTGAAGCTTCAATGGAGCCCCCATATATCAAAACTAGCAAGCAGACTTAGTTCTGCAGCATATGCCGTAAAAAAGATTAGAAGTCTAACTAGTGTTGAAACAGCTAGACTAGTTTACTTTAGCTATTTCCATAGCATAATGTCGTATGGTATTTTGCTATGGGGACACGCAGCTGACACTGAAATTATATTTGTTTTACAGAAGAGGGCCATAAGAGCAATTTATGATTTAAAGCCTAAAGAGTCGATGCGACAAAAATTTAAGGAAATTAATATATTAACTTTGGCCTCTCTATACATCAAAAATTAAAGTAGTTTTACAAAAATAAGTGATATTCATTCTGTAAATACTAGGAACAGACACAAGCTAGTAGTACCGGTTACTCGACTCCATCGAGTCAGTAATTCATTCTTGGGGCGATGTATACGCTTTTACAACAAAATTCCAGAAAATATACAAAATTTGACCTGCTCAAAGTTCAAAAACTTTATTAAACTAAGTTTGTATAAAAAGGGTTATTATAGTATTAAAGAATTTATAGGTGATAATAACCCCTGGAAATGAGGTGATCGCTACCAAGCTATTTCTAATTTGTTGTGTTGTTAATTTGTGTAACATACATGATTGTAAGCTGTTATTTTTAAAAAAAAGTCCCGCTGGGTTTCTTGCTGGTTCTTCCCAGGACAGAGGTTTTTTTTTCGAACCAGTGGTAATTATACAAAGGAGTGACTTTCAATAAGCATTATTTATAATCTATTTTGAATAAAAAAGTTTCTGTTTCTGTTTTTGTTTCTGAGCAAGTTTGGTTATACAAAAAAGTTTGATTTTTGGGTACCACACGAGCTCACTGTAAGAAACCTAATGAATCATGTATTCATTTGTGGTTCTCTAATGAAACGTAAAGAAATCCAACCACTTTTGAAAAGATTGATTATTGGTGATGAAAAGTGGATCATATACGGACAAGGACATGTGAGAAAGATCATGGTCATAGGGCAGTCAAGCTTCACAGACTGTAGTGAAACCTGGATTAACACTCAATAAGGTGATGTTGTGTGTATGGCGTGTAGTGGCGATCAAGAATATCCACTACCCCATATCCTCCCGTGGGTGTCGTAAAAGGCGACAAAGGGAAACAGGCAGGAGATGGGCAGCAGCATCTTCCTGGTTAACGGCAAAAACACAATAAAAAAAACTGCGGTTGCCAACCCGCTCGCCAAGCGTGGCAACTATGGCAATATACCCCCGATGATGAGAGTTACGAAGAGACGGCCCCCAGTCCCCGGCGGCCCCGCTATTCCTGGCTACGGTGGCGACCATGGTAACGGCGGGGCAGGGGGTGCTAAGAATCTCCGGTGGAGGTTCGGTTGCCACCTTAGACGACTCGACCTGGCAACGTACAACGCACGCACCCTGAGGACTGACGAGAAGATCGTGGAGCTGGAAGAAGAGATAGACAAGTTGCGCTGGCATATTATGGGATTATCCGAAGTCCGAAGAGAGGGGGAGGACACGGTAATCCTCGAATCCGGCAACTTGCTCTATCACCGGGAGGGCGACCATCTGTCTCAAGGAGGTGTCGGATTTATCGTCCACAAGTCTCTCGTTAACAACGTTGTAAAGATCGGGAGTGTGTCGACGAGGGTTGCGTACCTTATACTCAGAATCACCAAACGGTATTCGCTGAAGGTCATACAGGTTTACTCACCAACCTCGGCACACCCCGATGAGGAGGTGGAGGAAATGTATGAGGATATCTCTAGAGCCATGCATTCCTCCAAAACCCAATATACGGTGTTAATGGGAGACTTCAATGCAAAACTAGGCACAAGAGAGAACGGTGAGCTGAAAGTAGGGAAATTTGGAATAGGGCAACGGAACCCAAGGGGCCAGCAGCTGGCCGACTTCATGGAGAAAGAGGGACTCTTTATGATGAACTCTTTCTTCAAGAAGCGGCCCCACAGGAAGTGGACCTGGTCGAGCCCCGACGGTTCGACAAAAAATGAGATTGAATTCAATATGACGACCAGACGACAACTGTTCAGTGATGTCTCAGTGATCGCCAGGGTGAAAACCGGCAGCGATCACCGAATGGTGAGAGGCACACTGAACCTAAATGTTAAGTTGGAGAGGTCTCGTCTGATGAAGTCAACGCTCCGTCCCCCTCGTGCTCTAATCCAAAGTCCCGAAACCTTTCAGCTCGAGTTACAAAACCGTTTTCAGTGCCTAGAAGACTGCAATGAAGTGGACGATATGAATGACAAGCTCGTGGAAACTGTCCATGCGGTCGGAGCTAAGTTCTGCAAGACCTGCCGCAGAAGAACACAAAAACTCTCCGATCACACTCTTAATCTCATGGCTGTTAGACGGGAGATGAAGCTATGGTCTTCAACAGATTTGACAGCATACAGGCAACTGAACAGACAGATCTCCAAATGCATGCGGCGGGACTTACGCAACTTCAATACAGCTCGTATTGAAGAAGCGATCGAGCGGAACCAAGGCTCCAAAGTCTTTGCCAGAGATCTGTCTGCCAGAAAGAGCCAACTGTCAAAGCTGAAGACCGAATGTGGCAGCATCGTTTCCGGGGCACCTGAGATTTTGAGTGAGATTGAGAGGTTCTATGGGCAGCTGTACACGTCATCGTTGAAACCACACGCAAGTGTGAGTAACGATCCAAGAGCGAGTCTCATCCGACACTATTCCGAAGATATCCCGGACGTCAGTCTGAGCGAGATTAGAATGGCTCTCCAGCATCTTAAAAACGTCAAGGCCCCAGGCGAGGATGGAATTACAGCGGAGCTTCTGAAAGTGGGTGGAAGACCGGTACTTGAAGTCCTTCAGAAGCTCTTTAATTCCGTCCTCCATGGTGGCATTACACCGGAGGCGTGGAGCAGAAGTGCGGTGGTCTTGTTCTTCAAGAAAGGTGACAACGCTCTCTTGAAGAACTACAGGCCGATTTCCCTTCTGAGCCGCGTCTACGTGCTGTTTTCGAGAGTCATTACGAATCGTCTCGCGCGCAGACTTGACGACTTCCAGCCTCCCGAACAAGCCGGTTTCCGAAAGGGCTTTAGCACCATAGACCACATACATACCCTTCGGCAAATTGTACAGAAGTCCGAAGAGTACAATTTGCCACTATGTCTGGCGTATGTGGACTATGAGAAAGCCTTTGATTCTGTCGAAATTTGGGAGGTGCTGCAGTCCCTTCAGCGGTGCCAAGTTGACTGTCGGTATATCGAAGTGCTGAAGTGTTTGTACAGTAGAGCTACGATGGCTATCCGAGTACAGAACCAGAGTACGCAACCTATCCAATTGCAGAGAGGTGTAAGACAGGGTGATGTTATATCCCCAAAACTCTTCACCGCTGCATTGGAAGACGTTTTCAAGCTTCTGGGCTGTACTAAGCTCAAAGTTGTTGACGAGTATGTTTACCTGGGACAAATAGTCCGACTAGGTAAGTCCAACTTCGACCGAGAGGTCAATCGACGGATTCAACTCGGTTGGGCAGCGTTCGGGAAGCTACGACACATCTTCTCGTCAGACATACCTCAAAACCTTAAAACGAAATTGTACAACCAGTGCGTGTTGCCAGTGATGACTTACGGAACTGAGACGTGGTCCTTCACTGCTGGCCGTATGAGAAAGCTCAAGGTCGCTCAGCGAGCTATGGAGAGGGCTATGCTCGGAGTTTCTCTGCGTGATAAACTTAGGAATGAGAATATCCGCAGTAGAACCAGAGTAACCGACGTAGCCCAACGGATTAGTAAGCTGAAGTGGCAGTGGGCCGGCCATATAGCTCGAAGAACCGACAACCGATGGGGAAGAAAGGTTGTCGAGTGGCAGCCTCGTACCGGTAGGCGAAGTGTAGGGCGTCCCCCCACGAGATGGAGTGACGACCTGGTAAGACATGCAGGAAGTCGATGGATGCAGGTGGCTCAGGACCGTGCTTTGTGGCATTGTTTGTGGGAGGCCTATGTTCAGCAGTGGACTTGTGAAGGGCTGTAATGATGATGATGAATGATGATGTGTGTATGGTGGGATTGGAAGGACATCGTTTGTTATTAGCTTT
The DNA here is from genome assembly GCA_033319125.1 of Parnassius glacialis. NCBI lineage: Eukaryota > Metazoa > Arthropoda > Insecta > Lepidoptera > Papilionidae > Parnassius > Parnassius glacialis. The sequence continues at coordinate 41,361,478 of JAVANC010000012.1, read as the reverse complement.
TACTGCCGGGCAAAACCATCGAATCAGATCTCTACTGCCAACAGCAAATGAGACTCAAGCAAGAAATTGAGAAAAAATGGCCGGAATTGATCAACAGAAAAGGAGTGCGTCATGTTAACACCAGATCACACACATATTTGGCCACTCATCAAAAAATGAGAGAGCTTGGTGGGTAAGTGAAAATGCATTCATCATATAGTCCTTATCTTGTACGCTCAGATTTTCACCTCTTTCGCTATCTTCAGAATTCTTTGGATAGGGTTAGGTTAATATTAAGAGAGGACTGTCCAAACTACTTGTCGCATTTTTTTTGAATCAAAACTTCCACGATTTCTACAACAACGGGATTACGTCACCACCTATAACCTGGCAATAAGTTATCGAACAAAATGGCACATATATATTATAATTATATGCAATTTAATTTCGATAAAACTGTCTTCAATTTCTTTAATAAAATACGAAGAAACTTTTTCCCCGACCTTATATTATAAAACAAAAATATTTCACAGTAAATGATTTAATTAATATAGTAATTTTCAACCACAAGTGCGGCATAAATTATAAGGTAAAAATTTAATTTTAAAGCAAATAACTGTTACAATCCTTATTTTTCGACTTAATTTTAGTGTCATATATCAAAAGAATAATTTCTTCCCAATAAAATTGCTTTGTGATAGCGCCATCTACTTCATTCTATAGGTAAAGTATTTACATCGAACAAATTTGATTAACTCAAGGCGGTGCGTACAATATAATATGCTAGATGACATTTTATGAAATCGTGGATTGTGTAAATAGTTTGGTATATTAAGATATTTTTATTTAATATGGTTAATTTAATTTATTTGTTAATTTAAAAAAATAACTGTTTATTTAACAGGTAAAATTAATGTTTAATATTATTAAAGCGCCGCACAAAGAGGAGATCGAAATAATAGGAAACATTTTTTTTTAAATCCTAGCAATGCTTTTAATATAACTTATATTCTCTTTAACCACTATTGGTAAGATTAAAATAAAAAGTGGAGGATTCTAACCCACAACCTTTTGAGTTCGACGTCCGCAACTGTCGCTTATTACACTGTATCTATTTTTCGCTATAGTTTAGAGATTTTATTTTTAAACTAGCTGTTCCCCGCGACTTCGTTCGCGTGTTATTAATTACGATTGGATTTCATGAGTTTTATTTTTTTTGCGTGGAATCCTAATTATTTTTCAAGGAACAAAAATAGCCTAAGTTACTCCTTATAACAGAAGCTATCTGCCTGTAAAAGTCCCGTCAAAATCACACAGTACACCTGATGGTTAGCGAATGCTGACACCCATATACGTCAAAATTTATCCTCGATTAAGAATTAAAATGCACATGCGTTGTCACGCCTGAGGGCGGTTCTCTACACTCACCATAAACACAGTAGAATTAAGCTGTATTTTACGCTGGTATTCTATAAGAGCGTGCTACTCCGGTCGAGCGGACATATTCATGCTACAACTATAATATAGTTGCAGCTTGGCTCTACCACGTATGAGATTCATATCTCATTAAAACTATAATCTCAGTAACATTTTAATAAAGTTCTACAAGGCGTATAGAAGTTATTTAAAACTCGTTGAAATATAACACTCGTTGATTATCACCTGTAATTTAAGAAGATTTAGTTGTCTGACCCTCATGAAGCCTTATGACTGTTCTGCAAAATTATTATTGATGAAAATACTAGTTAGTTACATCAATAATTCTGCCTTGGTATCGCACGGGTGATTTCTGGATCATGGCAAAAGCGCCACCTAGTGGATTTAATTGCGAATCTAAATCATCCAGGGACTCACTCATACACACAGTAAAATTTCATCAAAATCGATCCAGCCGTTTAGGACCATTTGAGTGACAAACACCCGTTTGGAAGAATTCTATATTAGCTTAAATTATCTTTTATTAAATATCTTGACAGGTTAAAGCATATACGAAAGTGGTTTGTAACAGGGTAAGTCTAAATTTGTAATAGCTAAATCGTGTGTTAGAGTTAGAAGGGAAGTGCACATACCGTAAAATGCATTTGCGCCGAGCACAAAGGCGTATCTATTGGAGCACGCATAACCACATCGTCTAGAGCTGTTGAGTAGTGACGCTTGTTGGAATATCTATCTCTCTGTCATGCGTAACATTACATCAAATATGCAGAAAATTATAATAATAATAATAATAACGTCCTCCAGACCGAATTTCGGCCACGGCGGCCAGTCTCAACGAAGACTAGCCATCGGCGCAGGACAGGATTATAGTGCCCAAGTGTATGCGCAAGCACAGGTGCACTCTCTATTCCCTCACTCTCATAGCCCGATGGGACGGTAAACCGACACGACCGGAGAGAGATCAGGCGCAGGACCAACGGCTTTACGTGTTTTCCAAGGCACGGGGGTGAAACATCGCCAACTTCCCGACTCCGGGCAGCTACTGAGAATTTCTTGATGGAAAAACTCAATAACTGATTTTTTGGCCCGACCCCGGATTCGAACCCGGGACCTCATAATCAGCAGTCGCACTACTTCAACCACTAGACCAACGAGGCAGTAAATTATAAAGCAAGTATTGTAGGAATAGTTATTAAGAATTAGCGATTCTGCCTGGCTTCGCACGGGTGATACCTGGATATCGACAACAGCGCTACCCCTTAAACAACACACACACACAAACACAATCATCAAAGTCTGTCTAGCCGTGTTTGAGTTTTAGCGAGGCTAACAGAGAGCAATTTATTTTTTATATAGATATTATTATCACAATACGTACCGACCGAGTAACGACTGATCGGCAGGAAGGTTCTCGAGTACCAACCTCGGAACATTAACCGAAGTGTAGGGCTGTTTCTCATTAGATGGAGGGACGACGTAAGATATACAGGAGGTCGATGAATATACGTGGCTCAGGACCGTGATTAAATTTGTTACATTCCTTTGGAGAGACCGATGTTCAGCAGTGGATTTGAGAAAGCAACGATCATGATGATGACTGCTTCAATACGTATTGATGTGGATGGTTAAAGATAAATATATGTACCTAGTCAGGTCATAAATTCTGTCACATGATTAATATAAAATAATTGAAACAAGTTTATTCATTGTGTAACCATTTATATATCAAAATGAACTAAACAAAACATAGATTCTTATGACACTAAAGTTTATTCAAAATGACCTCTGTGATTTTGAATACAGGCCTTCAATCTGCGCGGCCAGTCGTCTATCGCAGCACGTACGAGGTCCATGTCAATATCGGCGGCTGCCTTAATCAAGGATGTCTTGAGTGATTTCAAATTGGGATGAGGCTTTGAGCACGCCTTTTCCTCCAAGTGTTGCCATATCTTGTAATCTAACGGATTCAAATCTGGACTGGAGTAGGGCCAGTCTTCGTGCCGGATGAATTCGATTTCACGCGCCGCCAGCCAGTCTTGTGTGCTCTTCGCTCTTTGAGTTGGCGCCGAATCTTGTTGGAATACCCAGTGCCTGTTATTGAACATGGTATGAGAAACAGGTTCCACAAGGTTCGTCAGGACTTTCTTTTGATACACAACTGCATTCGTTTTTACACCTTTCTCACAAAAATGTACCTCTGTTAAGCCCCAATAAGAAACTCCCAACCATACCATGAGCGAGGATGGAAAATGACCTCGTTGGACACGCGGAATACGGTTGCTCGCTTCTTCTGTGTGCGTACACCTTATCATTTTGTTTCTTGTAGCTCTCTTCTACGGTAAAAAATTTTTCATCCGAAAAAAGAATTTCCCGATATTTTTTCCCGCGCACCACTTCAACAAAGCGCGGCATCTCTTCAGTCTCAGGTCCATTAGACGAGCATTCAAACGATGTCCTGTTTTTCTTCGATATGCCCGAAGCCCTAAGTCTTCATTTAACACTTTTTTCACCGTGGTTCTGCTTAACCCCATCTGAAGGGCCAACAGTTTCTGCTTACGTTTGGGATTTCTTTGAATTCGCGCCTTCACAGCTTTTATCACCGCTGGAGTCCTAACAGACCGAGGGCGACCACTTCTTGACCTGTCATCTACACTAGAGTCTTAATTGTATAGTTTGATGGTACGATAAACGAATCTTTTGGTTATATTCAAATTTTTCAGTATGTCAAAAATTTGAATGTGCGCGTAACCGCAACTATGCAACGCAATAACTGCAACACGGTCTTCTTTAAGCGTCCACTCCATATTTAAAAATGAGTAAAATTCTAAAAAGTATACAGTTTTATTTTTATGTACAATTCGAAATTCGAATTCAATAAACTTTTTTGTGGCCAGCATTCTAAAAGAAAAGTTTTTACTGTGTGACAATACTTATGACCTGACTGTGTATAATATATACACTTACTATCAGGAGAACTGTATTTTTGTTTGTCTCGTCAGTTTTATAAAAGTAAGAAATTATGGCGTCGCCGTTATGTGAAAGTTGTAATAAATCAGAGGATATTCAATATTTACATGTAGAGGGTAAGCGTATTACGAGACAGAGAGGAGAGAGATGGAGAGAGAGAGAGAGAGAGAGTTAGTAGTAGACTTAGTAAAATAAGTAAAATACTAATATATTGTGTTATAATTTTGATATATTTACGCGTATACCACATTAAATAAATCTTTATTTATTTTTCACGGATTTTGTCAGGTTTAGTTTTAAAATCAAACTATTTCAAATACTAGAGAAACTATTTAAAATTAAAATTAATCCGTAAAATTAGTTTTATTTTAATTTATTTATACGCGGTAAAGCCAAACTGCAGCTGTATTGTGATTGTATCACAAATGCGTCGGCTCGACGGCGTAAAATAACACTTCAATGCTGCTGAGTTTTGTATGTTGATTGTAGCGGACCGGAGACCCTTTTTACTGGAAACGATATCTTATTTAGTCCTCAGGGGTGACAACGCATCTGGATTTTGATTCTTAATTGAGTATAAATGTAAATGTTTTTAGGCCACAGCATCCACTTACCATCAGGTGAATTGTGTGCTCATTTGTCACACTTATACTACAATAAAAACCTTATGTCGTCTTAATTAAGCATTAAAATTTTCATCACCTCTTTAGGTGGAATTATTTCTTAAATTTTGATATAGAACCACCCTATTTAGCAAAAATATTTATTTCACAACTGACGATGATATCGCCTAAAATAAAACATACAGTCGAATCGACAACCTTATCTTTTTTGAAGTCGGTTAAATAATTTAATTCAAAGTGAATAATAGTTAGTGATTTTTACTACCAATTTTTACGTCATACTTAAGATAATGAATGTATACTGGAATATAATAATTTTTGATAGTAATGATTCAAATGTAAACAAGTCTTGTTTTTATGTTACATAGATTGCTTATCGTTAACGATTACATAAAAGACCTTGTTTTCTATAATTGCAATATCAATTTTGCTCTCAATCGTAATTAGGTTTAGTAATTCGATCATTCTCTATATTGCAGTGAGTCAAAAGACAACTTTTTAAACAGCATTACATTAATCAACACATTTTATTTAAATATAAGATGTTTCTAGAAAAATATAGCACTAGGAGGTTAAAGTAGTATTTTAAAATATATTTATTTTAAGAAGAAACAGTAAGAGTAGTTATAAAATAAGGAGTTAATAGTGTTCAATTATTTCTCATATATAATATTTATATTGTATTGCCAGACTTAGAATAAAGTTTCCCTTTTCAAGACGTACATATATGTATGTCTTCGTAGTAATGATACGATTTAATTTTACCAGAAGCTCTTTTTCTGCCTAATAATAAGTGTGTTTGTTAGAAATTAGTATACACATATTTTTTCCGTCAAGCAATAGTGCGTCCACATTTGCAGATAAAAGAAGTAAGTGAGTTAATATTATTTTAACCGTGAGTATAATAATGTATAATATATATAATATGAGTATAGAGTATTTTCATCTTAGTACTTAGTAAAAAATGATACCTCATATTTCAACGCAAAAAATATTAATATATTCTCATAAATCATGTCAATCAAGTATATGCTATATTTCTATGTACTCTTTACATGATATATATATATATATATATATATATATATATATATATCCCAGAGGAGGGAATGCGATGGTATTTTAAAGATTTAAAAATTTGTAGTTATATTCGAAATCCTCAGTGTAAATTTACATCGGCGTGTTTCTTTTAAAGATAGATCGATCATCGAGCTGCGCGGATGCCATAACCAATGTGATACGTCAAGCGATGGAGTATTTCATCCCCTTTGCTGATGTGCCAATTGGTGGTAAAGCTCGCCCTTGGTTTAACGCCGAGTGCGCTCTTGCTGAAAAGCACAAGCATATGGCGTACTTATCCTGGGTCGATGCTCGAGACCGTAAAGCTCCGGATGTTAGCCTTAAGAAGAGAGCCTTTAACCAAGCCGCCAAGTCGTGCAAAAAGGCATTACGCCAAGCCAGTTTCGACCGCATTAAACGCATCGGCACAAAGCTCTCTGTCAAACCATCTGGCAGTAGAGCTTTTTGGTCTCTCGCCAAAGCGGTCGAGACAAACTTTTGTCGGTCTACACTGCCTCCGCTGGTAAAACCAGATGGCTCACTGGCGCATGCGCCTAAAGAGAAAGCGGACTTATTTGCTTCTTTTTTTGCTTGCAATTCGCGTCTGGACAGTAGCAACAGCGTACCATCACAATTAACTCACTGCGATACCTCTATGACTGAGGTCCGTATCACCAACAAGGAGGTTCTTAAAACCTTGCGAAGTCTAGACGTGAATAAAGCTAGTGGACCTGATGGTATACCAGCTATAGTTCTAAAGGTCTGTGCACCTGAGTTGTCTCCTGTGTTGACACGCTTGTTCCGCCTCTCATTCAGGACTGGAATAGTGCCTAAATCTTGGAAGCTGGCCAATGTGCAGCCTGTGCCTAAAAAAGGTAGCCGTACAGACCCTGCCAACTATCGGCCAATTTCAATTACCTCCATACTCTGCAAGATTATGGAGCGTATATTGAACGCCCACCTTATGGCATACCTAAAGCAAAATGATCTCCTCAGTGATCGCCAGTACGGGTTTCGCCGAAATCGATCAACTGGGGACCTTCTAGCGTATGCCACTCACATACGGGGCGAAGCCCTCGAGAACAGTGGTGAAGCACTTGCTGTTTCCCTCGATGTTTCGAAGGCTTTTGACAGGGTTTGGCACGCTAGTCTATTGCGCAAGCTTTCAGCGTACGGCTTATCCCTTGGCCTAATTGTCTGGGTGAAGGACTTTCTGAGTGAACGGTCTCTCAGAGTCGTCGTTGATGGCTGCTCATCCAATACTGTGGCGACTAACGCCGGTGTTCCTCAGGGGTCCATTCTCTCCGCAACTCTCTTCCTGCTGCATATAAATGATCTGCTCATTCCCGGTGTCTATGGGTATGCAGACGACAGCACAGTTGTGGAGAGATACCAACCAAGCGCCCGGGCCAGTCGGGATCAAATCCAGTCAGAAAGAGAGGCTATGGTTGGGCGTATGAGTCTCACACTACAGGCAGTCTCCGAATGGGGCGATGCCAATCTCGTGAGATTTAACGCCTCCAAAACACAAACGTGTCTTTTTACCGCTAAAAGATGCCCGCTCACCTTGGCTCCTACTTTCCGGAATGTATCCTTGGAGTACACTCCAAGGATACATACCGCCTTCAGTTGTCAGGGATTGAATTTTCTCCGAACCTAAACTTTGGGCGGTTCATCGAGTCCAGAGCCAAAGCAGCCGCAAGGAAACTTGGTGTCCTTGCAAGGGTGCGGCGGTACTTCACGCCGGGGCAGCTTCTTATCTTATATAAAGCCCAAGTCCGGTCGTGCATGGAGTACTGCTGTCATATATGGGCTGGTGCTGCAAAATGCCACCTGGCAGCATTGGACTCAGTGGAGAGACGTGCTAAGAGGCTCATTGGTGACCTTGATTTGGTTGAAACCAATCTTGTCAGCCTTGAGCACAGGCGCAGAGTAGCCAGTCTCTCGGTATTCTATAGGATGCATTTCGGTGAGTGTGCGCAGGAATTACACGCCTTAATTCCTCCTTCTCCTTTCCACCATCGGACAACCAGACGGTCGGCGGGTCTTCATCCCTTTGTTGTCGATATTCCACGCATTAGAACCAAACGGTTTGCTTCGTCTTTTGTAATGCGTACAGCAAAGGCGTGGAATAATTTGCCGGCGTCTATCTTTCCGTCCGAATATAATCTAGGCGTCTTCAAGGCAAGAGTGAATAGGCTTTTGTTACGATAAGACAGTGCGATTTACCATCTAAGGCTGCATCACCACTTACCACCAGGTGGGATTGTGGTCAAGCACTGGCTTATAATAAGTAAAAAAAAAAAAAAAGATTCCCCTATTAATATGCATGCTTTAGTTTTTAACCGAGTTCAAAAGATATTATGAATGGGAGTGTATTGCATCTAGATTGTATAGAAACAGATAAGAATGTGTTGCCATATGAAATCCTGGGCGGAGAAGGACGATTTATTTTTCCTACCACTTTATTATTACCTGAACAATTTTCCACACCTAGTGAAGTTCTAGTTCATATAGAAATACTGATGAAAAGTTTATTTTTATTATTATAGAAAAAGGGTGACATTTGAGAATGCAGTCATAATAGTACATAATAGTAAATAGATATGGCCCGTAGACATATTTACATCTGTCCTTGATTAAGAAAAAAATGTAGATGCGTTACGCTATATATCACCTTTGAGGACTATGATGGAATGTCTCGTTTAGAGTAAAAAGTGTCTCCGAATCTCTACACTCACCATACGAAACACACCAGCATTGAGTAACTATTTCACGCCCGTATTCTGTAGTTTATTTTGTTGACATTTATACCTTTTAACGTTTTCAGCATCAAAATGGTAAGACTAACGCCGGAACAAAAGCAGTTCTACAAGGATAACGGTTATATTCTAATCAAGAACCCGTTCACAGAAGAAGAGCTGACAAGACTGTGTAACGAATATGAAAATCTGTTCCAAAGAAAGAATCAAGACAAAACAGAAAGTTCATGGGTCGGAAGCGACGATACTTTTAGAGAAAACAACAGTCCATATACGGTAATAATCATTTATACAGAGTAATGTTAAGTTATAGCCTATATAAGTTCAACTCATGGGTACAGGTCTTGTCTTATGTCTCAAAATGTTTTGGCAGACTTCATATCTTCGAAATATTTTTGTCTTTAATTTCTCAGATATGCATGTTTTCCACGATTTCCGTCACCGCGGAGGACGACGTAACTGAGCACCTAAAATTGCAATGAACAATTTCATTGGTGTTGGCGGGGATTGAACTTTGGTTACTCGCGTATCTGGGGGCAAAACCCTGTCTGGGGGTGAGTGGTGTTCAAAAAGATTTAAAAGATCTTTTCGATTTTGAAATCTGGGGGCACGGCAGTGCCCCCGCCATGTCGAGCAAAAAAGCGGCACGGCCGTACCACCCTTTTCTCGAAGCAGTTCAGGCCATTTCCAAAACCCTATAACTTCGTTATGGATACAACTAGAAGCCTGAAGTTTTACTTACCAAGTAGGCATTGTATAAACTCGGTATATTTCAAATTTCATTGAATTTGAGCCAGTAATTTAAAAATTATAACTAAAATTTCTTAATTTTGTCACTCACTGACTGACCGATCATCAAAACTCTAAGGCACTTCTAGCAGACATAGAAACTTCAAATTTAGAATACAATTATTGTTTAATTTATAAATCAAGGAAAAATTAAAATATTTTACAATTTCGGTCCAGTTTTCGAGAAACACCAACTGCATATATAACTTTGTAATCCCATATAAACATATAGTATTATAAAGTTACATTTGCAGTGAATGAATTAGTGTAACTATATATGTATAATGGAATAATAGGTGTAAATAGCTACCTAGATATAACTATCTACAAAAAGAAATGAGATGTCATCAAAAACATAACTTGTAAAAAAAGCCAAGTCTCGCAACTTAATTCTTCTACCGCAAAAAGTTGTGAGATCCATGTAATACCAACTCGGTTAATTTATTCAGTCCATAGATTGATCATAGATTGACTTGGCAATCGCACTAAACAATCTAATTTAATATAATATGTATTACTTGTGAGATATATTGTGTTTTCATGCGATTGCCAAGTCAATCTATGTATCAATCTATGGACTGAATAAATTAACCGAGTTGGTATTACATGGAACTCACAACTTTTTACGGTAGAAGAACTAAGTTGCGAGACTTGGCTTTTTTTATAAGTTATGTTTTTGATGACATTATGAATTTTACAGTAATTTCTTAATACCTGAGATGTCACAACTTTTATGGTGTGTGTTTCATGCAAATCTGTTCAACTGCAAATTATATTAGTAGAGCTAATAAAAATGAAAGTCCCATATAAAAACAATCACTAGCTAGCAATATCATTTGTTATATATTTAAATATGTATATGTTTTTAAAAAGAAGTGTATGTTCTTTTCTAAGATCAAATTCAAACCCAAATTTCTTTATTGGTTATAAGTAGGGTAAGTATTACGTTTTTACAATAAAATACGCAGTGATACATACACAGCAATAACGTCCATCATATGTCAACAAGCATATTATATATTATCATTTTGAAATTCCTTAACAATATAATAACAATTTTTTTACTAGCCATTCACGTCAATTTTTGGTCATGAGACTCATACTGCATTCACATGCAGTAACAAATATCCTGATAGACAGAAGTATCGCCGCTAACTCCTAAATTATACGTCCTATTTAGAGAAATGATATCTCATTCGATTTCTCATAAATAAGCGGGTAAAATTACTTGAATAATACAGTTTTCCATCGAATTAATTATAACTTGTTAAAATATAAAAGTGAAATAATTACTATTTTATTCTTACAATTGTCATTTTGAATTGTTTTAAGTTGCATTTTATCCTATGAATAAATTTTAACTGAGGAACAACAAAAGGGACAACCTTTTACATACTCCCGCATTTATGTAAATATATTTTATACGTGGTAGAGTCACGCTGCAGCTCTATTAATAGTATAGTTGTAGCACGAATGGGTCGGCTCGACCGGGGAAGGACCACGCTTTCACAGAATACCAGCGTAAAATGGCAGCTTGACACTGCTGTGTTTCGTATGGTGAGTGTAGAGAACCGGAGACCCTTTTTACTGGAAAAGAGGCATTCTATCTTAGTCCTCACGGCTGAAAAGGCATCTGCATTTTAATTCGCAAAAGAACATAGATGTAAATGTCTATGGACCAACCACTTACCATCAGGTGGACTGTGAGCTTGTTTGTTATCATTATTTTATTAAAAAATGTATATTTTATAAAATTAATGTCCTCCAGACCGAATTTCGGTCACGGTGGAGACTAGCCATCGACGCAGGATAGGATTATAGTGCCCAAGTGTGTGCGCAAGCACAGGTGCACTCCCTCAAAAAAGTCAATAACTGATATATTTATGAAATTATTATTATTTAAAAAATATACACAATTTATTAAAATAATAATATCTTACTAATATAATAATAATCTTACCTTTTACTTATCTCTTAGTTACTCACTAAAAAGAACTCCTGCTTTAATCAATACGTTTTGTTATGTATCATTTTTTATATTTTACATTTTTCTTAGGTGAAAGGAATCCACAATCTGCAGATGCATCATGCCGAATTCGGGAAGGTGTTATACCACGACGAACTTTTGGATGCGCTCGAAGACATCATGGAAACGAAAAATATAGCTCTGCACCACACAAAGGCTCATTACAAGCCTCCAGAAAAAGGAGCTTCATATCCCATGCACCAGGTAAAAGAAGCAACTCGTCTCCTTGTTATTTATTTTGACACGGTTCGGACGCGACGCGTTATTACTGTTACCGTTACAGCCTATTAAAATCCGCTACTGAATATGAGCCTCTCTATTGCTTACCCCATAGGGGGGATATTTTCCATAGTTGCCACACTTGGCAAGCAGGTTGGCCACCGCAGTTGTTTTATTTTTAGTCCTTATAAGGAAAGCTGCCCATCTCCTGATTTGTTGACTTGTGTCGCCTCTTACGACACCCATGAGATTATATGGTGTAGTGGTATTCTTACACCAACACTGCACGTCAATATGTTCTTATCTTCACCGAATTCCAATTACACAAAATTGCAATTAGAAATTTTTGAAATGTAAAGAAGGAGAAGCAATAAGTGAGCAGTCCAGCACCAAAGAAATTGTAATAATAATTTCTAGTGCTGGATTACAATGTATTCGATGCTGAACGTAAACATAGTGAGGAAACCTGCATGCTGTGAAATTGTACATTTTTAAGACTATTGGAAGGAAGAGAAAACGCTGCAACACCGCGTTGGACAAATTTTTTCACGACTCTTTTAAAAGTAAGAGGACCTAGCAGGCTATTACTTTACTTTTTACTTTAATTTGGAATAAGATTTCGCTTACTATAAAATTGCTCCTCTTCATGAGTAAATCAAAAAGGATATCTGATAATATATTTATCGTCCGCATGGTGCCAGAAACGCTTTTACGTCGAATTTTCTGAGGTTACAAGTATTCCATGTGCTAATTCTGGACATGATCTATCTACTGACAAATTCCATTTAAAGCAGTTTAGATTTAACAAACATACAAACATATTGACACATTTCATGTAAGTCCTCAATGCATCTGCATTTTTATTCTTAATCGAGGATACATATAAGTAGTTATCTATGGGCTACAGCATCCACTTTCCATCAGGTGGTATGTGTACTTGTTTGTCTCCCTTATTTAATAAATAGGTCCATGCCTAGCAGCGGACTTTTACAATCTAATGAAAAAGAAGAAGATTTCAAGTAATAAAGTTTCTATAATGGAATCTATTTAAAATTAATTACTGTTTCATATTTACAGGACTACCACTATTTCCCTTACAAGAATGATTCAATGGTTGCGGCATTCATCAATTTGGACGATTCATCGCCTGAAAATGGAGGCCTATTTGTCTATCCGGGGTCACACAAGCTAGGACCACTGGACGACGTTGGTGGACGGGAAACGAAACATTTCCACTATGTAGATCAGGTCAGTACTGATATACTCGTATAACTAAATTCCAATCAATATGTTGCAGTTTTATGAACTGTAGTAGCAAAATTGCTTAGTTAAATTTGATAAACTAAGCTGTCTCTTGTTTGAAAGTCAAATTTAAAAAATAATATGAGTTTGAAAAAACTTAGAAAACACGCATGAATTGTGAACTGTGATGATCCTCGTAATTATTTTATTTTATTCTAGTGGTCTTTATCAGGATACTAGGATAAAGTTATTAAATTATTATATTGTCAATTTTCAAGTCAATCGGAAGTCTACAAGTTGGTAATTGGGGGTAGTTGGAAAATTACATTGAAAGATTCCGTTACATAGATAGATAGATAGATACAATTAAATACACGCAAAGCTAATAAAAGCGTTTCCAAAATAACAAATTTTTAGATGTAGAGACATAATTGAAGAAGTAAAAAAATAATTTTACAGCTAGTGTTTTCCGATCGATACTAAGACTTAAACCATTTTCAGAGCAAATTTCCGATAGAAAAGGCGACGCCAGTTATTGCTCAGCGTGGTGACGTTGTTGTCTTCTCTTACCTTCTAGTGCATGGCAGCACATCTAATCTCTCCACGAAACCAAGACGTATGCTACTGATCCAGTACGCTGACGCTCATGATGAACCATTAGAAGGTGAGAAAGCCCAACCCTGTCGAGGTTTGGTGCTAAGAGGCGTAAACATGAACAGAGATGCTACAGTCGCGAATCGTCATGTTGAATAATGCACGCTTTATTTTTTTTGTATGTACGAAACTCGATATTTTCGCTTATTGTAAATTAATTTTAATGATTATTTTTTAATAAAAAGACTATGTGCTAAGACATACATACAACTTCAGAAGTTATTAAATTATGTGAAAATTAATTTTTTCATTTAATTTTTACTATAGTAAGTTTAAGTATTTGTTACTGAGTACACTTTTACATTTTACAGCAAGTTTATATTAATTTTAACTAGATCTGTTAAAATTAAAAATTCAGAGTATACATTTTGAAATTATACAATCGTCTTTTGTTTTTATTTAAGTCAAATAATAAAGAAACGCCGCACATTTATATCAGTACTTAAAATTGTAATTATAATTAAATTGTAAATTAAAATTTTGTGTAAATTTATGAAATAATAATTGCAATATTTAATCGCTGATTTACCACGTGTTTGGAGGTGAAGGAATACATTGTGATGAAAACTGCATGTCTGAGGCTCAACTCTGAGGAATAAAATATTTCGAGGATATATTTATTTAGTTTATTTTTTTAATATATACCGAATGGGGTCCCACATATATGCAATAAATGAAACCACATACGTGTTATCGCCTTTGCTGCTGATATACAAAAAATGAACGTAATCGGTCCAGCAATTAGGCCAAAAAGTATAGTTTTAATTTTAAGCAAATTTGAACTCTATAGAATTGGGTCACTAAGTCAATGATTCAATGAATTTGAATCCTTGAACATTAAAAAGCGACGTTGCCATGCAGTGCAAACTACTGCGACGTCCATAAACAAGCGGCACGAGGCACGCGGCGTTCTTCAAAGGCAACGGCGCAAGAGCGCGCGCGCCTGTCCTAGAGTAGGACACATGTTATCGACGATTAGCTTCTTTCAATGGGAGTAATAATAGATAAACAAAATAAAATGTTTAGCTTTAAGCACTTAGGGCATGTTTTTTTAGAATTATCGTGTTCTTATGATAATTCAAAAAACAGTACGTATTTAAGCTAAACTTTAAAGCTAGCTAAGTGTGTTCTTGTAGATTTAGAGATATGCAATAAATTATTTTGACATGATAAAAAAACCCATAAAAACAACCAATTATAAAGTCATACTTATTTTACTCGTTTCCTAGGAAGTCACAAAACGGTAGTTTCGTAAGTTCAATTGTACAAAAATAAACTTTTTTTTCTAACAATCAATAACTTGTTCACTGTTATCAAATCAAAAATCAAAATTACTTGTATTAAATGTCTTTTAGTAGGTAAGTAAGTGTAAAAAGGTGTCGATAAACGATAATTGCACCTTGTGACAGTCCTATTTATTATTTTTATTATTTTCGCCATTTTGGAATTTGGAAGTTTCAGTTCACCGCCAATATTCAAGGATACGGGTGCATTTCGCTGCGTATGCAGCTTTGCTTCAAGTGATTTATTTTTCGTAAGATAAATACGAGTACAATTATTCAAACAATGTTTTTACGGTGAAATGGACACTTATAAGTTAATTAACTTTTTGTGAGTAAATAGTGTTTTTAAATACGTTTATTTTTATTAGTTTTTGACAACATTATGAAGCCATGTAACCTGTGCACTTAAGAACGTGGCGGACATTATGAAAATTTTAAAATTTAGTGTCCAATTAAATTTTGCTACGAATATGCAATAATATTTATTTCGTTCAGTTCCACCATTCCGAAATAAAAAAGTGGCAGTAAAAATACCTAAACAGTTTAGTAAGTTTTTATTTCGTCGCACATTGTTAAACGAATCAAAGGTCGTGACCACAATAACGTTGCCGGCCGCCAACCACTATGCCACCCGCGTGCAACGTTGCCACTCTTCCAAGGGTCAAGGTACGTAGTCTTAATAGAGTGTTTACTTTTACTGAATTTATTTTAATATTTATTTTGTTTGAAAATTTCACTTTTTTATTTTACGGGTTTTAAATTTAACATTTTATTTTTCTACGCTTCTATGGATTAGTATTACTTGTGGTTTCATTTATTGCATATATGTGGGACCCCATTCTGTATAATGAATATTGAATGATAACATAATGAAATCGTTTTTGGAAGTATAAGAAAGACATATAATAAGGAAGATGTGGGGAGGCCTGGGGCCAGCAGTGGGACGTATGTCTATAACGATGTACAAACTAGTCAAAACAAATTTTAAAATTTCCTACTGCCATAAGTCAAAATTACTAACGCTTTGTATAATTCTTTAAAAACTTAAGTAAATATAGATCTCCCAAACTCAATCATTAAAAAGCGATCATGTGAAGCGGTAAATTAAAATGCCTGTAAAGAAGATGGACGCATTTAAAGTTATGCCGATCTGTCACCGACACACGTCCCTTGAAACTTAATAAACTTAAAACAGGATAGATTATTTATACAGAGGCGTATTGGGTAAAATATTGAGATCAAAACTGACACTTTTAAACAAAATAATATTTATAATATAAAAGCGGTGGTGACTCAAAATTTGAGCACTTGCTTTTAACTATGTATAAGCTGCGCAAACTAAGGTTGACTTAAATCTACGCCAACCAACTGATCCGAACTGAACCAATCAACTTGAATTGAACAATGAGGTTAAATCTCAATTCAGACTACAAAAATCTAAATCTAAAATCGTTAAGCGTTCATTTTTATTAACACGTTCACACTATGATATACTACATAGTATAAGAATTGCTTGCTTATGAAGCAATGTGCTATATCATATAGTAGAATAGTACGGCCTAGTCAGAACTAAGCTAATTTTAGCACAAAGAAAATTATAATTACGAAAACAACTATAAAAACAATATGTTATAAATACATTGGGTTGCAGCAACTTAAAGGTGTCCGACTCAGTATGTTGTAGCAGATTTACGACGGCTACAACGCTGGTATTCTGTCTGTTGGTGCCTCTATCTTCGGCGTGGGAAATTAACGAAGATGAAGAGAAGAATACTAACCTCCTCCAATTTAAAATATTTTTTTAGAAAATATATATAAATAAAATAGAACTGACTGTAATTTTGAAATTACTGCCTTTTATCTCGCTCAGGGTTATTTATTAAGACATGAACAACCACTCATAACATTTTTGTCTGTAGTTATGCCTATTCGGGTTAATCTTCGAAATTGCTGGACCGATTGTGATTCATCATCATCGTCATTATTACAGCCTTTCATAAGTCCACTGCTGAGCATAGGCCTCCCCCAAGGAATGCCACAAAGCACGGTCCTGAGCCACCTGCATCCATTGACTTCCTGCATGTCCTACCAGGTCGTCACTCCATCTCGTGGGGGGTCGCCCTACACTTCGCCTACCGGTACTGTAACTTTTCTTCCCCATCGGTTGTCGGTACTTCGGCCTATATGGCCGGCCCACTGCCACTTCAATTACTAATTCGTTGGGTTATATCGGTTACTCTGGTTCTACTTTGGGTATACTCATTCCTAAGTTTATCACGCAGAGAAACTCCGAGCATAGCACTCGCCATAGCTCGCTGAGCGACCTTGAGCTTCCTCATATGGCCAGCAGTGAAGGACCACGTCTCAGATCCGTAAGTCATCACTGGCAACACGCACTGTTTGTACAATTTCGTTTTAAGCTTTTGAGGTATACCTGAGGAGAAGATGTGCCGTAGTTTCCCGAACGCTGCCCAACCGAGTTGAATCCGTCGATTGACCTTTCTAGTAGTTGAACTTACCTAGTGGGACTATTTGTCCCAGTAAACATACTCGTCAACAACTTCGAGCTTAGTGTTCCCAACAACAGCTTGTATAGGTGTGACATGGATATTAAACCTAATCTTTGTTTTGTCCATGTTCATCTTGAGACCTATCCGTTGGGAGACACTATTGTGGTCATTGAGTATAGTGCTTAGGTCCTCCAGCAATTCTGCCATAAGGGCTATATCTTGGGGAAATTGAAGGTGAGTGATGTACTCGCCATTGATGTTAATAACGTATCCTTTCCAGTACAGAAGCATGAAAATGTCTTCCAATACAGCGGTGAAGACTTTCGGGGATATGACGTCACCCTGTCTTACACCTCTCTGCAATTGGATAGGTTTCGTACTCTGGTTCTGTACAAGGATAGCCATTGTAGCTCTGCTGCAGCACTTCAGCACTTCGATATACCGACAGTCAACTTGGCACCGCTGAAAGGACTGCAGCACCGCCCAAATTTCGACGGAATCAAAGGCTTTCTTATAGTCCACATACGTCAGACAAAGTGGCAAATTGTACTCTTCGGACTTCTGTACAATTTGCCGAAGGTTATGTATGTGGTCTATGGTACTAAAGCCCTTTCGGAAACCAGCTTGTTCCGGAGGCTGGAAGTCGTCAAGTCTGCGCACGAGACGATTCGTAATGACTCTCGAAAACAGCACGTAGACGCGGCTCAGAAGGGAAATCGGTCTGTAGTTCTTCAAGAGAGCGTTGTCACCTTTCTTGTAGACAAGACCACCGCACTTCTGCTCCACGCCTCCGGTGTAATGCCACCATGGAGGACGGAATTAAAGAGCTTCTAAAGGACTTCAAGTACCGGTTTTCCACCCGCTTTCAGAACCTCCGCTGTAAATCCATCCTCGCCTGGGGACTTGCCGTTTTTAAGGTGCTGGAGAGCTATTCTTACCTCGCTCAGACTGACGTCCGGGATATCTTTGGAATAGTGTCGGATAAGACTCGCTCTTGGATCGTTACTTACACTTGCGTATGGCTTGAACGATGACGTGTACAGCTGTCCATAGAACCTCTCAATCTCAATCAAAATCTCAGGTGCCCCGTAAAACGATGCTGCCACACTCGGTCTTTATCTTTGACAGTTGGCTCTTTCTGGCAGACCCAAGGTTGGCCCAACCAAGGTTCCAAAGTATTTGCCAGAGATCTGGCAAATACTTTGGAACCTTGGTTCCGCTCGATCGCTTCTTCAATACAAGCTGTATTGAAGTTGCATAAGTCCTGGCGCATGCATTTGGAAATCTGTCTGTTCAGTTGCCTGTATGCTGTCAAATCTGTTGAAGACCATAGCTTCATCTCCCGTCCCGGGCGACCTCATGACGTGCTATCGATAGCACTGCATTCAAGAAACTCTGTTGCACTCACGTTCTGCGCTCGCGCCCTCTGCCCAGTGACGCACACGGGAGTGGGGCCACGGTGACCTATACAAGTCAGCGGGCGGACACGAGTGTGAATGCAAATTTCAAATGTTAATTGTTTGGCCTAAACAAACCCCCGTCCCGGACATAAGGAATTATGTCCGCGAGCAAACCGGTAAGCGGGACAGGGTCGCGACGGCAATTTGCAAGACCGAATCTACATCCAAACTAGGCCAAATAAAGCCCCAATGTTGGCAAGTCAAATGAACCTCCATTGGATGCCCTTCCTGAACATCGCAGCACCTAAATAAGTCCTGTCACTGGACAGAAGTCTAACGACCTCTTTCAAACACATATCTGTGCCCTTAGGATTCGTTCCGCAATCCGACCGGATCAGGTCTGCAAACAGCGATGCGATACGAAGCGGCCCAGCGTAAACACCTAGCTTTCGTGCAGAGAGCACCCACAAGTTTCACATGAACGGCGTCTGTGGAGAGCCAAACGAAACGCACAGATAGTCCTTAGCATGAATTTTCAAGCAAGTAGTCATAACCAAGCCCTCTCCCATTTAAGCATTTACTCAATTGTGCGGCAGCTGAGTTCAAATTGATAATCTCCCAACTAGCTAGCCCTTTTTGACATACAGTCCCATGCTCATATTGCAACCAAGTTTCAAAAGCATCAATGTTCAACTAGCGAATTAATTCAAACAAATTAATTTACCGACGCGCATAGAATCAAACAGAAAAATAAACAAAACGATAAACGTAAAAGACAGCAAAAAAAATTTTTCCTTCTTTTTCAAAATACATATCTTCGACAAAGCCAACAAAATATGAAAACATGAGAGGATTGATTTTTATTTCCTTCGGCACAGACAGTGTTACTCAATTTCAATTTTGTTTTCCACAAAGCAAACTTAATGATCTTAATGATGATGAATGATATATTTACAAGAACATATGTACACGTATTCAAGGAGTATATTAAATAAACTTTTTTTACTCACAACAGCTACAAATATGAAAACATTCCGCGGAAAACCCAAAGCATTTTTATTTTTAATTTAAAGAATTTTTAATGAAGTGCTCGACCAAAACCAAATCTAATACTCATTGTCAGCGTGATTCAACGCTCCAGGGGAGCCCCAATCTTCCCACCAGCAAGTGGAGGCCACACCGCGTGAACCCGAATCCAATAGAGCGCAAACCGCTAACATTCGCTACTCGGGTTGTACGCCTTCACTGAGACCGTCGCAATAGAACTGCTTGACAAGTGGACTGTTGACGGCTCAAAGGCTCAGTGGAGGCGGCCGTGGTGGGAGCTAGGGTGGCAGCTACCTAGAGCTGCCTCTATCAAAGGGGGACGGTGGTACACCAGTCGTGGCCACTCAGCTAACGGGGGCGAGAAGGGTCTACCTGACCGCTGAGTGGCTGTGAAGCTCCTCTGCACACGCTGATGTGGGGCGACGACACCCCTGCCCCTGGGAAAACTACCCCCCGACTGGTCGGGGGAGGGACCCCTTTCAAACCTAGGGGCCCGATGTATGTCCGGCAAGCGCCGAGCGTCGCCCGCAAAAGGCGTGGCTGAGCACCCCCGCCCGTGGGAGTCGAGGGCCTCGAGAGGAGACGCCGTTCGCACCCAGGCACAAAACTGCAGTTTGACCACCCCGGCAATGCGGACAGGGCCGCTGGTGCGGGCAGTCTCGTTGGAGGTGCTCTTCCAGACACGAGTAGCACCAGCGGCGCTCCCTGGCGATAGTTCGCCTCGCCGGAACCGGCTTACTTACGAATTTTAGGCTCGACGTCACCCGGTGATCGGATGCTCGTTAATAGGAGCAGGGGGGTGCCTCCCTGGCCGCTAGGCGACTGTAAGATGGCAGGGAGCGACGCCCTCCCGCTGGAGCTCCGGTCGGCCTCGGGTGGATTGACGATGACTTGCCCGGCGGATTCCGCCTCTCACTGGGCACGACTCGTAAGTCGTCAACTGAGCCCGCCGCGTTCTCAAACTGCCGGCACTGCTCTTTTAAAAACCGCAGCAGATCATTAAAGGGCGGAATATAGGAGGCTCCGTTCCCGCGGTACCTCTACCCAAAATGTATCTGAAGGTCGAGAGCACGATGTGGAGCAACAAAAAGGACCATTCGTCTACTGGTAAATCCAGCCGCCTCAACGCATTACAGGCCCCCAAGACTGGATTCACCAGGTCCGGACGTAGTCTGGCCCGGTCACTAAGCAGCGGGAGGCTTAGAAGCTGCTTAACATATTCGTCTGCAATTCGCCGAACGTTGGCGTATCTTCCGGCTAGGAGGTCCCGAGCAGTCTGGAAGGCGTCGTCCGACAATCCCAAGTGGCCGACGACGCCCAGGGCCTCCCCCTCCAGTGAGGCCAGGAGGTACGCCATCTTCTGGCTCGGGGTCAAGTCCCTCCGGTCGTCCACTAGGCTGTCAAAAAGACCAACGAAGGTCAGCCATTCGTAAAGGACCCCGGAGTACCTTTGCAGGTCCAAAGTTGGGAGTCGTCCCAACAGCTCCGGCTAAGGCTGCTTCCGAGAGTACTCAGGCAGGCCACTCATCCGAGCCTCACGCGCCTCCTCCTCATACCTGGCCCCAACCTCGATCAACTCGTCCGTGAGCTAAAAGAACTCCTCGTAGTCCGCGAGACAGGAGTCCAGGACTCCCTTTTCCACATCCAAATTCTCGAGCTCAGCGTAAGCCTCCTCCACTGCGGCTCTTCGAGCATCGATCTGCTCGAGCCGCTTCCTCAAGTTATAGACCCAATCCGGTCGACCTATCAAAGCATGGGCGCTGGTAGCCCAGCGCAGCTCCGTCTTCAAGCAACGAATCAGTAGCTTGTACGATGGCATCACTACTAAATACAAATATATATATATATATATATATATATATATATATATATATATATATATATATATATATATATATATATATAACTAAATAATATAAATTTACTATAAACTAAATACTACTAAATAGAAATAAATATAATATATAATAATACGCGGCTCAAATATAAATCAAATATACAAATAACAAATACAGTTCCTATCAAATCAAGTTAAATACAAATTACATAAATACAATTACTATTTATTAAATTAAATACAAATTACATTACAATTAACGGTACACACTACAGTCAGTCAGCAAAATCCCTCGCTCAAACAACCGACCCTTCGACAATTAATCTACTATAATTATACGCCAACGATAATTATCCGATTACGTGATAACCTTATCGGCCTAGTCAAAGTACCTTACGCGTAAGTACCTAGCCTTAACAACACTACGGGCGTGGTTGCTTCTTCTACTAACAAGCTAACAAACAAAAAATATTTGTATGCAATTTTTATTACGTACTATTTTATTAATATTACGGTCGGGCGTGATTGGAAATCAATCAACCGCGCTCTTGCTAGCAAAATTGTTACGGCCCACAGCTGCCCCTACAAGGATCAAATATCCCGGGGCCCATGAGCGGAAGATTCAACGGACAGCCGAGGGTTCGGGTCCAAATGGCCTTGTGAGAAATGTCCTATCCTGCTACACTATAGGGAGAAGGCTAGGAAAATGAATAGTGCGTACCTGGATCTGAGGCGAAGACTGTCCCAAGGTTCGGTCAGGCCGAAGGTATGTAGGTGCATGTATAGTGGTGTTTAGTGGTGTGGATTATGGTTGACCTGACTGGACCATTGAAGTCGGCAGCAATCCTTACTCCGGCGCCGCCTCAAGGTGTGGTACTGTCCAGGGGCGTCACCCACGGTCAATTTCTTTCTTCAAGTCACTATTTCAGTCTATCAACTTTACCGTACACTTAACTAACTTCAAAACGCAATTAATTCAACGTTCATCGGAGAATCAAACACGTGATAACCGACTCGAGTAACAAACAGTAGTTCAAAGTTCAACATTCAATATTCCGGATTCATTTATCACCAAATTACAAATAGGGAACTAACGCGATCTCTTCATGAGTCACAAAGTTCAGCATTCAACCGACAATCACTACAAGTTACGTAAATTACTTGCCAACGAATTTAGGTTAATCCATCAAATTATTACTGCTTCGTCATCGCGTGAATGCACTAAGGATAAGCAAACTAGAAGCGAAACTCCAATAGTAAATTCCACACGCATTAAAAAACCGGACGTTGGTCGCAATTGATATTAATTCTAAATAATTAATCAAACCGGCGTCTATTTGTCTAGACTCAACAAAAACCGCGTCGTTGCATCAATTTCCTAACAAAACCGACTCTAAAATAAGGGAGGTTATCCCGGGCGACCTCACGACGTGCTATCGACAGCACTGCATTCAAGCAACTCTGTTGTACTCACGTTCTGCGCTCGAGCCCTCTGCCCAGTGACGCACAAGGGAGTGGGGCCACGGTGACCTTTACAAGTCAGCGGGCGGACACGAGTGTGAATGCAAATTTCAAATGTTAATTTTTTGGCCTTAAAAATATCTAAAACGCAGTAAACAAAAGAGTATTAAAGAAAAAGAACGTAATAAGTATTTACAAAAATATATTAATCTTATTATCCAAGTCTAAAGTACAATAGTTAACAAATTTCATCGACAGATGGCGGTGTTTTTATGTAGATGAGTTTTCATATTTGCTGCTAATCTTTATATTAATCGTTGCCCTACTGCGTGTTAACAAACTCAATGATTCTTTACCGCCGAGTAAGCTAATTGGTAAATAAAATTTTAAAAGAGCTATTAACAATTTCGTTGGGTTCGGCTAGGATCAAACTTTCTTTTTTGCTTACTATATGCACGCACTGATTTATAAGTTTTTTTTATGTTTTATATAATGTATAAATTGTGTCAATTAATCTCTTTTATTTTTAGAATTGATGTTAACAGCGCCATCTCTCTTTAAATCTATACATATAATAAACATGGTGATAACATGTTGTGTCTGTTTCTGTACATTGTATAGTATGTTTGTTGCTAAAATCATTATGGGGACTGAAAATCATTAAACAAGTACATTTTTATATCTTTTAGAATTATCTGTCTGTCGGTCTGTCTGTTTGATTATGAACGCATAACGTTTTGAGTAAACATCTTTTTTGCAAAGAAGTCGTTAAGAAAATCATAAAGCGTTTATTCGAGTTCATTTTTAATCTTTGTTTTATTAAAATTGGATAATTCTATCGAAAGTTATGATTCTTATTTTTAAATCTAGGTTCGAATCTGTTTAAAGGCGCCATAAAACTCAGAAATAGTAATAAAAAGATACGTGTGTAAAAAAAACGTTCTATTATAATATACTTAAAACACAGTAAACAAAAATATGTGTTCCTTAAATTAAAAAAAGGATGTTTTCTCACAAAGAACGTAATAGATCGCGTTGTATAAATTACAACGTTTTCTGAATTGCGGTGGCGCCCCTTTTTTCTAAAGGGGGTCGCTTCCAATTCGGCAGGAAGGCCATAATGGCCAACGCCAGTCCCACAGGTGGTGTTTAGTGGGTAGGCACTTCTTCAAAGTAAGTCCCACATAACCACGCAGCCGGCTGCCGTGGTATGCTATGAGCATTTATCACCTCCCTCCCATGCTTCTAAAGGGTAGCCTCGCTTTGGGCAGAAAAGAAAAAAAAAAGAATTGCGGTGTTAAGATTTTCCGCTTTTTTTAATCGTATTGAGACTCACTGAAGAAATTTGTACCCATGAGTACGATGTAGTGTACGATGAAGTTGAAAGAGCCGTGTAGGCTAACAGCACAAACATCACCAGAAACCTGAAAAGAAATACGCCCACCCAAGCTATGCAACGAAACTCGATTAAAAACTAACAAACTTGCAACAAAATATCGTGAAATTGTTTTTATACCCAGAATCCCTCTAATCCCAAATAACTTTCCTTTCAATTTTAAGCGTGTTTAGTTCCCAGTCAGCGTGTGTTATGCGACGACCGTAAATAAAGCGCAAGCTCAAACTTTACGCGTTCCAGGAGTGGACCTCGGTACTAAGTACTAACTGTTTTGCACATGGCCAACTCTATGTTGTTTTTCCCGCGTTAGTAGGCCCCATAACCTATTTGTGTATCTACGCCTCGGCCGTATACTTCTAACGTCGTTTACACAGAAGCTCTGTCATAAATGACTTAGAACTTTGAGGATAACGATTTATTGTTACCACTTATTGATACAGTAATGATATAAATCGTTTAATATTCTCTTAACTAAACGTCAAATTCTTTAAGTAAAACCTATATACGCGAGCTACGCCGCGGGCACAGCTAGTTTATAATAAAAATTGTAGAGCATAAAATTTTTAATTTTTTTTATTTGAAACATTTTTTATGCGCTAAACTGTTTTTGCGATAGAGGGCAGTAAGCGTGCAAAACTCAACTACACACTACACTACACTACAACAACAGCCATACGTGCTGTATTGCAAGGTAAACCTTTAATATCTCTGAATACTACCTTGAATTTTGAATAGTTTATATTATTTGTCAGTTAATACATTGTATTTAATAACGTTACATATTTTTAATATATTCATTTAATAATACTTACATACTTTGTGTGATTAAAAATTCATTAAATAAAATACTTATTGTACGAGGTTAAGTATCTTAATTTATTGAAAGTAGATTTTAAGAATTCAGCTTATGATCCGTCATTCCTAGGTTATGATATTAGTACAATTATTAATTTTGTTCTACTTCCATAACTCGAATAATAATAAAAATATAAAAATATCCTACATTCATGACCATCATCATCATCATTATTACAGTCCTTCACAAGTCCACTGCTGAACATAGGCCTCCCCCAAGGTATGAGACAAAGCACAGTCCTGGGCCACCTGTATCCATCGACTTCCTGCATGTCTTACCAGGTCGTCACTCTATCTAGTGGGGGGTGCTCCACACTTCGCTTACCGGTACGAGGCTGCTACTCGAGAACCTTTCTTCCCCATCGGTCGCCGGTTCTTTGAGCTATATGGTAGCCCATTGCCACTTCAGCTTACTAATCCGTTGGGCTATGTTGGTTACTCTGATTCTACTGCGGATATCCTAATTTCTAAGCTTATCACGCAGAGAAACCCCGGGCACAGCTCTTTTCATGAAAAAAGGTCGTGTGTAACACCTATCCTTGATTAAGACTTAAAATTTAGATGCGTTATTACTTCATACGACGAAAATGAAATGCATCGTTTCCAGTATAATTTAAAATTAAAAATTTTGTACAGCCGACTTCAATATAAATTATTAAGAATAACTCTAAAACTATTAGCCTGTGCTTGATCAAATTTATATGCAACCACACGAGATGTACCAGCTTTCAAATGAACAAAGAATCATCGAAATCAGTTCACCCAGTAAAAAGTTATGAGGTAACACACATAAAAAACATACAATCGAATTGAGTACCGCCTCCTTTTTGGAAGTCGGCAGAAAACATTGGTTTCCAGTTCTCTACTCTCACTATATAAAGCACAGCGGCATTGTACTGCTATTTTACTATTGTATTTTGCGGGAAGGTTAACTCGCCTCGGTCGAACTGACCCATTTACACCTGCACCATCACTCTTCTTCTTCTTCTTTAGCCTGTTAAAATCCTGTTCAAGTACTTCTGCCGTTGGAAGGAGGATTTGCCTCTTAATTGACGCTTAGCAGGATGATAGTCGATACCAGTACTATAGCGTGATCGCGTAGCAGGAAGAATTTCAAATTATTTCAATCCATACAAATGTGAACTTTAATAACATGAGAATAAACTCGGTTTTCGAATCACAAATACTGTTCAAAAGGTTCTAAAACTATTTTAGTTGCAATAGAAATTAAACTTTTTATGATGGAAATTGAGTTTAAAAATGCAAAGCAATAAAAAAATTCCTGCTTTCTGACCGTGCTTTAGACGTCACGCAACTTTGACTTTCCTGGATGTTTTAAGTCAGGCGTGGTTAGGGTTACCAGATGAAAATATTAAAAGTCCGGTGAAGAGGCCTGATATCCATTTAAAAATCCTTAGATTTTTTTACAGTGTGATAAGTAAACCTTACTTAAAAAGGTATCTTCACATATTAAGTATGACGAAACTGTTTAAGTACCTACTTGGATAAATAAGTTTTAATTTTAATTGTGGAATAATTACCAAAGAAAAATTATTTTTAGTTTGTTTAACTTTTTATTAAAGAGATCTTTAAAATGTAAGCTGTATTATATTGAAAGTTCTAAAAATCCTGAGATTTCATGAGATAAGCAAAATCCAGCCGCAATCTTGAGAAGAGTCTAAAAATCCTGAAATCTCAGAACAAATCCTGAGATATGGTAACCCTAGGCGTGGTAGGGATTATCGGCAAACCTTCTGTGTGCGGCTTATAACTTTCTAGTATCGCAACAAAATACACTTATAATTTTTTTAAATCGTTTATTTATACACTTTAAAAAAATATTCAATATATTTATTTAATATATTCAATATATTTATTTTAAATTATTATAATACTTCATTTAAATCATTTTGCACCTTCAAAGCAGTGTTCACTGCGTATAGGTTGACTGGTAGAGAACGCCATAAAGCGTTAAGTCCGCCTTTGTACATTTTTGTCCAACGAAGTTTATAAATAAATAAATAAAATCCTTAAATACTTATTCTAAATATTTCTGTTATATAAGAAAACGATAATGCTGATGATATACCTTAATGATGCCGTGAGGCGAAACTATTCGGTTTTTTAATAATTATTATAACAATTGAAATAAGTGTTTATCGTGATCACACATATGAAGCTGGGGTTACACCAAGTGACAACAATCGCAAGTATAAATTATAAAAAACTTCTACTTCAATAAATTACTTACTAATTTTGGTTGATATAATGATCGGTGACCTCGTATCTTTTATGACAGTGGCCCTCTCGACGTTTTATTTTGATTAATGTTGCTATAATTCTGGTGGAATTATATTCCGAGACATAATTTATTGGGGCGAGAGGCTGATGATGTATTATTCACTGTTAATAAGCCATTCATTGTTCTCTGGAAATTATAAAATTCTTACCATGCTACTAAGAAATCAATTTCTGTAAGGAGGAAATATTAATTTTAATTAGCTTATGTATTTAAGGACTTCGCAGATGCAGCATTGGCGCAAAATAAATTTAATTGTGGATTCAATAAATATTTTAATGTTTTTAAAGTTTTCCTTAATGAACATATTGTAAATCTTTTAATTTCACAATTACCAATAATAACCCTTTAGGTTATTATTGGTAATTGTGTCGTTAGTGTGCTGATTTAAGCTCAAACCTTACAAAAAACTAGATTCCACAAAACTGTTTATTATTTATTTAATTCCAAGATACCAGGACTCTTTTTAATATTACATTTTTAAACTAATTTAAATTTTTAATTAAATACACTTGTTGAGGACAGCTAGAGACCCGCCGCCCCGTCGCCCCTTCGTACCCCGCTACCCCCCGCGCGCCCCGCACACCGGCGCCGACCAGCGATGTCGGCGTCCAATCAGCGCGCGTGTGGCTCCATTTGTCGTCGCACGGCACTACTCACAGACTGAGGCACCTTCTAGCGAGATATAAGAAGGGCGTCTCGGTCTGTGAGCTGTTCATTTCACTTCGGAGCGGCACTAAGGAAGAAACCTGAAGAAGACTCAAGACTCCAATTCAAGACCTCCCTCTGTACATAGTGTTAGACATAGTTATAGTTAGTCAGTGCCGAATTGTTGTAAATAGTTAATACAGTATATTAAAAAGTACCATCTTTTCTTCAAGCAGTCCCCTAGTATAGCTAACCTCAGATCAGTCGTTAAGTAATCAGTCACAAATAAATATACAGTCCACTGTTCATCCATTATATTCTTGGTCCATCGCCGCCGGATTCAAGCCAGAAGAAAGAAGCAAGAAGTAAGAAGAAACAAGAAAGAAGCCAATTATAGAAGAAAGAACATAATTATAGAAGAAAGAACATAATTATAGAAGAGAGAAGATCATTATAGAAGATCTTCAAGGAAGAAAGAAGTTCGTCGACGAAGAGAGAAGATCGTCGGTACTAATTTCTTCCCTGTTTCTTGTCACGATTACGTCACATACGTCTATTGTCTGTTTCCAGACAATTTCTTGTTTCTTAACCGCGTTTACGCGGCCAGTGGTCACTCCCTAACGGTGCCAAACTGTGACCATCTGGTAACGCCCTTGCGGCGGGAACGACATCCATACGTGTGTCTTTTTAAAGACTGTACGTACGTCTTTTTGAAGACGACCGGAGGTCGCAACGTGGGACCATGAGGAAGACACGAAGCCAGAAGACACGGAACCATGATGACATGCCGGTAGGAATGCGCATATTCGAAGAAGCACCCGCGTCCCCGTCCGATTATCTCGCAATGGCACAAGCGCCCTCCGCCGCGCCCGCGCTCCAGGCCTCGCCCGCGCCCGCATCTACGCCCGCGCCCGCGCCCCCGCCGCCGCGCCCCGCTATGTCCGTGTCCACGACCGATCGTTTGGGAGAGGTTAGCACTTCCGCGCCGTGTACAGAGACACTCGCCGCGATTATTGAAGATCTTCCGTCTACAGAGATTAGTTCGATAGTACGTACCGTCGCGCCTGTAACAGACGTACATAGGCCCGCACCCCGCGCCCCGTCGGTTCGCTCCGTTCGTTCAGCCCGGTGGACGGCTAGTGCGATAGCTAAATTAAAGCAAATAGAGTATAACGCCGCGGAGGAACTAGCTGCAATTAGGAGGAAGCAATTGCAGTTGGAAGAAGATCTTATTAGGAAGAAGTACGCTAGGGACGTCGCGCAACTGCAAGAAGAAACAGATAGGGAAAGTGTCAACGAAGACGAGTTAGTTGAAAATAGGGTACGCGTTGATAGGTGGTTAGAAAACGTAGAGACTGTGCGGGGGGAGTCGCCCTCCCGCCCCTCTCAGCCCGCGCCCCGCATCGAGTTAGAGCAGACCCTACCGAACAGGGTAACCGGTTACGACCACAGTGAAGATGCCCAGGGGAGGACGGAAGCGAATAACGTTCAACCGCGCCGCATAGATTCGGTACAGAGGGAAGATGGAGTCGCCGTAGGAATGAACCAGGTGGATCGTCGTGTACGGGTTACGTCGCCGTCGCGCGTCCAACGCCGCACTCTATCGCCTACACATAGATCGCCACATCGCCACGCGGATCGTAGATCACCGTCGCCGTATAGGGATGTAGGTGTACATAGATCGCCATCGCCACATCGCCACGCGGATCGTAGATTATCGTCGCCGTATAGGGATGTAGGTGCGCATAGGACGCCAGCGCCACAACGTAGGCTAGAGAGAGATAGGGATCTATCCATATATATAGGGAGATCTATATATAGATCTATATATAGGGAGTAAGCGACCTATCTCTAGATAGGTCGCTTACTCCGCGAGGGAAAGATAGGGGTATAGAGCGACTAGCGGAAGCTCTGGAGAATATGGTCAGAGTTAGGCCCGCTGCCGCAAAGCAGACGCAGGACTTGCCTATTTTTAACGGTTCGGCCGCGGAATGGTTAGCGTTCAAAGCCGCGATGAAAGAATCCACGCGTCTATATGGATTCACAGATACGGAAAATATGGCAAGGTTAAGAAACTGTCTACGCGGTGAAGCTAGGGAGGTAGTATCGGCACTGCTGTTTACCGCGAAGGATCCAGCAGATATTATGCGAACATTAGAGCAGTGTTTCGGCCGCCCGGAAGTAATTATCGATCGAGCGTTAGAAGAATTGAAACGCCTTCCGCGCCCGGGTCAAACCGCACAGGAATTAAATGCGTTCGCAATAAAGTTGCAAAATATCGTGTGCATTTTGCAAAACGTTGACGGCAAGGGATATCTGCAAAATCCAATGCTTACTAGGGAAGTAACGAGTAAGTTAAGCCCTCACTTACGGTCGCGTTGGTGTGATTATGCGGAGCACTACGGAAGTGCAGACGAACCGGACATCGTTACACTGTCCAGGTTCATGATGAGAGAGGCTGATCGTGCGTTGAGTCATGCCTATACGTCCGTAGAGCCGACTAAGGAATCGCCCGTAAGACGAGAGGCCCCGTCGTCGAAAAGGATAGTGACACGCCGCGTAGAGAATAGGGCTCGCGACGTAAAAACGTTCACCGCACAGGAGGACACCAGTAGTGCCTCTTGTATGTGCTGCGGAGGTGAACACGTGATCGCTAAGTGTAGAAAGTTAGCGCAAATGGGTGTGGACGACCGGTGGAATTGGGTAAAGGAAGGTGGGGTATGTTTTCTGTGTTTAAGTAGTAAACACCGACGGTTCAAATGTAGAGCGAAGAAATGCGGCGTCGACGGCTGCAACGCCCCCCACCATGCCCTCCTTCACACCCGCAAGACCCGCGCACCCGAGACATCGGCAAAACCGGATGAGACCGTGCTCGTCGCGTCTAACGTCGCTAGTAATGCATCCGTATTATTGAAAGTGTGTCCCATTACGTTACGTGGACCACGCGGTAGGGAAATAGATACGTATGCGTTGCTTGACGAAGGCTCGACCATTTCGTTGATCGACGACGACTTAGCGCGCGAGTTAGGAGCGGAAGGACCGGTAAAGCCGCTGAATATTAGAGGAGTAAGCAATAGTCAGCGCGAGGCCGATAGCAGGCTAGTTAACATAGGCATACGTGGCAAGACGCGCAGCGAAATGTACAGAATAAATGCGCGTACAGTAACAAATTTACAGATAGGTTCGCAGTCGGTAAATAAAGAGTGTTTACGGTTGAAACACTTACGCAACCTACCGAGCTCGGTTTGCTACGAGGACGCCAAACCGAGATTATTATTAGGCGCCGACAACTGGCATTTAATAATCACCCGTAATTTAAGGATAGGACGTCGAAGGCAGCCTATAGCTGCACGAACGTTATTGGGATGGGTGATACAGGGAACCGTGCCGCGATTCACGTGTAGGGAGGACGGTGAAACCGTATTACACGTCGTAAGCAGTAGCGGACGGTTAGATAGGGACATTCGAACGTTCGCCAGTCAGGACGAGGAGTTAACGGAACTCCTTAAACGGCAGTACGAGATCGATTCCATCGGTATCTCGCTAAAGAGTAGGCCGCGACGGGAAGAGGAGCGCGCTGTCGAGATATTCCGGCGCACCGTCAAGAAGGTCGGCGAGCAATACCAGGTGGGATTGCCATGGAAGGACGACGACGTGCGGATGCCTCCCAGCTACGAGATGGCTGCTCGAAGACTGCGGACGATCGAGAAGAAGATGGACAAATCGCCGGAGTTTCGAGACGCCTATACAGCACAAATAGACAACCTCCTAGCGAAAGGATACGCAAGGGAAGCTGAAGGGACAGAGAGAGAGGACCCCAAGAGCTGGTACCTGCCCCACTTCGCAGTACAGAATCCGAACAAGCCTGGGAAGACAAGAGTGGTTTTCGACGCGGCAGCGCGTGCGTCCGGTAAATGTTTGAACGATTATTTACTTGACGGCCCCGTCTTGTTACGGAACCTACCGGGCATACTATTTAGATTTAGGGAGAACGAAATAGCCGTGTCCGCGGATATTAGGGAAATGTTTTTACGCGTAAAGATAGACCGTCGCGACCAACCCGCCCAATTGTTTCTGTGGCGAGGTAACGAGCGATCCAGCCCACCGCGGGAATACGTTATGACTTCAATGATTTTCGGTGCGAGGAGCTCGCCGTTTCTCGCACATAGTGTTAGGGATCATAACGCGCGCGCACACGCAGAGACACATCCGTTGGCACTTAACGCTATCGTACGTAGTCACTACATGGATGACTACCTAGACAGTTATGCTACGGTAGAGGAAGCGGTAAATACTGCGAGGCAGGTTATGGAAGTACACCAGCAGGCCGGCTTCACCTTAGCAGGCTGGAATTCGAACCACGCAGCCCTACTAGAAGACAAGCCGGAGGAATTACTAGCGAGCAAGCCTAAGGAGGTAGGCTTGAGACAAGACAGCCCAGGCAGAACCCTGGGGCTATTATGGATGGCCGATGAAGATGCCTTAACGTTCAACACATCCATGAACAGGGTACCGAACGAAGTGAAGACGCTGCAGAGGCCACCGACCAAAAGAGAGGCGTTAAGTGCAGTCATGTCGGTCTTCGACCCGCTGGGACTGCTGAGCTACCTCACCATCACCGCTAAGATCCTGCTGCAAGACCTGTGGCGGATGAAGAAGGTCGGATGGGACGACGAACTACCCGAGGAGGTAGCTGAGGAATTCCAGAGGTGGCTGCGAGTCGTCGAGGAAGTATCACGACTGCGGCTGCCTAGGTGCTATGCTCCTACGGGGGGAGTGGTAGAGCGGCAGCTTCACGTGTTTAATGACGCAAGCGAACGTGCGTACGCATCCGTGGCGTATTGGCGATTACGATACCGCGACGGAACGGTTAAGGTACGATTAGTGGCGGCCAAGGCGAAAGTCGCCCCGATAAAGGCGCAAAGCATTCCGCGGTTAGAGTTACAGGCGAATCTAATAGGCGCGCGACTCGCGGAATTCGTGCAAGGCGAGCACAGAGTGGTAGCCGATAGGGTAGTTTATTGGACAGACTCCACTACGGCGCTCCATTGGATTCAGAACGATACGGCGCGTTACACCCCATACGTAGCACATAGATTAGGGGAGATATCGGAGAAGACGTCACCCGAGCAATGGAGGTGGATACCGACCGCAGACAACATCGCGGATCAGGCAACGCGCATTAATTATACGTACAAGGAAGAGAGCGACAAATGGTTTACGGGACCACCATTCCTGTACGAAGATGAAGATCGATGGCCTCGACGTCGGGAAGAGAAGGCAGGGGATGAAGATGACGAGCTGGAGGAAGTCGTGGCGCACCAGAGCGACACCAGGGACGCTCCACACCTGCCAGACATCAAGAGGTTCTCTTCTTATGAGAGACTGGTCAGGGCCACCGCTCGCATATTACAGTTCGTCGATGCCATGAGAGGAAAGGCGCACGGACTAACATTGGACCACATCCAGAAAGCAGAACGGATGTGGATAGAGCGAAGTCAACAAGACAGTTTTGCTGAAGACATCAGTCGACTGCAGAAAGGAAAGAACTTGGCAACCGGCAGCGCGTTGAGGAAGCTCGACCCCATATTCGAAGATGGCATACTGCGAGCTAGAGGACGGATTGACGCAGCCGATGTGGACAGCCAAATAAAGAGGCCCACCATCCTGAACGGACGCCACCAGTTTGTAAAGCTGCTTGTGGAGAAGGCGCATAAGGAAGCAAGCCACGCCAACAGGGAACGGGTAGTGAACGACCTACGCACGAGATATCACATACTTCGACTACGACCAACCGTAAGAGAAGTGGAGCGGAGATGTCTGCAGTGCAGGGTACGCAAGGCGACACCACGGCCGGCGGTTATCGGAGATCTACCACCTGAACGGTTAGGGGCATTCGCGCGACCATTCACCTACACCGGAATCGACTATTTCGGACCTATAACGGTAACAATAGGACGTAGGCATGAAAAACGGTGGATAGCGTTATTCACTTGTTTGACGACGCGCGCGGTACATCTAGAGATAGTTTATTCCCTAACGACGGACTCGGCGATATCGGCATTGCGGTGCATGGCGGCTAGGCGTGGGTGGCCACGGGTCATCTACTCTGACAACGGAACGAATTTCCATGGGGCGGACACCGAGCTACGACGGGCAATGGAGGAGTGGGCACCCCTGCTGAAGGACTACGCGTTGACTCGGCGGACAGACTGGAAGTTCATCGCGCCGGGCGCGCCGAACCAGGGAGGCGCATGGGAGCGTCTCGTGCGCTCAGTAAAGACCGCGCTCGAAGCCACTCTACACCAGAAGAGCCCGCGGGAGGAGACGTTGGTGACGCTCCTCACCGAAGCCGAGAATACAGTGAACTCTCGACCGTTGACACACGTACCGGTCGACATCGACGAGGAAGAAGCGCTGACACCCAACCACTTCCTGCTGCTGGGACCATCGAGCCTTCCAGTAACCGCGCCGTGCACGCCTAATGATCGTCGGGCGTGGAGAGCGGCGCAAGGACTTGCCGACGAGTACTGGAAGCGCTGGATGAAGGAGTACCTGCCGACGCTGGTTGCGCGCGGGGACTCACGGGATGTGCAGCAGCGACAACTACAAGAGGGGGACCTCGTCGTGGTGGCAGACGGAAGCCTGCCAAGGAACGTGTGGCCGCGTGGAATTATAACGCGGACCTTTCCCGGACCAGACGGCGTGGTGCGCAACGTGGAGGTGCGGACCAGGGGCGGATTGCTGCGGCGGCCGGTCAGGAAGATCGCCGTCCTCCCGAAAGAAGATGAGGCTCGCGAGCTACGCCGGGGGGAGGATGTTGAGGACAGCTAGAGACCCGCCGCCCCGTCGCCCCTTCGTACCCCGCTACCCCCCGCGCACCCCGCACACCGGCGCCGACCAGCGATGTCGGCGTCCAATCAGCGCGCGTGTGGCTCCATTTGTCGTCGCACGGCACTACTCACAGACTGAGGCACCTTCTAGCGAGATATAAGAAGGGCGTCTCGGTCTGTGAGCTGTTCATTTCACTTCGGAGCGGCACTAAGGAAGAAACCTGAAGAAGACTCAAGACTCCAATTCAAGACCTCCCTCTGTACATAGTGTTAGACATAGTTATAGTTAGTCAGTGCCGAATTGTTGTAAATAGTTAATACAGTATATTAAAAAGTACCATCTTTTCTTCAAGCAGTCCCCTAGTATAGCTAACCTCAGATCAGTCGTTAAGTAATCAGTCACAAATAAATATACAGTCCACTGTTCATCCATTATAACACTATTAGTATCGTGGTCCTTCCGCGGTCCGCTTGCCGGATCGAGCCGATCCATTTGTGATGCAGCCTTACCACTTTAAAATATACGTTGCACTATAGTCCGTTCGCGTTAAGAAAATAGTGAGTCATCAGTGCAACTACAGGGTAAAGATGTTAATTAAGTTTAATGGAAACAAATTTTCTTAAAATTACTTAAATCACTAACAAGTATCGCTAGATTCTCCAGTTACATTAATCATGAAAGATTTTTGTTCTGCAAGTTCCATTATGTCAACCAAATTCCACATGGTATTTTCTTCGCGTATCACGTGGTCGCAGCACTTCTTTCAACGATTAGCGTCTATTAATGCTATTGCGTCATCTAATAATATTTTTATGTCACTCATTTTGAACGTTGAGTTATTGGCACCAACATATTTTTTTTATTTGGGCCCAAACCAATTTTATTATTTTGAATAGGTAAGGTATTCATTTACAAAATTTAATGTTGAACGAGTAACACGCGAAATACACAACCGTTTTGTTCGAAGGCCTGACTTCAACTGGTCACTGTGAACTCGACTTTCAAATTTCTTGCATTTTAATTGGCTGCGGGGCGACGCCAGGCCGGCGGACAACGATGACTCACTATTTTCTTAACGCGAAGGGACTATAGTGCCTTTAGACTCGCCTCTAACTACTAATTTTCGATTCCTGTATTCAAGAAACGCTTCTTTCTTTGTAACGATTCCTTTGATTACATACGAGATGCATGTAACAACGGTTTATAAATGGTTGAACTGGTATTTTGTTTTATAAAAGGGATTTTCATGTGCTTCATTTACTGCAAAACGGTTCGTATAAGAAAACGAAGCGTTTTTAAATAAAGAAACCCGACCTAAAACGGAATACCCAGTTACATTTATCGGAAGCCATAAGATTTTTAGTCGTTTCCAATATCTCATAAATTATTTTCATAGTAATGTAGGCGTTGGATGGATTTCCAATTTAATATTAACCAGCATTTGATTTATTTTTGGAGGGGATCTTCTGATGCCATAAATTAAGATATCGAAAATTGCTTCTTCCGAAATAACGAAATAATGGATTATAAAAATGGCGCAAACGTTTTAGTCGTAGGGATACGAGGCCACAGGTCAATATAAACCAAGGTTTTTTTTATTAATAAAAACGTTACCCCAGAGTTTTCTTCAGGAGTTACACTAGGTTAACGTGTAGGCTGTTACCGTCATATAACATTTTTAAATAAAGTTAGTTCAACAATATTTGTAACTTCGTATCTACGAATAAGTCGGCTTGACAAAGGTAGGACCACGCTCTCACTCTCACAGAATACTAGCGTAAAATATTGCTGTTTCGTAAGGTGAGAGTAGAGAACCAGGTACCCTTTTTATTGGAAACGAGGCATTTCTTAGTCTTTAGGGATGACAACGTATCTGCTTTCATTCTTAATTGAGGATAAATATAGATGTCTGTGAGCCACAGCATCCACTTACCATCAGGTGTCACCCTTATTCTATAAAAATTATTTACAACTAAACTAAAGTAAGCATTAAAGGTCGGTATTTAAGTAAAATATGTAATCTCCTAAAAGGGCAAAAATACTATTGATGTGGTTGTAACAGCTTCGCAGTATAAAAATATGGAAAGAAATTTGTTATGAATTTTACCAGTAACACCATATGGATTTTCTTGAAGTGTTGAGCTGCGATAAAGTAATGGTAAAATTCCTGCCAGAACTTTTATTGAAATGTTTTACAGATAACGTTTTCGTAATTATTTGAATGAGGCTGCAAGCGCATTAAGATCAGATTAGTATAGAATATTTTATTCACCATAGATTACAAGTTATAGTTGTAGAAATAATGTTATGTTTAACACTGGTTCGGAAAATAACTTTGCCTTGGGAAGAACTGCTTCTTGAGCTCGTGTGTCAACCCGTACTTCTAAAGACACCCGATAACAGCACTGCGCGGAGTTAAGCCTTCAACAGCTAAATAAATGATTAAACGAAATTATTGAAACCGATTCGAGTTTGTTAAAAATAATACTATTCTTAAGAACACTAAGACAGATCAAGAAGCCAAGCTTTCTTTTACCTGAATTATTTATTTACTCTAGTCTTGTATTGAATCAAAGGGCGCATTCTCAAGAGTACACAATGGGATTATATCGAAAGAGGATATAAACCTAAGTCTTTTCTATCTTTTTAAAGTATAAAATGACAAAAGGGTTACATATATGATTCTAAAAATATACGCAAATTATATAGATACATTAACAGAGGACAAATATGAATAATATAATCATACGGCGGGTGGTAGTGACGTGTTTAGAACGAAGTTCCTTATCGGACGGTACGAACTTGGCGGATGGGGGCTAGCCGAGAAAAAGTGTAAGATTTTTCCGTCGCGACCCCTTCTGACGTAGGGTAGACGGTCTTGGCGGTTATACGGAAGCGACATGGAATAATATCCATCTTCCTCCCAATTTTTGACGGACAACAAAGTGATAGGATCACTTTGTTGTCAGTCTGTCTGTCTGTCTGTAAAGACCCTTTTTCTCAGGAACGCGTGGAGGTATCAAGCTGAAATTCATATCAAATACTCAAGTCTACTGTCCCTTGGAGCTGTAAAAAAATCAAACTTTAAAGCCAACGCAATCAAAAGATATAGCCGTTTATGCCGCAAATTTTCGACATTCGCAATGGAATCAAAACCTACAGGGTACTTCTCGTGAACTCAGAATCTTGAAATTTGGTACGAAGCAACGTTTTATAGCACAAATAAAGAAACAATTGCGAAAAGCTTGAATTTTTAGTTACATCATATACTAAAAATCAATCAAAATCGTAGGGAATATGAGATCATAGTAAGGCAAGGTTTTTTCTTTAATTCATTATAACGTTACCCCAGAGTTTCTTTCAGGAGTTACACTAGGTTTACGTATAGGCTGTTACCGTCATTTAACATTTTGAAAAAAAATCGTTCAACAACTTTTGTAACTTAGTACGAATGAGTAGTATGTGGTCTATGATTCTAAAGCCCTTTCGGAAACCGGCTTGTTCGGGAGGCTGGAAGTCGTCAAGTCTGCGCGCGGGACGATTCGTAATGACTCTCGAAAATAGCACGTAGACGCGGCTCAGAAGGGAAATCGGTCTGTAGTTCTTTAAAAGAGTGTTTTCACCTTTTTTGAAGAACAAGACCACCGCACTTCTGCTTCACGCCTCCGGTGTAATGCCGCCATGGAGGACGGAAATAAAAAGCTTCTGATAGACTTCAAGTACCGGTTTTACACCCGCTTTCAGAAGCTCCGCTGTAATTCCATCCTCGCCTGGGGCCTTACCGTTTATAAGGTGCTGGATAGCCATTCTAATCTCGCTCAGACTGACGTCCGGGATATCTTCGGAATAGTGTCGGATACGACTCGCGCTTGGATCGTTACTCACACTTGTGTGTGGCTCCAACGATGACGTAAACAGCTGCCCATAGAACCTCTCAATCTCACTCAAAATCTCAGGTGCTCCGGAAACGATGCTGCCACACTCGGTCTTCAGCTTTGACAGTTGGCTTTTTCTGGCAGACAGATCTCTCGCAAAGACTTTGGAGCCTTGGTTCCGCTCGATCGCTTCTTCAATACAAGTTGTATTGAAGGTGCGTAAGTCCCGCCGCATGCATTTGGAGATCTGTCTGTTCAGTTACCTGTATGCTGTCAAATCTGTTGAAGATCATAGCTTCATCTCCCGTCTAACAGCCATGAGATTAAGAGTGTGATCGGAGAGTTTTTGTGTTCTTCAGCGGCGGGTCTTGCAGAACTTAGCTCCGACCGCATGGACAGTTTCCACGAGCTTGTCATTTATATCGTCCACTTCATTGCAGTCTTCTAGGCACTGAAAACGGTTTTGTAGCTCGAGTTAAAAGGTTTCCGGACTTTGGAACAGAGCACGAGGGGGACGGAGCGTTGATTTCATTAGACGAGACCTCTCCAACTTAACGTTTAGGTTCAGTGTACCTCTGACCATTTGGTGATCGCTACCAGTTTTCACCCTCGGGAACACGGAGACATCACTGAACAGTTGTCGTCTGGTCGTCATAATGAAGTCAATTTCATTTTTTGTCGAACCGTCGGGGCTCGACCAGGTCCACTTCCTATGGGGCCGCTTCTGGAAGAAAGAGTTCATCATAAAGAGTCCCTCTTTCTCCATGAAGTCGGCCAGCTGCTGGCCCCTTGAATTCCGTTGCCCTATTCCAAATTTCCCTACTTTCAGCTCACCGTTCTCTCTTGTTCCTAGTTTTATTAATTAATTATTAATTATTAATTATTATTTATTATTAAACATGCTTATATTGAAGTCTCCCATTAACACCGTATAATGGGTTTTGGAGAAATATATGGCTCTGGAGATATCCTCATACATTTCCTCCACCTCCTCATTGGGGTGTGCTGAGGTTGGTGCGTAAACCTGTATGACCTTCAGTGAATACCGTTTGGTGATTCTGAGTGTAAGGTACGCAACCCTCATCGACACACTCTCAATCTTTACAACGTTGTTAACGAGAGACTTGTGGACGATAAATCCGACACCTCCTTGGGACAGATGGTCGCCCTCCCGGTGATAGAGCAAGTTGCCGGATTCGAGGATTACCGTGTCCTCCGCCTTTCTTCGGACTTGGGATAATCCTTTAGTATGCCAGCGTTACTTGTCTATCTCTTCTTCCAGCTCCACGATCTTCTCGTCAGTCCTCAGGGTGCGTGCGTTGTACGTTGCCAGGTCGAGTCGTCTAAGGTGGCAACCGAACCTCCACCGGAGATTCTTAGCACCCCTTACCCCGTCGTTACCATGGTCGCCACCGTAGCCAGGAATAGCGGGGCCGCCCGGGACTGGGGGCCGTCTCTTTCTTGCTCTCATCATTGCGGGGTATTCGCCAAAGTTGCCACGCTTGGCGAATGGGTTGGCAATTGTTATTATACTTCACGAATTGTAAAATGGAAAAATTTATAAATACAAATACAACAAATACAAACACTCGCGCCTGTCACCCAGAGGGGTAGGCAGAGACTACGGACTTCCATTTGGTGCGATCCTTACAGACCTTTCTCGCCTCCTTTACATTTATCTATGCATACATGCTCGTCGGTTAAGGTTTCTTTTAATTGATAAAGTTGGTTATTATGTTCATAATTTTCAAATTATTGATAATTATTAGATTTTTTTTTAAAAAGTGTAAAAGTTCCAACTTTACATCAATGTGATGTAAAGTTATGTTATCTAATGTATTGTTACAGCCTACTGAAAACCACTGCTTAAAGTGGACTCGCCTTTAGATTGTCTCATAGGGAGGGACGTATTAGAGTTGCCACTCTTGACGAGCGGGTTGGCAGGCGCAGTTTTATTTTTACTTTTAGTCGTTATTAGAGAGACGCTGCTGTCCATCCATCTCCTGATTTCTGTCCCTCTGTCGATGTCGGTTCTTAGGACTCCCACGCGACGGAAGACTATCCACTATCACATAATATAATATTAGGTAGTATATATTCCTCCTACTACTACTACTCCTACTACTTGCCACTATACGGTCAATATTGTAACAAATGATATAACATTTTAACAGTGGTAGAGCCAGGCGGCAGCTTTTGCTGTCGCATGGATGGGCCGGCTCGAACCGGGGTGGTACCACGACCTCACAGAATACTAGCGTGAAGTAGAGGTTTACCTCTGCGTTTCGCTTGGTGAGTGCAGGTGGCCGGAGGCCCTTTTTACTGGAAATGAGGCATTCCATCCTAGTCCTCACGGGTGAAAACGCATCTGCATTTTGATCTGTAACAGAGGATAGATGTAGATGTCTATGGGCCGCAGCAACCACTTACCATCAGGTGGACTGTGTGCTCGTTTTTCACCCTTATCATATAAAAAAAAAAAACATTGTGATTTTGCATGCTTTAGCGCAATGCGCGTATGTATGTTCTACTAGTGGCTAAGAATCAAAATTCCACGATTTTGTTGCAAGAAATCGTATCTAACAATAACTTTTTTATAGTATAGGGTGAAAAATAAGCACACAGCCCACCTGATGGTTAGTGGTTGCTGTGGCCCATAGACATCTACATTTATCCTCGTTTGCGAATCAAAATGCAGATGTGTTGCCACCCGTGAGGACTAAGATGGAATGCCCCGTTTCCAGTAAAAAGTGTCTCCGGATTTATACACTCACCATACGAAATACAGCAGTGTTAAGCTGCTATTTGATGCGGGTATTCTGTGAGAGCGTGGTTCTTCCCCGGTCGAGCCAACCCATTCGTGCTACAACTATACCAGAAATATGTGGACACAAGGAAGTGTGCTCGGTCCTATTTTATTTCTATTATATATAAATGACATTGTTAATGTAACAAATCATAAAAGCATATTATTCGCGGATGACATTTCAATAATTGTGACCTCTAATAAAAAATGTAATACTATTAATGACCACGAGACTGACATAAATAATACTATAGATAATTTAATTGATTGGCTTGACATAAACAATTTGAAAATAAATCTTGACAAATCTGTATATATACAATTCAATAAATGTAATAATAAGAAATATAATTTTAATCTTAACATACCAAAAATAAAACAGTAACAAATAAAACATTTTTAGGATTAACTATAGACGAAAATTTAAACTGGAAATTGCATGTAAACGATGTATCTACGAGATTAAATAAGTTTGCATACGCCCTTAAACATTTAAAAAACGTTACAAACATAAAAACGGCTGTTCTGTCCTACCATGCATACGTGGAGTCAATACTGCGCTATGGACTTATAATCTGGGGTAAAAGCACGGATCAAAATAGAGCATTTGGTGCACAAAAAAATGCATCAGAGCAATATGTGGGCTTAAACCAACTGAATCATGTCAACAGATGTTTAAAAAAACTTGACTTATTACCCTTCCCGTGTCTTTATATTTATGAAATATGCATGTTCGTATGGAAGCATAAATATTTATTTAACACGGCAAATGATGCAAATCCTCGAAACCGGCGAAATCCATACAAGCTCATTTTAAGTAACATACCTAGAATAAGTAAATATAATAAAAGTTGTCTATCTATGTGTGTACGTATTTATAACAAGTTACCAAATGATCTAAAAATGTTAAATACTAAATTATTTAAATCTAAATTACAAGAATACCTAACTAAGAATAATTTCTACAGCATTATAGACTTTTTATAACATTAATGTACAAAACAAAACCTTTGCATGCTATATGTAACTGTAGCAAAACATGTTGTTCAATTGTATATTATTTGTAAAACCTTTTCATACCATGTTTTAAGCAAATATAAATTATTATTATTATTATAGCTGCAGCATGTCTCTACCACTTTGAAATGAATCTGAAACCTTATATTATATTATTTATATATTATATTATTATTATTTTTATAATCACAGATATTTTTTACAATAATATTTCGTTTCGCTAATAGTACGCACGATTCATTTATAAATATTCTTATACGTCTTGGACTTACAGAGACCTGAAAGTGTGCTTCGATATCTGCTACTGGAACTCCTCGACGAGTAGAACTAGGTGTGCCGAGATTATGCTCGTTATGTTAGTTATGATGAGACCTTACCCCTGGACTTGACGGAGTGACTTGAAGGTGTACTTCGGTTAATGCTACTGGAGCTCCTCGAAGAGTAGTAATAGTAACAGGTATTCTTAATTTGGGCTCGTTTTGTAAGTTATGATGAGACCTTATCTCTGAACAGTGGCGGATTACCCTTAAGGGAAATTAGGCACGTACCTAGGGGCGCAAGGTTAAAAAGGCAAACAAATAGTTTTAAAACGATAAACAAAATCGTCGTATTTGATTATTCCTAAATCACTTGCTCTCTCACCACATTTTTCATTTATGCCCCCCTGTTAATGGTACTTGTTTGTATTCTAATTATTTTGCAATTATTAAACTATATTATAAATTGTAATATAGTTTTTGCAAAATGAGTATATTAAAATTATAATAGATATAATATGGCCCATAGAGGGGCGCCGATGAGACGCTAGCTTAGCCTAGGGCGCAGTCGACATTATTCCGCCTCTGCCTCCGGACTTGATGG
Source organism: Parnassius glacialis (assembly GCA_033319125.1). Lineage (NCBI taxonomy): Eukaryota > Metazoa > Arthropoda > Insecta > Lepidoptera > Papilionidae > Parnassius > Parnassius glacialis. Next base: position 41,317,592 of record JAVANC010000012.1, on the reverse strand, counting down.
AGTGACCTGTGTGTGTACTTTTTTCCAGTTGCAACCCCGGTGACAAGTTGTAAAATCATTGCTCCTAACTATTTTTAAAACTTAAATATTGTAAATTGATAATATCCACCTCAATTTTAGTTACAGTTGTTAAATACGACTTATTTGTATTTGTGAAATAAGTAAAACTCAGAAGTACCCCTTTTTTAATTACATTGTGTTTAGTGTTCCAAGTTCCAACCAAAAGTAACAGCTGTAACGAACATCGTTTAAACTTACTGTAAGTGTAATTCTTGTTATCCCTTTAAAATTTTAAGATTAACCTTTTAAGAAAGTATTGTTCTGGATTTCATTTTGAATTATTAACATGATAATTTAATTTGAGATCAGTAAATAAACCCATACATCTAGTCATTTGCTTACTCTGCTTCTTTGGTTTTCTTTCTTTGTTTTCGTTTGCTATTTACGCTTTATAGTAAAATGAATACACGCAATGACAAAACGCGCTAATTGGAGAACCAACTTCAAATGGCGCTTCAAGAACTTAAGGCGTCAAAGGAGCAGTGTGAGCTGTTATGTAAAGAAAGGGATTACAATGAAATGGAAATAATAAATATAATAGCTAAAAATACTGAGCTAATAAGTGATATGGTTAAGTTGCATACAGAATATACATTTGTTTCAAAAGAAAGGGATCAACTTCAGAGAACAGTCGATAAGTTTGACCAATGCAGGAAGGAATATGAGGAATCCCTCAGATTAATTGCTGTATTGCAGTTACAGTTAAGTAAGGCTAATGAGCAGATTGTGCTATTAACACATTACATAGACAACATGAAAGCGTCCCAAACTCAAAATCTGTTCAACGAGCTCATAGAATGTGAATCTTCTAAAGCATTGCAACCCTCCACAATAATTGATTTGACTGGTGATGATTATGTCACATCAAGAACAGCAGCATAGACTACCTGCAGTAGATGAAAATTAAAGAAATATATAAATATTAATAAATATATTAGAAAACTGCAAAAATTAATTAAAACTAAAATTAATGTTAAAAATTATATAAATTTATGCAAAGAAAAGCAAGAATTAATTAATAAACTTAAAATATATTCAATTGAGGTGGAAAATATGAATCACTGTTATGAGACTGATATAGAGTGTCTAAATTCAACAATTTTATCCTTTAATAACTCCGTACAAATTTTATCAAACAAATATGCATCGGCTCATGATGAGATAAAAGAACACATATTGGCCATGAATGATCTGGTAAAATCATATAAATATAATGAGGAGCGCTTTGACTCCTTATTAAAACATCAGAGTGAGTATCAGCGCTCCATACCAGGTTCATCGGGGACAGTATGTGTATATAACAAAGTAAACAGTAAGGACTCATTATTTTCACCTACACTCTATCACAGTGCCATGATAAAGGATATAAACTTAAAAAGCAATGTAAATAATAAAAGAATAAAGTTATTATGTATTGTGATGACATAGGCAAAACTTTGGCATGAGGTTAAATAACTGTTTATAAGGACATCTGATCAGTAATTATTGCATGCCTGGAGCATCCTTTAGTCATATAATGGATAAAGTTTTAGCTAGTAAATTTTGCCCTAATAGCACATTAATAATTCTTGTTGGGAGAAGAGGCAATGTAAACAAAAAATTAATTATTAAAATATATTGATAATCTAAATAATTTAAATGTATATAAAATTATCTTATTTACATTGCCTTACATACAGGGTTGGCCGCAGGAAAATAAAATAAGATATGATTTAAATTTATTAATGAATAACTTTTCATGTAATAATAATTTTAACTTAACATTTAATTGTTATAATTATAATAATAAATTTTATTAATAGACATAAATAATTTCATTAAGAAATTTTTGATTAGAGATAGGTATTACCTATCTAAATATATTTTAAGACAGATAGCAAATGTGCTATCTCATTGTTTATATATTAACTTGGCTACACAGACATCTGCCACTTTTGAGCAGTATAATGACTTAATATGTAATTTGGAATCAGTTCCAAGTAATTTAGATTAGAAAATGTGACAATAGAGGTTATCTCTAGCAGTTGTAATAATTTAAATAATTTGGAATGTACCTTACAAATCTTTAATTGTATGACTCCACAGAGTGATAATGAAAATTGTTTTATATATTTTTTTATAGGATAAGGGTGACAAACGAGTACACAGTCCACCTGATGGTAAGTGGTTCCTGCGGCCCATAGACATCTACATCTATCCTCTATTACAATTGAAAAATGTAGATGCGTTGTCACCCGTGAGGACTAAGATGGAATGCCTCATTTCCAGTAAAAAGGGCCTCCGGCCACCTGCACTCACCAAGCGAAACGCAGAGGTAAATCTCTACTTCACGTTGGTATTCTGTTAGGTCGTGGTACCACCCCGGAACCCCTGTTTACACCTGGTGCATCAAAATATACAAGAAATGATAGGCAAAGAGCTAGAAATTTAGTTGTTCTTAAATAGCAACAATATTCATATTTTATGTATTACTGAACATTGGTTAAAAGCTTATAACTTAATGTTTAACTTCAGTAATCACCAGGTGGTCAGTTCTTTCAATAGAGAAACGGTTTTAAGAAGTGGCTCCTTAAGGCGCGGTGCATAGTCAAACTAGGCTTTAGAAAACAGTTTTTTAACAAAATATATACATTTTAGAGCGGAAAAAAATATATATGTTAATCTTGATCACATTTATGGGTGGACCATTGTTTTCAAAACACGTTTTCGGTAAATTTTCTCGATAGAAAAAAATCATAAAATAGCCATTGAAATTGAATTTCCAGCAATTTTAACTGTATTATTTATAAGCAAATCTTAATAAAATTAATAATAGTGATGTAATATATAATAATAAGGGGAACTGTTGTTTTAATATATCGATTGAAATGAAATATTTGTAAGTATTAATATATTTAATGAAAAATAACTCGAACGAATCGATGTTTCGCATCGCGCCATCGTGGCGTCTTTTCGCTTCTCTTTCATTTCTACGCGGAGCGACAGTGATCGTTGAGGCACGCTGCTAGACGGACCTGTACCAATTTGTTTCGCTCGCCGTTCAAAAATCATTTACGTATTTGTTTGTTCTTAAGGACGCGTTTGCAAAATTAATAGGTATAGAATCGAACTATTACATTGACACGGGTCACACACACAAGTGTACGCACGGTTAGCTGCGGGAATCGTAATCAAGTAATAAAACATTTTGGTACTTTGAAAGATTGATTTTTTTTACAACTACAAAAATATACTTAGATACGAAATTCGAATATCTACCTGTGTGACCTGAAAGCGTACTTCGGTGACTGCTGCTGAAACTCTGAACTCCTGGACGAGTAGAATAAGGTGTGCCGAGTTTAGGCTCGTTTTGTTAGTAATGATGAGACCTTACCTCCGGACTTGATGAAGTAACCTGAAGGTGTACATCGGTGACTGCTACTGGAACTCCTCGACGAGTAGAACTAGATATGCCGAGTTTGGGCTCGATTTGTTAGTTATGATAAGACGTTACATCCGGGACTGATGGAGAGACCTGATGGTGTACTTCAGTGACTTGCTACTGGAACTCCTTGACGAGTAGAAATAGGTGTGCCAAGTTTGGGCTTGATTTGTTAGTTATGATGAGACCTTACCTCCGGACTTGATAGAGAGACCTGATGGTGTACTTCAGTGTCTGCTACTCTGTAACTCCTCGACGAGTAGAACTAGATGTGCCGGGTTTGGGCTCGATTTGCTAGTTATGATGAGACCTTACCTCCGGACTTGATAGAGAGACCTGATGATGTACTTCAGTACTTGCTACTCTGTAACTCCTCAACGAGTGGAACTAGATGTGCCGGGTTTGGGCTCGATTTGCTAGTTATGATGAGACCTTACCTCCGCACTTAATGGAGAGACCAGATGGTGTACTTCAGTGACTGCTACTGGGACTCCTGAACGAGTAGAACTAAGTGTGCCGAGTTTGTGCTCGTTTCATTAGTTATGATGAGACCTTACCTCCGGACTTGATGGAGAGACCTGATGGCGTACTTCGGTGACTGCTACTGGATCTCCTGGACGAGTAGAACTAAGTATGCCGAGCTTGGGCTCGTTTTGTTAGTTATTATAAGACCTTACCTCCGAACTTGATGCAGAGACCTGAATGTGTACTTCGGTGACGGTGGCAGCAGCTATGCGTAAGCGTGATGCAGCGATACCTGAAGGAATATTGAGCAAAGATGGCATACCTCTAATAGGCATAAATGCTGACGTCTATTGGTCATCGCGATCCTACGGAAATAATTATAAGGCATTGTCATTGAATCATACCGTTCAAAAAGTGGAGTGCCGAAACCATTTTTGACAGTGGTAGAGCCACGCGGCAGCTTTTGCTGTCCCACGGATGGGCCGGCTCAAACCGGGGTGGTACCACGACCTCACAGAATACCAGCGTGAAGTAGAGGTTTACCTCTGCGTTTCGCTTGGTGAGTGCAGGTGGCCGGAGGCCTTTTTACTGGAAATGAGGCATTCCATCTTAGTCCTCACGGGTGACAACGCATCTGCATTTTGATTTGTAATAGAGGATAGATGTAGATGTCTATGGGCCGCAGCAACCACTTACCATCAGGTGGACTGTGTGCTCGTTTGTCACCCTTATCCTATTAAAAAAAAAACATGTGTTGCGCAATATTTGCAATAAGTTGAGAGCTGTACCCAAAGACACAAAATATGCCTTGGTGCACAGAAAAATGCCGGCTGAATTATTTTTCTTTCCACAATTTATATAATTAGATTTCCCTGCGTATGCGTAAATACATCAAAATAATAAAATAAAATTAAAATAATTAGCATTTTTAATTTTTTTGTATTCTTCAAACAACCCACAAATCCAAAAAATTTTATGCAAAAAGGTTATTCACTCAGGAAAAAAATTATGAAACGGCTGTTTTTTTTTTCGATTTACGGCTAGCGCTATTGTAAAATTTGCTCATAATAGTTTACTTTACCCTTGATTCTGAAGAAAAATGTCTATAGGAATAAAAATTATTGTTTTTATAAATTCGCAATTTTGACAATTTGCCGTGTCGAGAATAGGCCATTTCTATGATTGACCATTTTGGTCCAAAGCCATTTTATTAAAGCATTAATTTATTATTCATTTAATGAATCTGTTACAAAAGTTCTCGATAACCTTTTCTAGAAAATAACAGTTATTGATTATTTTAAAATTAAGAAAATAGAATATGTACATATTTTAAAAATAACAACACGAAAATATGTAGGTACACAATATTTTTAGAATAACTAAACAAAAACATGTACATATTTTAGATACGAAAATAAACGTAGAAACATTTTAAAAATACGATTAAATAATATATATCTGATGGGATTCGAACCACCTGAAATCGCGGAAACGCGGTGCGAAATTGGTACGGCGGCGCGCTGTACCAATTGTACATTTTACGTCGAGCGTCGGCGAGATTCACGCGGTGCACCCCGCAGTAGGCGGGACTACTCGTCCCTTACTCGTCTGCTTCACCCCCTCAAATTAATAAAAGTCGTCTATACACCTCGCCTTAATATTAGCTAGTAAATTATTGTCATGTAAAGAATGTAAAGATATTGTGAGCCTCTTTGTTGATTAATTGTAGAAATGGCATGTGTTCAGTTTGAGCACCTCATTGTTGTGAGCCTCTACAGACCCCATGTTCTATATACGATACTTTTGAAAAAATTATGGAGGAAGTTTTTGCTAAGCTTAATAAACAGAATAAATCTGTTGTATTATGTGGAAAATTTAATATCAATCTCCTAGAAGCTTCCTCAATCAATATTAAATTTAGATCATTGTTTAAATCATATGGTCTTTTTAATTTATTTTTAAAGCCAACGCGTATTGCTCAATCTAGTGCAACATGTATAGATAACATTTTTACAAATGTGAAGCCGTTGCATAAATGTATAATTCAAAAATTAAGTTCTTATCAATGTAGACAAGTAGTTTCGTTACCTTATGTTCACAAAAAGCAAGTAGATGAGAAAGTTGTGTTTGTTCCAGTAAATGCACGTCGCTTGGAGAAATTTATTTTAACAGTGGTAGAGCCTAGCGACAGCTTTTGCTGTCGCACGGATGGGCCGGCTCGAACCGGGGTGGTACCACGACCTCACAGAAAACCAGCGTGAAGTAGAGGTTCACCTCTGCGTTTCGTTTGGTGAGTGCAGGTGGCTGGAGGCCCTTTTTACTGGAAATGAGGCATCCCATCTTAGTCCTCACGGGTGACAACGCATCTCCATTATGAATTGTAATGGAGGATAGATGTAGATGTCTATGGGCCGCAGCAGCCACTTACCATTAGGTGGACTGTGTGCTCGTTTGTCACCCTTATCCTATAAAAAAATTTAGAAGTAACATAGTGAAAAAACTTCCATCACTTTCATACCAAAATGATCCAAATTTTTGGGATGGAACATTAGTTAAGCTTATTTGCAATGAATTTAATAATACCTTTACTTCTAAAACATTCTCTTTGAACAGTCGGATGTCATTTAATGAATGGGCGACAGTAGGAGTCCATAAGAGCAGACATAGGTTATATGATCTTCACCATGAAAGGTCATACAATCATAGCGTCGAATTTAGGGAATATGTAAAAAAATATTCAAAAATATTTAAAAGAGTGTGCTCCACAGTCAAGTCTTTGCATTTGAGCAACAAAATTAAGACGGCTTCTAAGAAAATTAAAATGACATGGAGTATAATTAATAGCGAAACTGGTAAGATCAACTCTCGCAATTCAAACTACCAGTTAAGTGTTAATAACAAATTAACCGAATCAGATCAGGACGTTGCAATGGTTTTTGAGAAATATTTTACTGATATTCCGATATTAACCACTAAGTCACTGAATTCTTCTCCTGCGGTCGACGAATCATTACTTAAACAAAATGTAAGTGCGTGTACAAAGAATTGTACAGTTCATAAAGTATCATCAAAAGATATTGTAAAACATTTTAAAACTATTGATGTGGAGAAAACTGCGGATCTGTGGGGGATTTCCGTTAAAGTTATTGCGTCCATAATAAATAAAATCGCGCCTCATTTAGGTTAATACTAGTATTGAATCTGGTGTGTTTCCTGATTTAATGAAGTATAGTAAAGTAATACCTTTATTTAAATCTGGTAGTACATTAGACCTCGCCAATTTTAGACCTATTTTTATACTACCAACATTTAGTAAGATTTTTGAAAAAATCATTCTTGATCAAATGTTAAATTTCTTTAATATAAATAATTTATATATAATTATTTTCATAAAAATCAATTTGGTTTCACAAGGGGTCGCTCGAAAACTGATACCGGTGTTGAGCTGATTAAATACATCTTTAATGCATGGGAAAATTCACAGGATGCTTTGGGTATATTTTGTGACCTATCCAAAGCCTTCGATTGTGTTCACCATGAAACATTAATCAGGAAACTTCAACACTACGGTGTAAGAAGTGATGCTCTTAAATTAATTATTTCATATTTAAGTAAGAGAACGCAAAAAGTTGTCATTAACAGTATGCGTTCTTCCGAGTCGATGGTACAGATGGGCGTGCCTCAAGGCTCAATTCTCGGCCCCTTTCTCTTTCTTGTGTACATTAATGACTTACCTTACATAATAGGAGATAACCATGATATAGTATTATTTGCAGATGACACTTCTTTAATTTTCAAATTAAGTCGACAATTGCTAAAATATGACGAAGTAAATAATGCTATATCTAAATTAGTAAATTGGTTCAATGTTAATAATTTGCATTTAAATGGCAATAAAACGAAATGTATGAAATTTATGACATGTCAAACAATTAAATACTAATGTAATTTTAAATGGGGAGAAACTGTGTCTTGTAGATACCAACATTTTTCTTGGAATCACACTAGACGCGAAGCTTCAATGAAACCCCATATATCAAAACTAGCAAGCAGACTTAGTTCTGCAGCATATGCCGTAAAAAACATTAGAAGTCTAACTAGTGTTGAAACAGCTAGACTAGTTTACTTTAGCTATTTCCATAGCATAATATCGTATGGTATTTTGCTATGGGGACACGCAGCTGACACTGACATTATATTTGTTTTACAGAAGAGGGCCATAAGAGCAATTTATGATTTAAAGCCCAAAAAAATTTAAGGAAATTAATATATTAACTTTGGCCTCTCAATACATTTATGAAAATGTAATGTACGTACACAAAAATAAAATTAGTTTTACAAAAATAAGTGATATTAATTCTGTAAATACTAGGAACAGACACAAGCTAGTAGTACCAGTTACTCGACTCCATCGAGTCAGTAATTCATTCTTGGGGCGATTTATACGCTTTTACAACAAATTTCCAGAAAATATACAAAATTTAACCTGCTCAAAGTTCAAAAACTTTATTAAACTAAGTTTGTAGTTTGTTCCCCCACTAGAATGAGTGACGACCTGGTAAGATATGCAGGAAGTCGATGGATGCAGGTGGCTCAAGATCGTGCTTTGTGGCATTCTTTGGAGGAGGCCTATGTTCAGCAGTGGACTTGTGAAAGGCTGTAATGATGATGATGATGAATAACCCCTGGGAATGAGGTTGTCGCTTCCAAGCAGTTTCTAAAATAAATTTTTAAATAGGTCGTAATTATTTATGTTGTAAAATTTATTTAAAAAAAAGTCCCGCTGGGTTTCTTGCTGGTTCTTCCCAGGACAGAGGTTTTTTTTCGAACCAGTGGTAATTATACAAAAGAGTGACTTTCAATAAGTATTATTTATAATCTATATTGAATAAAAAAGTTTCTGTCTGTCTGTTTCTGTTTACTTTGATCAATGGTACTGAAACTCCTTGAAGAGTAGAACTAGGTGTGCCTAGTTTGGCCTCCATTTGTTATATATGATGTAACATTACCTCCGGACTTGATAGAGTGACTTGAATGTGGGCTTTGATGACTGCTACTGGAACACCTCGGTGAGGAGAACCAGATATGCTAAGTTTGGGTTCGTTTTGTTAGTTATGAATAGACCTCACCTCCGGACTTGACGGAGTGACTTGAAAGTGTGTTTTGGTGACTGCTACTGGAACTCTTTAACAAATAGAACTACAATTTTTGTTTTTTTTTTAACTTTTTCGCTATCATACGAGTGTTGTGAGTCTTTTTTTTATAGGATAAGGATGACAAACGAGCACACAGTCAGCCTGATGCTAAGTGGTTGCTGTGACCCATAGACATCTGTATATATCTTCGATTACGAATCAAAATGCAGATGCGTTGTCACCCGTGAGGACTAAGATGGAATGTCTCTTTTCCAGTAAAATGGGTCTCCGGTTCTCTACACTCACCATACGAAACACAGCAGCATTAAGCTGCTATTTTACGCTGGTATTCTGTGAGAGCTTGGTCCTTCCCCGGTCGAGCCGAACCATTCGTGCTACAACTATACCAGTAATATAGCTGCAGCATAGCTCTACCACGTAAAAACGTGTCGTGAGTCGTGCATTTTTGGATTTTCCATACTTTTTTTATTGAAGTTTGACATAAAATTATCGGAATATTGGAAGTATAGTAATAAGGTTCTTAGTGAAAACTTGTGTGTATTTATACTACTTTATAAATTTCGGTTTAATCATGTTATACGTAATTTTTTTAATGCGTTTAAAGTATGCACAATTGGGTTTACCAATAGTCTTTTTATATGAATATAATTTTATATGTATAATTTTGCATGGCTTAACGCTAAGTAATAGAAACATATGTGCAGTTTCACATGCGGCAGAAGTGAAGCCTTTAAATGACATAAAATAAATATAAATATTAACGGCAAATGATTTATTTAATATGATAATTTTCAACATTTGTGGTTGAAAGTTTTCATATTAAATTTAAGATAATTTTTTTATTTCATATTTTTTAAAATTGATTTTATTTTGTAGCAAATAAATGCCATGATCCTTATTTTTAGACATTTAGAGCCTAAATTACAATGTAGCAACCAAAATAATATTTTCTTTCGATTAAAACTTAAATCCCGCTAACTACCTCTTTCTATAGGTGAATCATTTTATCGAACAAACGTTGTGTGGTACGTAAAATAGCTTACGTGATTCTCGCAGGTGAAATCCTTTGTATTTATGTGTTTTTCTCTTTTCTGCCGACTTCCAAATAGGAGACGGTACTCAATTCGACGCGTATGTTTTTTTTATGTGTGTTACCTCATAACTTTTTACTGGGTGGACCGATTTCGATGATTCTTTTTTTATATAACATATTATCTTTGTAAAATGCCAAATGTCAATTTATGAGTTTTTTTTGTTTGTCTTTGTGCAATTTATGTTCGTAAACTACCTCCACGGTACAGGAGAAAATCCTAGTGTGGGGATATCGTTTTTTAAATAAGAAAATATATAAAATAAATAATTAAAATATTGTATAATATCTCACAAAAATATTTCACGTGAAAACCTTTATAGGTATTTTTCATTCGATTATTAACATAATATGTTGGCATCGATATTCAAACGCCTAATATATTCGTTTTGTGCGCCACCCGCATAACAACTCAATAAATTTTACATTATTAAGTGAATTTCAACCGTAGTACTAATTATTATGAATCTTATTCCAATGACAGAAGTATCGTGCATTAATGGTTTAAGGTGAAATGACAAATTATTATTAATTTTTAAGTTCATGGCTAGAGAGAATATTGTATAGGCTTTGAAAAAATTAGTACTACGGTTAATAAATTATATTGGATTATATTAATAAAATTAAATCCAAGCCAAAATATACTACTGCAGCTGTGACTTCAAGATACTATAAGTTCGTACTGTGTAGATTGGACCAAAAATTTATAATTAAAAGTTGAAGGTCGCCTTTGTTACTATGACACCAGGACGTCAATCACCTCAGACACACCGTGACTATGGGTGCTGTAACGCGCCCAAAACGTCGGAAGTTAAAAGAGTTTAGCTCGCCTCCGCGAATATACTTCTGGTGGTTAAGGCCAAGTTAGACAAAAATATTGTATTTAAGTCATGATTTTGCCGCTCGACCATTTGAAGTAATTATACAAACTACAATAGATACTATTTGAAATAATATATGATCGGTAAAATATACGTGTCTGTAAAATACACAATTAAATTCATAACTCAAACGATTTTGAAAATGCTTTATACTATTCTAGATAAAAAAAATATAACTCAAAGTTCGTATACCGTGTACCGTACGTAATTTAACGTTCGTATTATCGGTTTTTTTAAGTGATAACGGTAAAATAAATTTCGATACTAATAAAGGCGTGTTATTGAATTAGATTCTTAATCGGCTTGATTTTTGATAAGGTTTTTAATTTCCGGATAGTAATCAAAAACATGTCAAATAAAGTGTAACTTTTTGTCTACTGAATGTCGCACGCTCACTTCGTGCCAGACGAATATGCATGCATCAGAGAAAAGAGGAAAACGTAGAAATCTTCGTCTTAAACATTCACTATAACTTTTAAAAATGGCGTATACAATCTTTAATGAAAAATTTTAATAATTAGAACCGTAATCTAAGCCAATGAATTTGCGCAAGGTAGCGTTTTACTACAACGTTAATATCCGCGCCATCTCGACTTTGTTTTTTTCATAGTATACTCATACAAATTTTATTTCATAGTTTTTATTCATAGCAACATTAACCAACTCCACGATTTTCATACATTTGGCACCCGAGCACTATTTGATATCATAACGATCACTGTGTCACAAATTTGACTAAATAACGAGCCAAAGACAAAAGGTCTTCCTTTATGTAGCTTTCACCTGACACTAAAATGAACACATTAACCTATTTCGCACCGCGAAAGTTCAGCTAATGTATTAAACACTTCGCTTTATTCGAATTTCCGTTCATATTAAATTTCGCGTTATTAAACGATAAATATTTGTTTGTGTGTTTGAGAACCGTTTCTTAAAAAACATTAAATATTCTTCTGCCGACTTCCAAAAAGGAGACGGTACTCAATTCGAGTGTATGTTTTTTTTTTTTTTGCTTTTTTTTTTATGTGTGTTACCTCATAACTTTGTACTGGGCGAACCGATTTCGATGATTCTTTTTTTATATGAAAGCTGATAGTTCTCGTGTGGTCCCATATGAATTTCATCAAGGTCAGACCAATGGTTATTGAGTTATTCTTAAATAACCTGTCTTGAAGTCGCTTATATTGAAGTCGGCTGTACAAAATTTTTAATTTTAAATTATTTTGTTTTTCGTTTCTTATAACATGGTTTTACTACTTATTTTTTTTTTTAAATACTAGGAAAGCTATGAACATTGCTTACATTTCTTTTAACCACGAAGTCAAATGGTGGATTCGAACCCTCGACCTTTTAATTTCGCGGTCCGCACCCTACTATTAGGCTTCTGTCGCTTCATTGTAGGTTAATGGCCTTCAAATGGTACCTCGTTTAGAGCCGGGGCGGCATCAGAGGCAGCTGAACTGAGTAAGTGGCGCAAATATGAGTCTCTGAGAGATGACTACATATTTGTGCCATTTGCTGTGGAGACTATCGGTCCGTGGGGTCCACGTGTGGTAGAATTCCTAAAGGAACTCCATCCACGGCTGTTTGTTGCTGCTGGTGATAAGAGGGCTGTTTCTTTTCTCGCTCAAAGGTTAAGTATGGCCATTCAGCGGGGAAACGCAGCGAGCGGTCTTGGCACGATACCGCGAGGAGTAGGAATATATGATAATTAAGTTTCTAGTTTTAGTTTTTTTATTATTATTATAGTTTGTAATAAGTATTACAACATGTAAAATTTATTATTTAACTATATTATTCAAATAAATTTAAAATGAGATGTTGCTACAATGGATTTTCTTAAGAGTTCGTATAGTGAACATCCACAGAACAGCATCCAAAACATGAAATACCCACAAAAACACAGTGACTGTTGCTCTTTAATAGCCTTTTACTTAACATTTGGGTGTAGTTTTGTATCATGGAGGTATAGGCAACTACATAGGCTGCCCTAAAAGTATCGGGAAGGGAATATTTCTACTGTTCCTGTCATATTAAAATCTTTTTAATTGAAAACTCCTTGGTTTTAAAAATCGAATACCATTTATTTATTTAAAAAAAGATTCTCGGTCTTGTCACAAGGTTTTGTCAAACTTGTTTAGTCGTTGAGAAAATGGAATTGACTCGAGAAAATTCAAGAGCGATGATTTATTATGACTTTCGAAGTGGTTTAACACAAAAACAGTGCGTAGACCGGATGATTTCTGCATTTGGTTATGAAGCCCCATCCAAAACCACAATTTATCGCTGGTTTGCTGAATTTCAACGTGAAAGTGTCAATCTCAGTGATGATCCCCGTCAAGGTCGTCCAAAAACTGCACTCACCCAAGAAAACGTTGATGCTATGCATAAGCTGGTTGAGTAACATCGACATGTGATATACTGCGAAATTCGGACAACTTTAGACATTGGCGTGAATCAAATACAAATAATTTTGCATGAACAATTAGGTGTAAAAAAGTTGTTTTCCCGATGGATACCGCATTCGCTCTGTGAAGAGCAAAAAGCGACTCGCGTTACTTGGTGCCTCAGAACTCTCGAAAGATTCCACGCAGGATCCTCAAGTGCTGTATACAACATCGTATTAGGTGACGAATCCTGGATATATGCGTACAAACCCGAAACAAAAAACCAGTCACGAGTTTGCGTGTTCGAAATTGAGTTAAAGCCAACAAATTTGTTCGTTCACGGATTGTTGCAAAAAAAATGGTGGCCACGTTTGTCTCCAAAACCGGCCATGTTACGACTATTCCTCTTGAGGGACAAAGAACTGTTAATGCAGAATGGTATGCTAGTATTTGTTTGCCACAGGTCGTTTCTGAACTCCGTAAAGAGAACTGCAACCGCCGCATCATCCTCCATCACAACAATGCGAGTTCTCACACCGCACACAGAACAAAAGAGTTTTTAGAGCAAGAAAACATAGAATTATTAGACCATCCGCCGTACAGCCCCGACCTAAGCCCTAATGATTTCTTTACTTTCCCTAAAATAAAGAATAAATTGCGTGGACAGAGACTTTCACCTGAAAAAGCTGTGGACGCCTACAAAACGGCTATTTTGGAGACCCCAAGTTCCAAATGGAATAGTTGCTTCAATGATTGGTTCCATCGTATGGAAAAATGTGTCAAATTTCGCAGAGAATACTTCGAAAAGCAATAAATACATTTTTAAATAGTAATGTTGTGTCACTTCCTTGATTCCCGAAAGTTTCAGTGCCGCCCTCGTATCAGGATTCAGAGCAATTACTTTTACGTTATCGCTACTTCTTTCATGTTAATGTTCACTCAGTGAGCAATGGAAAAGGCAAAGCTTAGACTTTAGCTTTGTTACATAGTTTCAAATAAAGATATCCATAGTAGAACTATTATAGATACTAGATATAGAACTAGAGTAACTGATATAGCCTAATGGATTAAAAAAGCTGACGTGGCAATGGGACAGTCATATAGATCGAAGACCTGATAACCGTCGAGAAAAAAAGGTTCTCGAGTAGTAGCCTCTTGCTAGTAATTTGGTGTGATCTTTCATTAGACTGAATGATGACCTGGTAAGACATGCAGGAAGTTGCTGGATGCCAGTTGCTCGGAAGCGTGTTTTGTGACATTTCTTGGAGATGATGCAGTTGTGAACTTGTGTAAAACTGTAATGGATGAATAATGCCTTAATTATGTTATCACCAAAATCTTGAGAATACGAAAAAATCAGTTGAATGAGAATCCTGAATGAAATTATTCTAGATATGTCAAAAATTAAATAATACTGGATCCGATTTTTTAAAGATATAAGGATGACAAATTAGCACACAGTCCATATAATAAGTGAATGCTAAAGCCCATATACAACTATATTTATCCTCCATTAAGAATGAAAATGTGAATGCATTGTCATCCCTAAGGACAAAAATGGAATGCCCCGTTACCCGTATATATCTAACATATAAAATTTTCGTGCCTTAGTGTTTGTAACTGAACTCCTCCGAAACGGCTGAACTGATTTATATGAAATTTTGTGTGCATATCGGGTAGGTCTGAGAATCGGCCAACATCTTTTTTCCAAACCGCTAAATTATAAGGGTGAGCCACCCCTAAATATTTTTTGACAGAAATTTTAATTTTAATTTTATTATGATTTAGCATTGAAAAATACATATATTACTTAAATTATCACCCTTCTACGATCAACCCCTGTTTTAAATCGCGATTTTTAAAACTAAAAAATATTTCCTAGAAATAATGTATATGGCAAAACAACGTATGCTGGGACAGCTAGTTATATTATATATACCCAGCAATATTAATAATAATATTATGTGAGCGTAATTTTTCCTTCAGTTAATTTGACCCTTTTGAGCATGCCACTACCATGTTTAACAGTTGCAGAAGATTATGTTGTATTATTTTATATTATATTTATATAGTATGATCCCAGCGCTGTTGCTGACTCTGTCACTGATGTGGTGCTACATGTAATAGACCTATTTATTCCATCATCTGTGGTACCCATCGGAAGCACATCTCAGCCTTGGTTTGGTTGCTCCTGTAAGATTGCATTACGCAGTAAGCAGGAGTGCTATCGGGCCTGGGCTGAGGATTCGGTGGCACGGGGTGTAAACACCAGCATGCTTAAAAAGAAGTATAACTACGCCTTCAGGCCCTTCAAAAGAGTTATTGCCAAGGTTAAGTCAGAGCACATAGGCAGAATTGGCAAGAAACTGGTTTGCCTTCCTTCGGGAACCCGTGCATTTTGGTCTTTCACCAAGGCTGTCCAAGGGAATTTCTGTAAGCCGTGACTACCATCTCTGCACAAGGAGAAAAACTCACCAGCCCACACCGCAAAAGAGAAAGCCGACCTTTTAGGCTCCCTTTTTCTTTTTGCGTCCAACTCGACTCTTGATGACGGGGGGAACATACTGCCGACCATCCTGCGGTGTGAGTGCTCCATGCCAGATATGCGGTTCTCACAGCGATCGGTCCGCAAAGCACTCCTCTCCCTGGACATCCACAAGTCGAGTGGGCCTGACGGAATCCCCCAAATTCTGCTGAATACGTGTGCTCCAGAGTTGGCACCGGTTCTAATACGTCTTTTCCGGTACTCCTACTCTCTAGGTATAGTCCCGAAATCATGCAAGACAGCTTTTGTCCACCCGATCCTTAAAAAAGGTGACCGCTCAGACTCGTCCAACTACATGCCTATCGCCATCACCCCCTTGTTCTTCAAAATAATAGAATCCGTTATAAACTGCCATCTCATGCCGTAGCTTGAGGATCACCAGCTGATTAGTGACCGCCAATACGGTTTTCGTCAGGGTCGATGAGCTGGTGATTTTCTGGCCTACTTGACGTTGGCCGTTAGTTTGGACATTGCGACGGCGGGGGTCAATCGGGTTTGGCACAAAGCGCTTCTTTCGAAGCTCCCTTCCTATGGGCTTCCCGAGAAATTGTGCAATTGGATCACCAGCTTTCTTGCAGAATGGAGCATCAAGGTCGTTGTAGACGTTGCAGACGCCGACTACAAGCCTATTTACACTGGTGTTCCACAAGGCTGCGTGCTATCACCAACGCTGTTTCTTCTGCATATCAATGATATGTTGCAAACCGGTAGCATTCATTGCTATGCGGATGACAGCACTGCTGATGCTCTATTCGCCGGCCGAGCCAATATTTCTCGGGAACACCTCACCGAGTACCGGAACAAACTTGTGTCTGAAGTCGAGTCTTTGCTGGACAAAGTCTCGGATTGGGAGCGACTAAATCTAGTCCAGTTTAATCCTCAGAAGACACAAGTTTGCGCGTTTACCGCTAAAAAGAAACCCTTTGAGGGACTCCCCTTCTTGCCTCAGCCATTATCGGAATTCTCGGCATCGACATATCGAGTGACGTGCAGTTTCGTAGTCACTTGGAAGAGAAGGCCAAATTTGCCTCTAAAAAGCTTGGCGTGCTCAGCAGAGCGGGACAATATTCCATCCCGGCACAACGCCTGCAACTTTACAAGGTGCAGGTTCGGCCTCACATGGAATACTGTTTCCATCTCTGTGCTGGGGCTCCCAAGTGCCAGCTCCTTCCAATTGACCGCATCCAGCGCAGAGCGGCTCGAATCGTCGACGACCGAGTCCTTTCCGATCGGCTCGATTCATTGGCGCTGCAAAGAGATGTTGCATCTCTTTGCATTTTGTTTCGCATTTACCACGGTGAGTGCTCTGAGGAATTGTTTGGATTAATCCCAGCCGCCAAATTTCACGAACGCACATCGCGGCAGAACTAGCGATTCCATCCGCACCATCTGGATGATTGACGGTCCACCACTGTGCGATTTAGAACATGTTTTCTTCATCGCACAATTTCCTTGTGGAATAGTTTACCACCAGCGATTATTCCAGACCGATACGACTTAGGCAGCTTCAAGAAAAGAGCCTACTCCGTTTTAAAAGGTCGGCAACGCATCTGCAATTCCCCTGGTGTTGCGGTGGTTCATGGGCGGCGGTGTTCACTCACCATCAGGTGAGCCGCATGCCCGTTTGCCCCCTCTCCTATAAAAAAACTAATAAAAATCGGTAAAAATATCGTGTAAGTAAATTTCAAATTTCTTTAAAGTAATAACTTGAATACTGACAATGAATTTGTTTTATGTAATTTGAAACAAATACAATAAAAGAAACATTCAAATAAAAGTAATAAAAATAAACAAAAATGAGAACTTATTAACAATTCTAGACCGCTAACATCAGAGGCGCAATAGAATAGAATAGTTTGACTTTTTATTCAATATTGATTATTACATAATACTTATTGAAAGTCATTTTTTATTTACCACTGGTTCGGAAAATACCTCTGTCTTGGAAAGAACCAGCAAGAAACCCAGTGGGACTTTTTTTTAAACATATTTCATTTAACGATAATTTTGTTTGTAAAATTTTTAAATAAATTTTCATAGAACCAGCATGGTAGCGATCACCTAATTCCCAGGGGTTATTTTACTTCATGTATTCCTTGATAGTATAATAACCCTTTTTGTACAGTTTTTCTTTAACAAAACTTTTAAACTTGTTTATTGACAAACTTTGAACATGTTCTGGGATTTTGTTGTAAAAGCGTATTCATTGCCCCATAAATGAATAACATTGTCTTAACACACTCTTCAATGAAAGCTTGTTAATATTGCTTGTGTCTATGAGTTGCTCATTATATGTTGCATGCAAATCGGACATCATTAAATTGCGTCATCTAGCTGTAATATAACGTAAGTTACGAGCAGTAAATAACGTGGGCAAATCGGAGAGTTTTGCGAAACTAAACAAAGTTCTATGGTAAAAGTTTTTGTTACGAAACCTTTTCTAAGAACTTTTTTTACAAGCTTTTGTACAGGCCATACGTCAACAATAGAACACTAAACGGTCACATCATTATAATGTTCATAATATCATCATTTATCATTAATTTAAACATAGAACAAGTATGCATATAAGGATCTATCCGGAAACCCGTTTTACTTTTGTCGAAAAAATATCCCTAAAGCAGAAAAAATTCAATTCCTTTTAAAATCAAAGGCAGCGAACAAGCATAGGTGTTATCTAATAGTAAGAGACTACCGCCGCTTACAAACATTTGTAATACCAGAGAAATTCTCGGTGCGTAGTCGGCTTTTTAAAAATAAGAAGTGAAACCAAAAATGTTACAAGTAACAAGTAGTGAAATTAAAACTTTTGTACAACAAACTTCAATATAAATAAAATGAAAACATCTTCAATGTAGACGAAGTCAATTAAATACGCATTATTCAGGATAACTCAAAAACTACAGATCCTGATCAAATTTATATGGGACCATATGAGAAACATTAGCTTTAAAAAAAAGAATCATTAAAATCGGTTCGCCTAGAAAAGAGTTCTACGTACTTTAACGCATTGAGAACCTTCCCGCTTTTTTTAAGTTGATTGAAATAGGGTATTCGATTCTCTATACTGCATGAAGTAGAAACGTAATACAACACAACAAATTGCGCAAGGTAGCGTTTTACTATAACATTAATATCCGCGCCATTCCCGAATTTCTTACAGTTTTTATTCATAGCAACATTAACCAACTCCACGATTATCATACATTTGGCACCGGAGAGCACTATTTGATATCATAACGAACATTAAACTACTACTATTTACCCTGATTTCGTGTGAGAGCGTGGTCGAACCTAGCTATTCGTGCAGCAATCGTAATATACATATATCTGTAGCGTGGCTTTACTTCGTCGGTGAAATTCCCCTCCCATCCTGAATTGGACAGGCTTCGAGGCACAATAGGAATCAAACCACGTAGTGAACTTTTAAAAATTTTGTCTCTTAGTGTATCTAAAATAAACTAAGACGTCATTTTGAAGTTCAGTATTGCACAAAGGATCGCACATACCTAACTCTCTTAAAGTACGTGTGGATCTGAAATATTCTGTTAAAGAGAGTGCTAGAAGTAATTGACAAAGCCACAATAGCTCCGCTCTCTGTACTTGCCAGAAAATGCATTTCACGTCACGTATTTGATAGTTATTTAACTCAATGGTGTTTATTCGTATTGGACTCAATGGTACTTACTATTGAATTAATCTTTGCAAGCTCTTGCTTTGGAACTTTGTGTGGTTCATTGCAAGTAATGATTGTGTTAAAGTATAAGGTGGAGATATAAGCACTCTGACTACTCAATGGTAAATGATACAACATTTCTAACTAAAAATCAAAATGCTAATGTGACAACGCATCATTGACAACGTGTGAATGAGTTTGTAGCTTTTAATCTTCTTATTTTTAATTCCCGACGTTTCAAGTGCATTAGAGCTGATTACGGGGAGGGGGGGGGGGGGGGGGGAGGGGGTTGGGCAGAGATGTGTGACGATTTCAATAGCTTTGCGTATCTTTCGAGAATTCCTATCAAGGTAGAAATTCTCTTGAGAGGATTTGTGGTCTATCAAATGTGATGTAACGGCAGGGTCTTGAACAAATTCACAGAGCTATTACATCAGACTTGATAGACCGACCGAATCAATTAGGTTTAAACACGAATTATAAACTCGCATCTGTATTTGGGTAACTGTAATTTATAGCAACGCCAAATTGCAATTATCTACTTAAAACACTCTTAACTTCCAGTTTTTCGATGAATTTAAATTGACACGAATACTAAAAATTAATGAGCAATATGGAGCCAAAAAAAATAAAGGTGATCATCATAGTACATGAGTTTGGATTCACGACAGAACACCTATAATACAAGAAAAAACTAGATACAACACATTTTTGATGATCCTTTTATAGTTTTATTTTGTCCGGTTTATTGCATTGGAAAGCTGCGGGAAGTGCATATTGGAAAAGCGGTGTACCAAAACTTTAGGATTAAGGAATACGTTCAGTACTTTCAACCTGATAAAACAAAGTTTGAACTAGAAATGTACCCTTTGCATTTTAATTTTACCAAAAAAAAATATACATCTAAATTTCTTAAGCTTTGAATTTTAAGAATCGACTTTAGTATAACACAGAAAAATCTTGTGGCTTTTTTAGAGAATAAGGGTGACAAACGGGCGCACGGTTCACCTGATGGTAAGAAGATGCTGAGGCCCATTGACTCCAACATGTTTTCTCGATTACGAGATTTAAAACAAGGATGCATTGTCACTTCTAAGGACTAAAATGGAATGTCTCGTTTCCAATGAAAAAAAGGTCGAGAAACACACGAGAGCGTAGACCATCCCCAGTCGAACCAACTCATTCGTTCTACAACCACAATATAGCTGCGGCGTGGCTCTTGTAGTGTTATGCTACTTACATATCATTTTATTAATTTTTCCATTCTGTTTTTGATTTTCTGCATCACATTTCACTCAAAGGAGAAATATCTACTAAAGGCCTTATCCCGGGGCCGCATTGCCCCGGGATCCTGCAAGCCTCCATCTACACGTGAAGTCGTCGGCGAAGTCTACTTCAAGCGCGGGGCCACACTACTCCGGGCGCTACGACTGCTTGCTCCAGGCGCCGAGTGTACCTACTGCCTGCGCTACCTTTGGGCGCTGCGACTGCTTGCTCCAAGTGCTGAGCGCACCTACCCCAGGCGCTACGTGCGCCGGCTCCGGACGCTGCGTGTGCCCAGTCCAGGCGCTGCGTGCCGTCGCCGCTAAGAAGCCTCAAGCTCCGCGTGTGCCTACTTCTACAAAAGCAGCGTGTCACTTCAACCTTTAGGCTCCACTATAACACTATATTCTCCTATTCTCCTACCTTTATTTTTTTTTAAATCTAATTGTAATCTCACTTCATCCATCATCACCATATTTCATTTTTTTTTATAAAATTGTAAATACCTTTCTAAAACTTTAAATATATTATTTTATTGGTCTACTTTTGTTGTTTTGTTATTCTTAGGTTAGGTTCTATATATTTTTCTTATTAATTGTCGCTTCACGACACTCTACGACAAATAAGTTAGCTTTTGATATATGTCGGTATAACGATCTCCTCAACAATATATGTAAAATACGCAGACAGGCGACGGTAAACAGCGTTCGATGTGAAAATTGTCTGATAGAGGTGACGATTGTATGACGATAGAGGCAAACCTTTCGTAGAATAGAAGAGAGCCACGACTAGTAATGGACTTGTTTAATAAATTATCAGACATTAATATTTATTTGTAGTTTATATGTATTATTTATTATCTGTGTATTTTACTTGCAACACTTTAAGTTTACCGATTTTGTATTGGCAACTTTCCTTCGGATCCCCGTATTCAAAGTGTATAGTAGGCTCTCCAAAAAATAATTGTAAAATTAAATTTAAACTTGCATTTTATTTATACAGACTAATACGCCCGTATTAGCCCATTGCTATTGATGAAGAAAAGAATCTCTAGGTAATTGCAGTCATTGCTTACTAAAAGTAAGTAAAGTCTTTGTTAAATAGACGGCACATTTTCACTTAGGAATGAGGTGAAATATATGAAAAATTTCATAGCAGGAGAAGTTAGTTTGGTAGAAAATGTAGAGAATAATATTTATTTCTGAAATATTAGTCATATGTTATATTAATTTGATTGGAAATGGATAAACCAAACTGCAATTATTCCTAAGAGTATAAAAAAAATTAAAATGTGTAAAAAATATAAAAGAAGCACTGAGGCATTATTTTGTGTATTTATACACACTAGAAACCGAAAATCTTATATATAAATCATAACTCTTCCATTTCCATGACTTTACGTGGTAGAGCCATGCTGCAGCTATATTAGTAGTATAGTTGTAGCACGAATGGGTCGGCTCGACCGGGGAAGGACCACGCGATCACAGAATACCAGCGTAAAATAGCAGCACAATGCTGCCGTGTTTCATATGGTGAGTGTAGAGAACCGGAGATCCTTTTTACTGGAAAAGAGACATTCAATCTTAGTCCTCATGGGTGACAACGCATCTGCATTTTGATTCTTAATCGAGGATAGATGCAGATGTCTATGGGCCACAGCAACCACTTACCATCAGGTGGACTGTGTGCTCGTTTGTCACCCTTATCCTATAAAAAATTAACCTTAGTCCAACTAGCAACGTTTGGTGAGCGTAAGAATATTAGCCCTCATTGCAACTACAAATAGTCACAAAACTAGTTAATTTACGAGCACTGTCAGCTTTACGATTGCCGTTTGTCATTACTTTTATTAATGATATATGGTTCATTGTATTAAGGTGGCATACTAACAGTAGAGTATGCGATAACATGAATGTAAGTAAAAAAGGATCCCAATTTCGCTCTCCTTCACGAGTACCGGAGTGTGAAGATAAGAACGAAATAAATGAACGGCGATTATTCCCTTACCTTCTCGTTCCCAGACATGTCGATCTACGGCAAATACATAATTTGTTAAATAATTTCATCTACTAGAATTATTTGTGTAACTCTCCTTTAAAGATGTAAAAAAAATATTTATCTAAGACACGCCCAATAAAATATAATGTGTCTTACCTAGTTAGTAGTAAGACCTCCTGCTCTCTCTCAATTGTATGTACTATCCCCGCTACCACTAATTCCAGTACCACCTCTCCCAACACAATACACTAGGATCATAGCGGGCAACCATGACATAATCGACGTTACCGTAATATCGACGGTGCTGGGTGCAGTCCACCTGAACACACATTCCACCTAATATTAAGTGTATACTGTGGCCCGCAGACATCTACATATATCCTCGATAAAAAATCAAAATGCAGATGCGTTATCACCCTTGGGGACTTACACTGAATAACCTTGTTTCCAGTAAAAGGGGTTTAGGGTTCTCTACAATCACCATACGAAACACAGCAGCATTGAGCTGCTATTTTACGCTGGTGTTCTATGAGAGCTTGGTACTTCGCGAGTCGAACCGACCCATTCGTGCTATAACCATAATATAGCTGCAACGTGACTCACCAAGGTATTCGCAGTGATAAAAAAATTATAAATGTGTCCTTCGCTAAGCAGCCGAGTAACATCCGCCTGTTGGTGAGTCAAAACATATAATACTAGACAATTTACGCTGCTTCCCGTTACCGGTTTGAGTATATTACAATTCACAGTAAACGAATAAGTTATAGCGCTACGTCATCTACTTACCATTATCTGGACTGTTTGCTCGTTTGTTTCCTTAGCCTATAAAAAATTTTGCGCAATTGAGGCTTCGTTGCATTTCGTTTGCGGCAAGTGAAACGCAATGAAGCCTAAATCGCGCTATCAAAGTTGTGAAGTTAATGCGCTATATATAGAACAGCTGCGAAATAATACATTAAGCGTTGGCTGCAAAGGTTGAACAACAAATCACTTCTACAACTGGTTCGCCATACCAACTATTTGCATACTTATATTCACCACTTTCGACACCCCGTGGGTGTCGAAAGTAGTGAATATGAATATGAATAGTTCGTCATTCAGCTATCTACGCTATCACGTATTATAGGTATACTCGCAGTCACCACTTACGACACCCACGAGATATATGGCGATGTATTATGCTATACTAACACTACACGACAAAAAATGTTTAGTTAAAGCTTTAATAGAATTTAAATTTCATCATTATTTTTCGGTAATTTTTCTCATTAAATGATTGCTACCACCCTTTCCTTGTAATCAATTGCAGTCACGGAATCGATGTAAATTTAAATGTAAAGTAAACAGTTCAGTGGCATTCAAATAGGCATATTTTAAAACAAATATTTGTCCCTTTTAAACAAAAGACCAATAAAACAGAGCAACGAAGTGAAGACGGTCCAAGGAAATCCTTTTTTTCCAATATCCTGAGCACTGCTTTACATTTTTACAATAAATCTTTCTCTGTTCTTGGATACAGACGAAAAAACTACGGTGAAGGTCTAAATAACATTCTTTTTGTTATATTTGTTTAATATTTTATTAACTTACTTGTGTTAAGTAACAATTTATAGACTGTTTGAGCATAGATAAAAAGTTCTTTGATATTTTACTCATTTTTATATTAAGTATGACCTATTACTGGAAAATATTTCTATAAATTTCTTTCTTTCTTTTTTAATATTTTTTATGAAACTTAAGTGGCAAAAGAACTTCACAGTCTATCTTGCAGTCAACTTTAAACTAAGAATTTAGTTAGTTTAGTTAGTCTAGTTTATACCTTTAAACAAAGAATGTGACACAATGAATGTGAATGAGAATGAAGTTTATGAGAAACAGCAATGCAAGCACTGCTATTTGTCGGCAGAAATACATGAGAGGAAATAAAAGGAGAAAGGTACAGTAGGGTACATGGCCCATATTTTCCATTTATTCTGCCATAGACATTCTATATTTTCATACAAAGAAGGTCACAAACAAGGACACAATTCACTCGATGGTAAGTGGAAACTATGGCCATAGACACATTAATCTATCCACGATAAGAAATCATACTTATGCTATATATATCATCCCGAGGACTAGGATGGAAGGTATCGTTATAATTGGAATGGCCTCTGGTTTGCGTAATTCACCATTCGAAACAGCGGCATTATACTATTTCACATTGGTATTTTATGGGAGCGATTTTTCCCAGATGAGCCGAGCATTCATACTGCAGGCGCCCCGAACACAAGAGAAAAAATTGAAAAAACAACTATAATTGGTGTTTACAAATTAAGTACTGCGTTTGATTACAACATTTCAACGTTTTTTTGGATTAAGTCGCTGCACTGCTGTGTTATTATTCAACGCTTACGGCACGTAAACGGTAAATAAATAAAAAACAAATACACCCGAAACGAATATTGTAGGACAATATGTTAAATTTAAATTAAATATTCATGGGAAAGCGACAGCAAATGGCAAGGATATCTTTTTATGTATAGATTTCAGTAAAAACTAAAATAACCTTACCGCAGCTTGAGAACCTCCCCTTTTTTTAAGTTGATTGAAATAGGGTATTCGATTCTCTACACAGTATGAAGTAGAACCGTAATACAAGACAATAAATTGCGCAAGGGAGCGTTTTACTATAACGTTAAGATTCGCGCGATTCCCGACTTTCTTACAGTTTCTATTCCTCGTAGCAACATTAACCCACTCCACGATTTTCATACATTTGGCACCGGAGAGCACTATTTGATATCACAACGAACATTAAACTACTACTATTTTACCCTGATTTCGTGTGAGACCGTGGTCGAACCTAGCTATTCGTGCAGCAATCGTAATATACATATATCTGTAGAGTGGCTTTACTTCGTCGGTAAAATTCCCCTCCCATCCTGAATTGGACAGGCTTCGAGGCACAATAGGAATCAAACCACGTAGTGAACTTTTGAAAATTTTGTCTCTTAGTGTATCTAAATGAGCTTAGACGTCATTTTGAAGTTCAGTATTGCACAAAAGATCGCACATACCTAACTCTCTTAAAGTACGTGTGGATCTGAAATATTCTGTTAAAGAGAGTGATAGAAGAGTGATAGAGTGATAGAAGATAGAAGTAATTGACAAAGCCACAATAGCTCCGCTCTCTGTACTTGCTAGAAAATGCATTTCACGTCACGTATTTGATAGTTATTTAATTCAATAATGTTTATTCGTATTGGACGCTATGGTACTTACTATTGGATTAATCTTTGCAAGCTCTTGCTTTGGAGCTTTGTGTAGTTAATTGCAAGTAATGATTGCGTTAAAGTATAAGGTGGAAAAATAAGCACTCTGACTACTTAATGGTAAATGATACAACATTTCTAACTAAAAATTAAAATGCTAATGTGACAACGCATCATTGACAACGCGTGAATGAGTTTGTAGCGTCTAAATTACTTATTTTTAATTCCCGACGTTTCAAGTGCATTAGAGCAGATTACGGGGAGGGGGGGGGACTGAGATGTATGACGTCCCGATGTCATAGTTAGCCCGGGTACTTTAAATTTTTAATTTTTAGGCTGATCTTCACAGAACGAGCTTACAGTATCTTGAAGTATTGCAATGGTATGTTTTGGTTTGTATTTAATTTTGTTATTTATAGGATTCCAAGTACATGGCAGCCAACCATCTTCTCTATTGAAATTAGTATGTTTTTAATTTCAATAGCCTTGCGTATCTTTCAAGTATTCCTATCCAGGTAGAAATTCTCTTGCGAGGGTTTGTGGTCTATCAAATGTGATGTAACGGCAGGGTCTTGAACATGTTCACAGAACTATTACATCAGACTTGATAGACCGACCGAATCAATTAGGTTTAAAATACGAATTTTAAACTCGCATCTGTATTTGGTTAACTGCAATTTATAGCAACGCCAAATTGCGATTATCTACGTAAAACACTCTTAACTTCCAGTTTTTCGATGGATTGAAATTGACACGAATACTAAAAATTAATGAGCAATACGGAACCAAAAAAATAAAGGTGATCATAATAGTACATGAGTTTGGATTCACGACATTCAAATTCGCCAAACAAATATTTGGCTTTTTCAACAGATTTTTGATGATCCTTTTATAGCTTTGTATTATCCAATTTTGCATTGGAAAGCTGCGAGAAGTGCATATTGGAAAAGCGGTGGATCAAAACTATAGAATTTAGGAATACGTCCAGTACCTGACAAAACTACTTTTAAAATGTTGAACTAGAAATGTACCCTTTGCATTTTAATTTTACCAAAAAAAAATACATCTAAATTTCTTAAGCTTTGAATCTTAAGAAGCGACTATACTATTAACACAGAAAAATCTTGTGGCTTTTTTATGGAATAAGGGTGACTAACCAGCGCACAGTTCACGTGATGATAAGGAGGTGCTGAGGACCAATGACTCCAACATCTTTTCTCGATTAAGAGAATTAAAACAAGGATGCGTTGTCACTTCTAAGGACTAAGATGGAATGTCTCGTTTCCAATAAAAAAAGGTCGAGAACGTAGACCATCCCCGGTCGAACCTACCCATTCAATCTACAACCACAATATAGCTGCAGCGTGGCTCTATGACGTATAAATTAGCTATTGATAGATGTCGGTATAACGATCTCCTCAACAATATATGTAAAATACGCAGATAGGCCACGGTAAACAGCGTCCAAGGTGAAAATCGTCTGACAGAGGTGACGATTGTGTGACGATAGCAGCAAATCTTTTGTAGAATAGAAGAGAACCACGACTAGCAATGGACTTTTTTAATAAATTATCAAACATTAATATTTATTTGTAGTCTATATGTATTATTTATTATCTGTGTATTTTACTTGCAACACCTTAATTTAGGTTTACCAATTTTGTATTGGCAACTTCCCTTCTGATCCCCGTATACAAAGTGTGTAGTAGGCTCTCCAGAAAATAATTGTAAAATTAAATTTAAATTTGCATTTTATTTATATAGACTAATACGCCCGTATTAGCCCATTGCTATTATTGAAGGAAATAATCTCCAGGTAAGTGCAGTCATTGCTAACGGTAAAGAACATAGATGCGCTGTCACTCGTGTCTTCTAAAATCCATATTGCTTTAAATTATCATTATTGAAACTCGGAAATCTACAGGGTGATCCTCACCTTGACAGACTTGTAGGCAAAAAAGCAAAACACTTAAAAACATCGGTGTTAAATGGAGATTAAAGAGGCTCGCAAATGCGCTAGGAAAATAGAAGATTGCAATCTTGGACAGCGACAATTATTCTGCAGAGTTATTGTATAACACATTGGAGAGTTTATTACGTCAATGTTGCCTCAACTTTATCTCCGATCAATCGAGTTAATAAACGAGAACACATCAAGGCTATAATATATTGCACTGCGTTAAATAGACGGCATATTTCCACTTAGGAATGAGGTGAAATATATGAAAAATTTCATAGCAGGGGAAGTTAATTTGAAAGAAAAATGTAGAGATTAATGTTCCTTTCTGAAATATTAGTTATATATTATATTAATTTGATTGGAAATGGATATACCAAACTACAGTTTTTCCTAAAAGTATAAAGAAAATCAAAATATGTAAAAAATATAAAAGAAGCACTGAGGCATTATTTTGTGTATTTATACACACTAGAAACCGAAAAACTTATATATAAATCATAACTTTTCCATCTGCATGACTTTACGTGGTAGAGCCATGCTGCAGCTATATTAGTAGTATAGTTGTAGCACGAAGGGGTCGGCTCGACCGGGGAAGGACCACGCGCTCACAGAATACCAGCATAAAATAGCAGCACAATGCTGCTGTGTTTCGTATGGTGAGTGTACAGAACCGGAGACCCTTTTTACTGGAAAAGAGGCATTCAATCTAAGTCCTCATGGGTGACTACGCATCTGCAATTTGATTCGTAATCGAGGATAGATGCAGATGTCTATGGGACACAGCAACCACTTACCATCATGTGGACTGTGTGCTCGTTTGTCACCCTTATCCCATAAAAAACAATTAACCTTAGTCCAACTAGTAACGTTTGGTGAGCGTAAGTATATTAGCCCTCATTTCAACTTGAAATAGCCACAAAACTAGTTAATTTACGAGCGCTGTCAGCTTTACGATTGCCGTTTGTCATTACTTTTATTAATGATATATGGTTCATTGTATTAAGGTGGCATTCTAACAGTAGAGTATTCGATAACATGAATGCAAGTAACAAAGGATCACAATTTCGCTCTCCTTCACGAGTACTGGAGTGTGAAGATAAGAACGAAATAAATGAACGGCGATTATTCCCTTACCTCCTCGTTCCCAGACATGTCGATCTACGGCAAATACATAATTTGTTAAATAAATTCATCTACTAGAATTATTTGTGTAAATCTTCTTTAAAGATGTTAAAAAAATATTTATCTAAGACACGCTCAATAAAATATAATGTGTCTGACCTAGTTAGTAGAGCACTATCCCCGTCACCACTAATCCTAGTACCACTACTCCCAACACAATACACTAGGATCATAGCGGACAGATACGACATAATCGACGTTACCGTATTATCGACGGTGTGCAATTCACCTGAACACACATTCCACCTAATATTAAGTGGATACTGTGGCCCACAGACATCTACATCTATCCTCGATTAAAAATCAAAATTCAGATGCGTTATCACCCTTGGGGACTAACACTGAATACCTTTTTTCCAGTAAAAGGGGTTTTGGGTTCACTACACTCACCATATAAAACACAGCAGCATTGAGCTGCTATTTCACGCTGGTGTTTTATGAGAGCTTGATACTTCGCTAGTCGAGCCGACCCATTCGTGCCATAACCATAATATAGCTGGAACGTGACTCACCAAGTTATTCGCAGTGATGAAAAAATTATAAATGTGTCCTTCGCTAAGCAGCCGAGTAACATCCGCCTGTTGGTGAGTCAAAACATATAATACTAGACAATTTACGCTGCTTCCCGTTACCGGTTTGAGTATATTTCAATTCACAGTAAACGAATTAGTTATAGCGCTACGTCATCCACTTACCATTAACTGGAATGTGTGCTCGTTTGTCTCCTTATCCTATAAAAAATTTAGTGCAATTTAGGCTTCGTTGCGTTTCGCTTGCGGCAAGTGAAACGCAATGAAGCCTAAATCGCGCTATCAAAGTTGTGAAGTTAATGCGCTATATATAGAACAGCTGCGAAATAATAAACCAAGCGTTGGCTGCTTCCCAGGTTGAACAACAAATCACGTCTACAACTGGTTCGCCATACCACCTATTTGCATACTCATATTCACCACTTTCGACACCCACGGTAGTTCGTCATACAGCTATCTACGCTATCACGTATGATAGGTATCCTCGCAGTCACCACTTACGACACCCACGAGATATATGGCGATGTATTATGCTATACTAACACTACACGACAAAAAAATGTATAGTTAAGGCTGAATAGAATTTAAATTTCATCATTATTTTTCGGTAACTTTTCTCATTAAATTATTGCTACCACCCTTTCCTTGTAATCAATTGCAGTCACGGAATCGATGTAAATTTAAATGTAAAGTAAACAGTTCAGCGGCATTCAAATAAGCATATTGTAAAAAAAAATATTTGTCTCTTCTAAACTATAAACCAATAAAACAGAGCAACGAAGTGAAGACGGTCCAAGGAAAACCTTTTTTTCCAATATTCTGAGCACTGCTTTACATTTTTACAATAAATCTTTCTCTGTTCTTGGATACAGACGAAAAAACTACAGTGAAGGTCTTAATAACATTATTTTTGTTATATTTGTTTTATATTTCATTAAATTGACTATGTACTTGTGTTAAGTAACAATTTTAGGACTGTCTGAGCATAGATAAAAAGTTCTGTGATATTTTACACATTTTTATATTAAGTATGACTTCACCTATTACTGGAAAATATTTCTATAAATTTCTTTCTTTCTTTTTAATATTTTTTATGAAATTTAAGTGGCAAAAGAACTTCACGGTCTATCTTGCAGTCAACTTTAAACTAAAAATTTAATACCTTTAAACAAATAATGTGACACAATGAAGTTTATGAGAAACAGCGATGCAAGCACTGCTATTTGGCGTCAGATATACATAAGAGGAAATAAAAGGAGAAAGGTACAGTAGGGTACATGGCCCACATTTTCCATTTATTCTGCCATGGACATTCTATATTTTCATACAAATAAGGTCACAAACAAGGAAACAATTTACTCGATGGTAAGTGGAAACTATGGCCATAGACACATTAATCTATCCACGATAAAAATCATAATTAAGCTATATATATCATCCCGAGGACTAGGATGGAAGGAATCGTTATAAGTGGAATGGCCTCTGGTTTGTGTAATTCACCATTCGAAACAGCGGCATTATACTATTTCACATTGGTATTTTATGGGAGCGATTTTTCCCGGACGAGCCAAGCATTAATACTGCAGGCACCCCGAACACAAGAGAAAAAATTGAAAAAACAACTATAATTGGTATTTACGAATTAAGTGCTGCGTTTTATTACAACATTTCAACGTTTTTTTGGATTAAGTCACTGCACTGCTGCGTTATTATTCCACTCTCACGGCACGTAAACGGTAAATAAATAAAAAACAAATACACCCGAAACGAATATTGTAGGAAAATATGTTAAATTTAAATTAAATCTTCATGGGAAACCGATAGCAAATGGCAAGGATATCTTTTTATGTGTAGATTTCAGAAAAAATAAAAGAACCCTATCGCAGCTAACAAAAGAGCTGATGACCTTAAAACCGCTGAACCGATTTTGGTAAAACATGTCTAAGCACATGAAGAGCCACCGCTAGAAAAACCTATCTTTAGGAGCCCTCTTACATTTCGGCGTTACGCAAATTTAGGTATTTTACGTACAGAGCGGGCGATGACCTACATGAGCGATACTTTGTTTCATATCTATTCACTCGCTCGCACTATGATACTGTGAGTATGGCGACTAAACGATCTTGATTTTCTATAAAACAAGTTCTTAAAGTGGATGGATTTTTTTTTAATGTGTCATTTTAATGTTATTCGTTTTATAATATATTGCATACCTTAAGCGAAAGCGCAAAGTAATGTTCTACTATCGCCTAAAAATTAAAATTCCAACATTTTATCGAATAAAATCGTATCTAGCAATCATATTATACATATAAATGATATAAAAAGCACATTGTTAGGAAGATAAATGATTGTTGAACTTATTAATAAATTTAATAAATCGATTAATTGCTATTTTTAAATAAAAAAGGGTTTTAGTGGCTTATGGTGTGGATTTATCATGTCCCTGTGGCTTGTAAACACTATAACTTTTGAAAATATCAATTGTTTAACTCAATCTATTTTTAATCTCTTCATCTATCATGTGGGAAGCCACTGAATGTAAATGGCAGTGTAGTTTTGTTTTGTTTAGCTATAATTAGTTTTTTTTGGCTCCAAAATGGCGAAATTTTCGTTTATTTGGTTGCCTCGTATATAAATTGTTTCTGTAAATGGGGATCTACAGCCACAGAGTAGTTTAGTTCACAGAGTACCTTTGTATTAAGTTTAGTTCGGCTTCAGTCGCCGTCGTGAGTGGACATTGTTTCGGTTGTTTTCAGCGGCTCAAAAAGATCGCTGTACAAATACACAATATTCGAATAACCAAATTTCTTAACTTACTTGATTATTATAATAATAAGAGATTTTTTAATTACAATATTTAAAAGCACAGAATAAATAATAGTAGTACGTACTAAAAGTAAGTAGTATAATTTTTTTTGTCATGGGTGACATTTTCATGCTTTTCGAGGGTGTCGAAACCGATAGGGTTGTCGAAATGTAAATCCAAGATGGCGGCCGCAATAGGTATCAATTTTTTCATCATGGGTGTCATTTTTATCCTTTTCGAGGGTGCTGAAGCCGATAGTGCTGTCGAAATGTAAATCCAAGGTGGAGGCTGCAATAGATATAAAATTTTTCATCATAGGTGTCATTTTCATGGTTTTAGAGGGTGTTGAAGCTGATAGTGCTGTCAAAATGTAAATCCAAGATGGCGACTGCAAAATATATCAATTTTTTCATCTTGGGTGTCATTTTCATGGTTTTCGAGGGTGTTAAAACCGATAGTGATGTCGAAATGTAAATCCAAGGTGGCGGTTGCAATAGGTATCAATTTTTTCATCATGGGTGTCATTTTCATGGTTTTCGAGAGAGTTGAAGCCGATAGGGTTGTCGAAATGTAAATCCAAGGTGGCGGCTGCAATGGGTATCAATTTTTTCATCATGGGTGTCATTTTCATGGGTTTCGAGAATGTTGAAGCCGATAGTGCTATCGAAATGTAAATCCAAGATGGCGGCTGCAATAGATATAAATTTTTTCATCATTGGTGTCATTTTCATGGTTTTCGGGGGTGTTGATGCCGATAGTGCTGTCGAAATGTAAATCCAAGGTGGCGGCTGGAATAGATATCAAGTTTTTCATCTTGGGTGTA
Organism: Parnassius glacialis; assembly: GCA_033319125.1. Classification (NCBI taxonomy): domain Eukaryota; kingdom Metazoa; phylum Arthropoda; class Insecta; order Lepidoptera; family Papilionidae; genus Parnassius; species Parnassius glacialis. The sequence continues at coordinate 41,284,089 of JAVANC010000012.1, read as the reverse complement.
ATTTTCATGGTTTTCGAGGGTGTTGAATCCGATAGTGCTGTCGAAATGTAAATCCAAGATGGCGGCTGAAGTAGGTACCAATTTTTTCATCTCGGGTGTCATTTTCATGGTTTTTGAGGGTGTTGAAGCCGATAGTGCTATTGAAATGTATTTAAACTACTTTAATAATGCCGTATAATCATGTTATACGTAACTTTTAATGCGCTTAAGGTATGCCCAATTGGATTTACCAATATTTAATTATATATATATATATATATATATCATCATTATCATCATCATCATTACAGCCCTTCACAAGTCCACTGCTGAACATAGGCCTCCCCCAAAGAATGCCACAAAGCACGGTCCTGAGCCACCTGCATCCATCGACTTCCTGCATGTCTTACCAGGTCGTCACTCCATCTTGTGGGGGGACGCCCTACACTTCGCCTACCGGTACGAGGCTGCCACTCGAGAACCTTTCTTCCCCATCGGTTGTCGGTTTTTCGAGCTATATGGCCGGCCCACTGCCACTTCAACTTACTAATCCGTTGGGCTATGTCGGTTACTCTGGTTCTACTGCGGATATCCTAATGCCTAAGTTTATCACGCAGAGAAACTCCGAGCATAGCCCTCTCCATAGCTCGCTGAGCGACCTTGAGCTTCCTCATACGGCCAGCAGTGAAGGACCACGTCTCAGTTCCGTAAGTCATCACTGGCAACACGCACTGGTTGTACAATTTTGTTTTAAGGTTTTGAGGTATTTCTGACGAGAAGATGTGTCGTAGCTTCCCGAACGCTGCCCAGCCGAGTTGAATCCGTCGATTGACCTCTCGGTCGAAGTTGGACTTACCTAGTCCGACTATTTGTCCCAGGTAAACATTTTCGTCAATAACTTCGAGCTTAGTACTCCCAACAACTACCGGCATAGGTGTGACATGGACATTAAACATAATCTTTGTTTTGTCCATGTTCATCTTAAGACCTATCCGTTGAGAGACACTATTGAGGTCATTGAGCATAGTGCTTAGTTCCTCCAGCGATTCTGCCATGAGGACTATATCGTCGGCAAATCGAAGGTGAGTGATGTACTCGCCATTGATGTTTATTCCGTAGCCTTTCTAGTCCAAAAGCTTGAAAACATCTTCCAATGCAGCGGTGAAGAGTTTCGGGGATATAACGTCACCCTGTCTTACACCTCTCTGCAATTGGATAGGTTTTGTACTCTGGTTCTCTACTCGGATAGCCATCGTAGCTCTACTGTACAAACACTTCAGCACCTCGATATACCGACAGTCAACTTGGCACCGCTGAAGGGACTGCAGCACCGCCCAAATTTCGACGGAATCAAACGCTTTCTCATAGTCCACATACGCCAGACATAGTGGCAAATTGTACTCCTCGGACTTCTGAACAAATTGCCGTAGGTTATGTATGTGGTCTATGGTGCTAAAGTCCTTTCGGAAACCGGCTTGTTCGGGAAGATGGAAGTCGTCAAGTCTGCGCGCGAGACGATTCGTAATAACTCTCGAAAACAGCACGTAGACGCGGCTCAGAAGGGAAATCGGTCTGTAGTTCTTCAAGAGAGCGTTGTCACCTTTCTTGAAGAACAAGACCACCGCACTTCTGCTCCACGCCTCCGGTGTAATGCCACCATGGAGGACGGAATTAAAGTGCTTCTGAAGGACTTCAAGTACCGGTCTTCCACCCGCTTTCAGGAGCTCCGCTGTAATTCCATCCTCGCCTGGGGCCTTGCCGTTTTTAAGGTGCTGGAGAGCCATTCTCAGGAAATAGAGTGAATGGGGTTTTACACTCTATTGTGAAAAGTCAGAATGTGTCCAAAAAGGCACGTATGGCAATTCACAATGCTGTGTTAGTGCCTACTTTAATGTATGGTAGTGAAAGTTGGGTGTGGCAGAAGAAGCACGAGAGTAGAATAAATGCTGTAGAAATGCGGTCATAAAGGAGTATGTTAGGGATGAATCTGAAGGACAGAGTGAGAAATTGTTTAATAAGAGAAGAGTGTGGTTTGCAAGATGATGTTGTGACCAGGATTAAGAAAGAAATGCTTCGGTGGTTTGGTCATGTAGAAAGAATGAATGAGGAAAGAGTGACAAAGCAAATTTATGTTGCAGAGGTGAACGGCAGAGTCGGAAAGGGTCGCCATAGGCGAAAGTTTATCGACCAAATTGGCGATATATTGAAAATGGGCCAAATCAAGAGTACCTTTAACCGACGAGCGTGTATGCGTAGGTATATGGATGTGGAGGAAGCGAGAGAGGTCTGTCAGGATCGTGCCAAATGGAAGTCCATAGTCTCTGCCTACCCCTCTGGGTGACAGGCGTGAGTGTTTATGTATGTATGTACATAAATCATAATTTTACAATTTGATTACTTTTGGTACAGAATACGAAATATGGAAACGGTGATCTTTGACTCCTGTGCTAGGAAAGCCTGTGTTACAGGAGTCAATGCTCTTCATATCTATTGTCTATGTTGTACATATTATATTACTTACAGTGTACAATAATTGTGCTCCCATGTTTAATATATATGTTTATTTTAATTTATAGGTATAAAATTTTCGTAATTGTTGAATATCACCTAATTTATTATACACCTGAGATGTTATCGCGTAATATTGGCGCTTGGCAAACTCCGTACGAGTCCGTACTGTGGGACATGTCTCTTCCTTCGCTGAGACGTTGGCAAAGATGGTACGACTTCCCTTTGATACCTGAGAACTAAAGATTTGTAGTATAACTGTCTCACAGTTAGAACCCTGCAGTGTTGATTTAATGCGTGTGAGGGATATTTAAAAGGGAGAAGACATAGAACTTATAGAATGGCTCTTTGAGCCGTTTCCAGTCCCATCATATGAGATTTCGCTGCTCCTCCCCACACTGCAATACAATATGTTATGACAGATTGGCAAAGAGCCTTGTACATATATAGAAGAAGGTCGCTATCTGCAATTTCTTTTAGGTTTTTAAAAATATAAATGAGCTTTCTTACTCTACTCGTGACATTCGAAATATGACGATGTCTATTAAGGCCTTAACAGTGGTTGAAATGCCTAAATCTTGGATATTTAAGTTAAAAAATCTCAATAACTGTTGATTTAATCCACAAAGAAAAAATACACGGTAATAGAAGAGGATTTGGTAAATGTTTTTAATTGAACAAAATTGTATTTTTGTCAACCCCTTATTAGAAAAAAAATCCCCAAAGAGTACCTATCTTTGTCATATTTTGCAAAATTTCTCCAAAACGGTACAAGCTTTTTAAATAGTTCTTACACTAAAAAAAAGGCCTTAAAAATATTAATATTTTTAATTGAGAGTTTTATTTTTATTCCCCGTTTTATAAGAGAAAATATCATTTTTCCCTGAAATTGAATATATTTACGCGAGCGCGCATGCTCTGTCGCCCTGTCAGCCTGTCACAGTCCGTTTTCGGACATTGTCGAGGCTGGACCGCGCTTCGGTGTCGGGGCGACTTTATTCAATTATATATTAGTTTTTTAAAAGTTTATACTCAATTATAAATATTTTTTATGACTAGAAATACTTAATTTAGTTAATATCTGTACACTGGTAACTGTAAATATTATTTTCTAAATAAATTTATTTTTAAAGTGCCCAAAGAAGAAGAAATTTTCGCGGCGACGTTGATTAGTGAAATTGAAAAATGCATTTTTATATAATTTAGATGTGGAACGACCAACATGCTCTCGTTACTTAGATTTCGATAGTTTTTATTACCTATGTAATTTTATTGGTGCATATTTTTATTAATTAGTTGATACTGAATTTTATAATTATGTATTACAATAAAACGCTGTTTTTATGAGTATGACTTTATAAAATATTATTCGAGGGGAATATAGATACAGATACTTACATTTAGGTACACTGTTCTCAAATTAAATCAAACAATTTAAATAAATAAAAAAATGGTGCTTCCCTAAGTATAAATAACTAAATAGACATTCTTGGGTTTTGGTTTTTTTTATGTTAGACAAACTATCATCTAAAAATGTAAAAATTTTAAATTGGAGAGGGGTTTCTCTACGTGATAAAGTTAGAAATGAAGATATTCGCAGTAGAACCAGAGTAACTGACATAGCCCAACGGAATTTTACAGTGAAATGGCAAAGGGATGGCTATGTAACTTGGAAAATATATAAAAAATAGGAAGAAAGGTTCTCGAGTGGCAACCTCGTACAGGTAAGCGAAGTAGTACTCAACCTTTATTCCTCTTCACGTATTCTCATACGCTTTTCTTCACACACACACACACACACACACACACACACACAACACACACACACATACACACACATACACAAATAGGTCGCAAATAATACTTACCTAGTACTATTAGGCAAGACTGAATAGGTTTTTGTTAAGTCAGTGCAATTCACCATCTTAGGCTACATAACCACTTACCGATGGGATTGTAGTTGCTTTGCTACTTGCTGGGTAAAAATTGAAAAAAAATTACCCTGAGAAAGTTTGCATTTAGATATAATTTTTCTAACTAACCATAAAAATATGATGAGAATATGTATATTAGTATAAAGGTTGCCTCACACGAGACAGTAATAATATAATATTATATCTTCCATTATCTACGCATGAAAACTTTTAAAATCTCTGAATCCCGAGGTATGTTCATATTAAGAGGCTGTATAGAGCCACATTGATATGCATGGGGATCGTTTTGTAATTTCACATCGTTATCGAAAAAACATTGTACGTATTTCAGGTGGCGGATTGCAAAACACGATTCCACAAAAATTCACTCAATAGAAAATAATTGCAAAGTTGCTTCTGAAAATACTTAAATGCTATTAAAAACATAACTTGTAAAAAAGCCAAGTCTCGCAAATGAGTTCTTCTTCCGTAAAAATTTGTGAGATCCATGTAATACCAAGTCGGTTAATTTATTCGGTCCATAGATTGATACATAGATTGACTTGGCAATCGCATGAAAACACAATATATCTCACAAGTAATATATATTATATTAAATTAGATTGTTTAGTGCGATTGCCAAGTCTATGTATTAATCTATGAATTGAATAAATTAACCGACTTGGTATTACATGGATCTCACAACTTTTTACGGTAGAAGAACTGAGTTGCAAGACTTGGCTTTTTTTATAAGTTATGTTTTTAATGGCATCTCATTTATTTTTGTAGATAGTTATATCTAGGTAGCTATTTACACCTATTATTCCATTATACATATATAAGTACACTGATTTATTCACTGCAAATGTAACTTTGTAATACTATATGTTTATATGGGATTACAAAGTTATTTATGCAGTTGATATATCTCGAAAAGTGGACCGAAATTGTAAAATATTTAAATTTTTCCTTGATTTATATATTAAACAATAATTTTATTCCAAATTTGAAGTTTCTATGTCTGCAAGAAGTGCCTCAGAGTTTTGATGATCGGTCAGTCAGTGAGTGACAAAATTAAGAAACTTTGACTAGTTATAATTCTTAAACTACTGGTTCAAATTCAATAAAATTTGGAATGTGCCGAGTTTATACAATGCCTACTTGTTTAGTTAAAAGGCTCAGGCTTCTAGTTTTATCCATAACGAAGTTATAGGGTTTCAGAAATGGCCTGAACTGCTTCGAGAAAGCGATGGTACGGCCGTCCCGTTTTTTTGCTCGACTTGACGGGGGCACTACCGGACCTCCAGATTTTCAACGTCAATTTTTTCTTACGTGGTAGAGCCATGCTGCAGCTATATTAGTAGTAGGTATAGTTGTAGCACGAATGGGTCGGCTCGACCGGGGAAGGACCACGCTCTCACGGCATACCATGTAAAATAGCAGTTTAACCCTGCTGTGTTTGGTATGGTGATTGTAGAGAACCGGAGAACCTTTTTACTGGAAACGAGGCATTACAACTTAGTTCTCACGGGTGACAACGCATCTACATTTTGATACGTAATCGAGAATAGATGTAGATGTCTATGGGCCGTAGCAACCACTTACCATCAGGTGGACTGTGTGCTCGTTTGTCACCCTTATTCTATTAAAAAAAACTTTCAGAGAGTTCAGTAAAATAATGTTAAGTATTGTAAGCACTCCTACAATTATATATCTCATGTTAATAAAGCTATTGGGCTATTTTGATTTTTAACAAAGTGATTTTACTTTATAGGTTAAATAATTTATTTACCCTTCTATATCAAGAACCGTTTTTCTGTCACTCCTATTGAATTTAACAGTGCTTGCTGAAATTTAGCATCTTTAGATGAATAAGAATCGCGCGCTGATCCGGCTGTTAGATATTGCAAAAATAGTCGAAAATATATATTTTTACTTTCATGCCGAAGACTACCTTGTTTTATTTTATTACGGTCAAATAATATTTAGTTGGTTATAAAGCAAGTATTTACAAATATTTTCATTGTTTTGTTATTCTATTGTTTACAGTTATTATCACGTCTTAGCTTTACACCAAGAATTACATTAGAAATTCTTGATGGGATGCGATGTAACGCGCATACTTTATTTTCATCGAGAACTATAATATATATATATATATATATATATATATATATATATATATTTGTTTTTTTTTACCAATAGAGTTTCAACACAATCTTAAAAAAGTTCAATGAATTAAAAAAAATGCCGATAATTATATAATTTCAAGTCAGTGTTTTACATTTAAAGATCAGTTATAAAGAGCCAAAATTCTTATTTTCATTTTGATTAATTTAATTCGAGAATACAATAAATGTGAAAGGGCTTTTATCTGCAATAATAATTTACATCAAAAATAACATAGAGTTATAAAAGTCATATACACGGTCAATCATACTGAAGATTATCAATTGTACTACAATATATTTAAAAGACTATTTCCAGTATAATGACCCGAATATCATCAATAATGTTTGACTGGCACACATAAAAGTTATATCACATGGCTAAATGATTGACTATTATATTATGATAAGGTCATGCTTTTCTATAAAAAGTTGCAAGAATTTTTAAATTACGGCACCTATTGGTTTGTTTTACTTTTCACTTAATTAGTGAAAAACAAGATGGACTGATCTAAAAGTTTACTTTCTTGTGTAAAAAGTGCTATTTAGAATTTTATGCAAATGATAATTAAAGTTTCTATGTAAATAAGTGTAACATAGCGGGTATTATATTCAAAGGTAGCGGCCATCCATATTTGCAAAGCCAGCATCATTTTCTGTACAGAAACCGGTAAAGTGTTGCTCAAGGCACTATAAACAAAGCAGCTGATGAAATATTATACTCATAACTATTAACCACTGTTTAAAAAAATTAAAAACTGTTTCTGCAAATGGTCTTATAGATAATAATAACTATTCCGCCGTGTTAGGTGCACACTAATAATAGCTCCATTAGAAAAAAAGAGGTAAAGTTTTGTTTTAGAAATGCGCTATCAATATTGTTTTGTCTGCAATTGAGCATAAAATAAAAAATAACTTCAGCCAAAGAGCATAACTGGCATTATACTCAGGACCATCAATTGGTATGGAAAAATAATTTTAACAGGTTTAAAAAATCAATCAAAATTCAAAAAAAAACATAAATATTAAAATTAAAAAAATTAATATATGTATGTCTATACATACATATAATGATTTATGGCCGCTTAGTAACTGACGGTGACTCAGTATAACATCCTACAGTCACGCCGAAACTAAGAGGAGAGAATCTCTTTAGAAAAGGTAATAATTTATTGCGGATATTTTGTGATAAAATTAGAAAAATTACAAACTTATCCAAGTTTATCTAACTTAGTCTAACTTATCCTTTTGCGTTAGAAAAAAAATAGTCAGATGGCGTCAGTTTTTAAGAAGATATAACAAAAAAAAATAAAAAAAAAAATAAAAAAAGTTCAGTATTTAATTGATTATATACCGCTGACACTTAATCACGCTTTTCGAAACCACGCCAGTTGTAAACAATACTTGTGTGAAAAGACAAAATCTTCTTTTTAAATTTCCGCCGAGTTGTAAGTAGAAAGCCAAATAGGTCATGTGTCAATTTTAATTAAATATATTTTATATGAAGTGATCTTGACTACGATTCATCAAATAACCATTGGTAAACATTAAAACAGGAATTTTACAATTGTGTTTACAAGAAACATTATTAGTTGTACCTTGCAGCTTGTTCATTATTTTTATTATAAATACCTATAAATGTATACATTATTAATAAATAGTTCCCATAATATTTTGGATTATTTTTTATTTTGCCCTATCTGCAATGTTCTACGCTCTATAGAAAATGTGGCGTATGATATGCTTGACAATCTTTCGAACGTTTTATCTAGGTACAAAGATGTTTTACGTTTTCGTCGCCTCCACGTGATATTTTTGTCAGCATAAGGTACCCTTCTGTATCTAATATAATATAAATATAATATAATATAAATAATATAAATATTACTACAAAGTAATGTAAAAGGCTATACAAGTCCCTCTACTGGGCACAGAACTCTTTTTTTATTTCTGAGAGGGTTTTAAGGCAAGGAAATGCCCGCCGAACTGCCCCAATGCGTGTTGACGAAATTCGCAATTACAAATTGCATTCGTGCTGTCGAGGATCAAACCCGGGAAAAATTTACAGCGAACCCTTTGACCCAGATCTACTAATACGATACAAATAAATACGATTTAACATATATAATAAAAAAAACTCTTACGTACTTGAAACTTGAACACTTGATAGCTCGTGACGCCTACCGGACAAAGCTACAGCACAATGTAATTGAAGATGCGTAACTACAACATAATTCTCAGTGATGCGCAAGCATAACGGGCAGTATGTCACTTTTATATTTGTCATCTCTGCAGTCTATTAATCTTTGCACTTTTATAAGTAATACAGAACGTAGTTGCTAGACGGTTTTGACGTTGGCTAAAATCTCTGCGATAGCCGTTTCGTCAAGGTCATTCAGAGTAGTTAAAGCCTTAATAATCGATTAGATCTATTACCGGTAGCATAGTGGTATAAATAAATAAATAGTACTGTTGCAACCTGTTTTAATAAATAAAACAAACAAATGTTTTTACTTATATTTTTTAATCGGTACTTACAGTCCATTACCATATTTTGGTAGAGCCATACTGCAGCTATATTAGTAGTATAGTTGTAGCACGAATGGGTCGGCCCAACCGGGGAAGGACCACGCGCTCACAGAATACCAGCGTAAAATAGCAGCTTAACACTGCTGTGTTTCGTATGGTGAGTGTAGAGAATCGGACACCCTTTTTACTGGAAACGAGGCATTCCATCTTAGTCCTTACGGTCGATTCGCAAACGAGGATAAATGTAGATGTCTATGGGCCACAGCAACCACTTACCACCAGGTGGACTGTATGCTCGTTTGTCACCCTATCCTATAAAAAAAATGTTTTTTAATTAGAAAAATATTTGCCGCAACGGCATTGACCGAGCTTTTCTCGAGTCGATAATTTCAGGCAGTACACACTTTTCATAAAAAGCTTGTAAATTGGGTAACATATTCAAAATCGTCTTCTTTGTAGATTTTTAGTATTTTTTCTGCATAATCTGGGCCAGTCCATATAGCAAGTACGCAAACATTTTTATTTGCTATATGAAGCTGGCCTTGCATTTGGAAAAACCAGTCATGCTTTTGATTTAATATTACACTTGAATCACTGAATTTAAAACCTTTAATTTTTGTTATTCGAACGGTCGTGTTAAAGTCCATTCCGAAAGCAGAAATAGGACATTTAACTTCAATAAGACCGTCAGTGTATAAACCATCAGGTGACGCCCCCAGATAACAATAATCTGGGTCAATGAATAGTCCACATTTTTCTATAATAATATTTTCTTGTTTGCTCAATTGTGCCAATGCTACAGACTTGTTGTTCCGACCATGTTTGATGGAAGAGACGTGATCTAGATTATAACTATATAAAATAGTTTTAACGAGAGAAGCAGAATTTTGGTTAGTCCGCCTTTTACATATTTTTGAAAATGTTGATGCCGTAACAATGCATCGACGTAACTCTAGCCACAAAGCACTTTCAGCTTGTAAGATAGTAGCGCGTTCTATTTCGTGACGATTGGCTGCTTGATCTTGAAGATTTTTCAGAAATAGTGTTTTCCCATTGTCATAATCTTCTGCGCTCATATCTGGGTGCTGACATTGGCTACCGTAATCTTTTTGATCAAAATTAATGCGCTTGCGAATGCGATTGGTTCGCTTCATCAAACTACGGGCATTTTTGGCTTCTCTTTTAAATTCTAATTGTTTTATGGATTTTCCTGGACTTTTCTAGTAGTTACATTTATACAATGTATATTGTGGTTTACCCGTGTTGAATGCCACAACGGCTGCGTAACACCGAACTTCGTATGAGTTCTTCAATGAAAAGTTAACTCGTTTTCCACCCACTAGTTTGGCTACGAGGCTGTTGAACTGCTCTGCTCGGTTGTTTGTAGAACAATGTATCAAACTCCTTGAGTTATGTGCAAGTTGCGCAGCATTTTTTTGGAGGTGCATAATCAAAGTAAGTGCTTGTGAGGTTAAATCACGTTCATTTTTTCTTTCATCCTTGCAATAACAATCCTCACACTTCCTGTGATCTCCAAAAACATGTCGAGGACTATTAATTATATCTTTTTGAATATTTAGGATTTTTTGTGCGACAGTGCAGTTTTCTGCTTTTCTGTATTTGATGGCATAACGAATGGCTGTGCGTAACCTGGTCTGACGATCTAGCGTTAGTAGTTTACGTTCTGTGTTCGGGATTGACGTGTCTGTTAATAATTTTAAATTTTTGCCATTATATTTTCTCAATAAATTATTGGTACATTCAATTTTTTGAATAGGTACATCAGGGTACACATTTAAGTCTACATTCTACATTTAAGTATATTTTTGTACGTACTTGAGTCCCCATCTGCAATTAATGTTTTATATATGAGATTCCTTTCTTTAATCGAGTTTTTAAATTCCTCCACTAATATAGTCTGTTCTATGCTTGTTGACGAACCTGAATGGTTTTTCGTACATTCATGGGCTCGTGGAGTTATACCCTTTTTTTGTCACGAATACAGATCACACAATATTTGTTGCGAACGCCTATGTGCAAAACTTTCCCGAATGCTCTCCGATAATGGCTGTAACACCGGAAAGTGCGGAAAAATTGAATTTATTCGACCGTTTGCTCCAACATGCATCAGCTGGCACTAATATTGTTGGAATTCCCGCACGATTGACATCGCCACGCAGCTTTGCAGCTTCGGCTTCTTCTTCAGCCGCATTTTGCATTGTCTTCTCTGCAGTATTTTCCACATTTCTGCCACTGTATCATGACATTCGCTGTATAATCGGAAAGGTAAGGTAGGCAAATCTATAGATGCAGACAGTTTATTGAGATTAGAAAGACCAATATCAGTTATTATCGCCCCAGAAACCGCATTTAAATTGACATTCATGTCATCATTTTCTTCAGATGTTTTTAAATTAAAAATGGACCTACACATGGTGCATTTGACGTAAAAATTAGACATTAATCTAAACTGCTTTTCTTTTAAAAATTTCAGTTGACTAAGTTTGCACCCAAATTTTTGGCTATATATTTTTGGCAATAGTATACAATTGATCCATGAAGTACCTAAAATCAATAATTCTTCTTCCTTGAATATCTGAACCAATCTATGAACAAAAGAAAATTAAACTAAATAAACACTTTATTCATTTTTGGTAGGGCAAAGAGCATTTCACTAACGCACTCACCATATTTTCATCAAATGAAGCAGGGGTTTCGTCCACTTCTAACATCAAATCATTGATCGATTTATCTAATTTATGATTTATCGATTTATCTGATTTATCATTTATACTTGTCTCAAAGCGCGTGTTTTCTTTGTCAAGATTCTGAAAATTAAAAGAAATAGATAAATAGGACATTTAAATAATTAATAAATTTCAAACATTTTTAGTTAATCCAAACCATACTTTTTAAAATAAGATTTTAGTGAGGCATTACTTATATTTATTTTTCCCCATTCCAACTGGTAATAAAGCTCAGCTACAATCAAAATATTAATAATGAGTTAACTATCTGGTATAATAATAATGTGCGAATTTTATACTAATTGAAATATGCTGTACGAAAGTAAATACTTACAATGATCAAAAACTGCGGTTGTTGTAGTTGACAGTGCTCTAGCACGCACACAATAGCAGCGCCTATACGGCAACCAACGCACACTACGATAGTATCAAAACGACGCAGGTCCGACCTCGACAAGCCCTTGCGCGATACTGAACGCAAATGGCCGGCGCAGTGAAATATATGGCACTTTTATTTAATTAATTAAAAAATAATAGTAACGATTTAAAAGTAAAAATTATAGTATAGTTTAGGCAAATGTTGATGATTATTTTGGTATAAATTTTACGTCAAAATAATGTAGAACTTCGGAGATATTGGGGCTTATATTAGAGCTTTTTTCGGTCGTTAATTGAATTATATCGATTTTTTTCCTTACGTGAAAGACATATAACGAAAATGTATTCTATCATAATAAAGTATAGGATATTTGAGAGATAAAAATATTTTTTTTGATGGTCTATATGCAATAAAATCTACAAATTAGAGCTCCCAAATCATGCCTCCGAGAGTTTTCGCCTAAACATGCATCGGGAGAATGGTTATTATTAAATAAATAAATAAGTTATTTAAAATTTGCTTTGAGCTTATTGTAGAAGAGAAAACGAGTTATTTTTACAAAGTAATTGTTATTTCAAGCAACGAACGAAAAACATACAGTTTCAACGAGGAAACCTTGTAATTTCGCGTTTTTTTGTAATACGCCTCTTAAATAAAAACCGCACCAAAATCTGTTCACCCATTTAATAGCTGCGGTACCACAGACAGACAGGCACACATAGCGGTCAAATGTATAAACTTCTCTTATTATTTTGAGGTTTAAAAATTTATTAGCTAAGATCTTCATCATAAAATAATGTGTCTTGAAATAATCAAAAATCAAACATAAAAAAACTTAAAAAATCATAAAATAAAATGATGTATCTTACCGTACTGAAAGCATCTCCCGCCTTCCCTCAATAGCGTGCACTATCCCCGTCACCACTAATCCATCATTTTGTATTATTACGCGGATCTTATATAATTAATTTCTAACATATTTAATGTAATTAATGGATTTACGCAATTGATTAATGGATTACCGGCCTGATACTATTAATTATTTTTATGTACATTTTGTACGTTTATAGAAATTTTAATATAATTCTAATTTTGAGAGATTATAATGCAAACAATTTAAATCATGCAGTATTTTCATAGCCAACTCTTTAAATCCTTTTTCCCTACATGCTGGCAGTATATTCTATTTGATCGGATTTTATTTCCCACAGTAAATATCCTTAAGACATGTATTGTTTACATATCAGTAGCTTCCGTGATCGATACAAATATTTGGTCTCATTTTAGTTTATCTCTGAAAATATATTTATCACCTACGAGGAAAACACCTTAGAGGAAATAGCAATATTTTCCTTTGGATCCTCATTTATTATCCCTTGGTGCCTAATGTATTTCGTATCTTCAATATTTATCTACGTAAAAGCTTTCTGCTTTAGACTAGACTCTTTGAAGTATCTATCCTTCCTATTAATATTTAATCATAAACACAACATTTTAAAAGTTATCGGTTTAAATACTGTCATCCTGGTGATGAGGCATTCCACCTTAGTCCTCACGGGTGACGACGCATCTGCATTTTGATTCTATATTGAGGATAAATGTCTATGGGTCACAGCAACCACTTACCATCAGGTGGACTGTGTGCTCGTGTGTCACCCTTATTCTATAAAAGTAATAATTGTATAACAACTAACAAATAAGAACGGAGGTTCCCAACCTTCCAGGTTGGGAACCTCCGTTTTTATTTGCCAAGTGTGGCAACTATGATAAAAAGCCTTCCGTTGAGGCAATCTATGGGGCAGGCGAATGTTCAGCAGTGGAATTTAATAGGCTATAACTTAAAAGCTTGTATTTATATTGAAATTGTTTGGTGTAAGATTGATTACGTAAAAATAACACGTTGTTTTCGTTTTACTTACACGCTGTTTTAGTAACGTCTTGAATACTCGAGTGTCGGAGAGTAATCCGCCTTAAACCCTTTGAGTGAATAAATTTACTTTTATTTTGTTGTAGTTCACTGTTACTACACGTATAGTGTCTTTAGTCGAGAGTGAGCGCTTTAGGATTTCGCTGTCACAAGAGGAAACCGGTTGTGTACAGTGGTTATCTAAGAGAGTTGGTAGGCCGCGAGCCAAGCAAGGAAAAGAAAAAAATCCAAGTAAGAAAGAAAAGTGATTTCTTAGTTTAGTTGTCAGCAAAATATTTTTTTCACAGAAAAAGCGGAAAGGGAGCATGTGGTTGACCTGATGGTAAGTGTCAACCGACGCCCATGAACAACTGCAACACCAGAAAAATTGCAGTTGCATTGCCGACCTTTCAAAAAGATTAGGTTCTTTTCTTACTTCTTTCCTTTCTTTTTATTTTTAACGTGGTAGAGTCACACTGCAGCTATATTATGGTTGTAAAATAAGGGTTGTGGATGTATGGTTGTAGGACCACGATCTCACAGAATATCATTGTAAAATATCGGCTGTGTTTCGTATGGTGAGTGTTGAGTACCGGAGACCCTTTTTACTAGAAATGAGGCGTTCCATCTTAGTCCTTAGGGGTGACAATGCATCTATATTTTGATTTTTAATCGAGGATAAATGTAGATGTCTATGGATCACAGCATCCACTTACTATCAGGTGGACTGTATGCTCGTTTATCACCCATATTCCATAAAATGAATTAAAAAGAAAGAAATATTGCTCCGGAAATATCGCTGATGGTAATCGATTCCACAAGGTATTTGTGCGGGAAAAAAGCTAATTGCACATTGGTGGACTGCCAATCATTCAGATGTTGTTGATGGTATTCGGAGTTTTTAAAGATCGAGAAATTAAACGGCTAGAATTAATCCGAACAATTTCTCAGAGCACTTGCCGTGGTAAATACGATAAATTACGCAACGAAATCCAACATCTCTTTGCAGTGCCAGTGAGTACAAACCGATCAGAAAGCGCTCGGTCACCGACGATTCGAACCGCTCTGCGCTAGATGCTATCAAATACCCCGGCCCAGAGATGGAAACAGTATTCCATGTGAGGCCGAACCTTTGAACACACATATACATGCGCACCCACGCACACTCACAGAAGAAAGAGAAAGAAATGTTCCGGTGTTTTAGTCATGTAGAAAGAATAAATGAGGAAAGAGTAACAAAGCAAAGTTATGTTGCAGAAGTGAATGGTAGTCAGAAAGGGTCGCTCTAAACGGAAGACTATCGACCAAATTGGCGATACGTTGAATATGAGCCAAATTAAGAATACCCTTAACCGACAAGCATGTACGCTAGGGTCGTGCCAAATGGAAATTGGTAGTCTCCGCCTACCCCTCATATAACAGGCGTGAGTATTTATTTTATGTTATAGTCTGGTCCAACAGTTATGTATAATTGTAGAGTACTTCCGTAAATTTTGAGTCTCCCGCATAAAAAAAAAATTAAATTTTCAATAATGCTTTCTTAGTGAATGCCTACGTCATAAAAGTCAGATACTGTCCAAACGTCCGATTTCTATGTCTAGTGGTTTGGGCTGTGCGTTGTTAGATGAGTCAATCACTCAGGACATCTTCTTTTATATCTATAAATATATAAAGATATGAACGAAACAAATGCGATTTAAATAATTATAATTTAAATATTTTCCCTTCATTCTATTACTGATTCCGGCGGGAGTAGATAAGAATGGAATGTATGAACTAAGATTATCCCTTTTTTTTTACAAGCCGAAAGATATATCACGTTGTATTTAGTCTAAATGGTAGCGGTTAGTCGCTCCTTCCGTTTAATCGAAGATTTATTCGTCTTGTTATTTAAGAAAATATTAAAGAGTTTTTAAACGTGTTAGAGCCATGCTGCAGGTAAATCAGTGGTATAGTTGTAGCACGAATGGGTCGGCTCAACCGGGGAAGGACCACGCTCTCATAGAATACCAGTAATAAATAGCAGCTTAACACTGCTGTGTTTCGTATAGTGAGTGTGAACCGGAGACCCTGTTTACTGGAAACGAGGCATTCCATCTTAGTCCTCACGGGTGGCAACGCATCTGCATTTTGAGTCTTTATTAAGGATAGATTTAGATGTCTATGGGTCACAGCAACCACTTACCATCAGGTGGAGTGTGTGCTCGTTTGTCACCTTATCCTATATAAAATACATACATACATACATATAATCACGCCACTTTCCCGTAGGGGCAGGCAGAGACCACTTCTTTCCACCTGCTACGATCCTTACATACTTGCTTCGCTTCGTCCACTTTCATTATTCCCTTCATACATGCTCTACGGTTTAGGGTACTCTTAACCTGGCTTTTTTTCAAGACGTCCCTGATTTGGTCTAGAAATGTCCGCCTAGGTCTACCCCTTCCAACACTTTCATTCACACTCGCCTTATACACTTTTTTCGTCAATCGTTCTTCATTCATTCTCTCGACGTGGCCAAACCATCTCAGCATACCTTTCTCAATTTTTGTCACTACATCTTCTTTCAGACCACAACGTTTCCTTATCTCACTATTTCTTATCCTGTCACTCAGTTTAACTCCTATCATACTTCTTAATGCTCTCATCTCAACTGCATTTATTCTGCTTTCATGTTTCTTCTGCCATACCCAACTTTCACTTCCGTACATGAGTGTCGGAACCAACACCCCCTCATGCACAGCCAAACGAGCCTTGTTAGACACCTTTCGACTGCTCATAAAGGAATGCAAAGCTCCATTCACCATGTTTCCTGCATTCACTCTTCTTTCGATATCACTCTCACATTTTCCCACTTTCACACTTTCAAATAGAGTTACAAAAAAATTGATTTCTGAAATTGTGATATAAATTTGTTATATATAGAATATTGTTTCAATTTTCATATTCATATGAGTTTTTTAAGTTTTTGAAATTTCCATTTTATTATTCATTTACATTACATAGGAAGGATATTGCAAATATCCTAGTTAACACGCTTTGCAGGTGGGCTGGAACCCGCAGTTTATTTATAATGTTAAATTGTTATAAGGAATACATTACTATCTGTCTCCTGTTTCAGTTCCCTCTGTCCCTTTTACTACTCCCACAGGATGATACAGGCTAGTCCAATCTAAACAAAAATTTAAAAAAATTTAGATTAACGTTTCTCAAACACTAGGATTTTCTCCTGTATCGAGGAGGCAGTTTACAAACAAAAGTCGAATAAGCACAAACATCCGGGACAAATATTCGTAGGCCATACAAATACTAACTTGTCCCGTGCGGTATTCGAACCCGCGACCCAGCACTGCAATTTATAGCTAAGCCACTGCGCCACGAACTTTTAAAAAATTATTATCCATTTAATCAGATCAATGTTTGATTTTTTACTTAATACCATGAAGTTGTGGTGTAAGAATATCCATTGCCCCATATCATCCCGTGGGTGTCGTAAGAGGTGACAGAGGGAAATAAATCTGGAGATGTGCAGCAGCGTGTTCCTAATAACGACTAAAATAGAAAACTGCGATTGCCAACCCACTTTTCAAGCGTCACGACTATGGCCAATATGAAACAATCTATAGAGAGTGGGGTTCTTCTCAGCAGTGGACTTTAGTAGGCTACATTATACAATCTACGCATAAGTAACAATTATATCATAGTCTATCTATTTGCTAATGATCTCAAAATAGTTAAAACTATTAGAAATGACTCTGACGTCGAATTACTGCAAGATGATCTCAACAGACTTATACAATGGTGTAATAATAACCAAAAATTTCTCAACGCCAAAAAATGTCAACTAATAAGGTTTACCAGAAAACAAAATTATATACAGAGTTACTACTATATTGATACTAAGAAAGTAATTGCAGTTCGAGCAATACGTAATTTAGGCGTTATACTAGACAACAAATTAAAATTTACCAACCATATCGATAACATAATCACCTCAGCTACTAAGTCACTGGGTTTGTATTGAGGAATTCCAAAGAGGTCGGGCAGCCCTCTACTACAAACAAACTTTATATTAGTCTGGTTTGAAGTAAACTAGAATACTGCAGTCAAATTTGGAATCCGCACTACAAAACCCATAGCATTAGAATCGAAAGAATACAAAAGCGACTGCTGCGTTATCTTGCATACCGTTCGAATAGCTATCAAACTAAAGATTCCTACGAAAGACAGTTGGCACAATTTAACATCACATCACTACAATTGCGTAGAAGTATCTCAGAAATGATGTTCCTATACAAAACGCTCAATAATAGTATTGATTGTCCAGCAATAGTTCAATTATTTAACATTAAGGTTCCATCAAGACTGCCTAAAAAACCGCACGCCTTTTTCAATGTATTCCTTTAAAGGTCTAACTTGGGAAATTATTCCCCTCTAGACAGACTGGCTCGCACTTATAATGAACTGTCCTCGAAAATTCCTGGCATCGATATTAATTGCGATAGTTTATCTAGCTTCAAATCAAAATTACTCAAATTCTATGAATTGAAGAATTAATTAATTATTAATTATAACATTTCAATTGTTTATGCTTCTTATAGTGTGATTAATATAATATAATATGACAATGAAGATATTTATAATATTCTCAAATAATTCTATTTCTTTTTAATAATTCATATTTATTCAATGTAGTAATTCAGTTTTTTTATTCAACGCATTTAATTATTCGTAATTTAGTTAATCAACGTATGTTGATATTACCCATAAAAAGAAATATAATTATAATGTGTTTAATTTGTTATGAAAATGATCTTTGTATTACTGTTGTAATTTCTGTTGGTAATCCTAATAAATAAATAAATAAGTGGTAAATGTCATCATATAGGCTATTGATGTGATGTGTGATATTGGATATTGGTTTGGTAGGTAGATTGACCAATGCAGTGTCAGATGTTGGATACATTCGATATACCCTTAAGTTATATTTTTTATTTCTTTTTTTCTTCGATATTTATATCTGTCATGCTGAGCTCAACAACAAAGAAGGTAATATTCACTTCCTCGACTGAAGAGTCATACAAATACTAGTTCTGTGCGGGATTCGAACCCGCTGTCCACAGCGCCGTAAGTCAAAGTTCGTTTGTCAGTTCATTTTTATAAAAAAGAAGAAAGATAATATTTTATAGAACTTTGGCGTTTAAAATGCATCTAAAATTGTTCGAGTTGGTGCCTTATCTCTACTTCACCTTTAAAATGACTAACAATTTACAAAAATAATACTAAAAATTTTAAAAGAAATTCTAAATTATAGTGATATCTTATTAACTTTAATGCTTCAAATTCTACGAAACTTGCTAACCGCAGCAGACGCTTGAAGTGGCGAAAGTATTTTACAAGAAGCTCCGGCCAATAAGAATAAACTTTGCTAAGTCTAACCTCACCAACAAAATTTAATACAAACCTTGTTGTAATGTTTGTATACTCGTAGCTTCGAAATATTTAATTTATAAGAATAAATCATCATTTTTGTCATATTATGCTTGATCACGTAATACTTAAGTGAAAGGCAAAGGTTGGATTCATATAGCAAATTTTAATATAAATACATTTTCTATCAATTAAAAAGAACTCAGTTTTTTAATAAAAACGTAATCGTCAAGTTTGAAAGGCCTACAAGGAGGGCCCCATCTTTAGAGTTAAAGCAATAAAATTATGTAAATATAATATATTATTTTATTACAACTCTGAATAGATCCTATGAAAAGGCAAGGGGTAATATAGGTCGCCTCTCTCGGAAGGATTTTGCACTATCATGCTTAGCAGGCAGGTTAGCCACTGCAGTTTTTGGATATATTACTGTTCTTATAAAGTGTTTCTGCCTATCTCCTGTTTCAGATTCCCCCTGTCACCTGTTACGACACCTACAGCATTGCTTAGAATAAAGGATTCTCTTACACCACCACTATATGGCGAATAGGTGTTTATATGTGGCAATGGAATGTTTAACTAAGAGTCTTCATTTTATATATTAAAAAAATAATATTTGCTTAATATACTTTTATGCAGATTATTATATATTATTATTATTATATATAATATATATAATCTATAGATATATTTATATAGAGCATTGTTAACCCTTATAATCAATTAATTTAATGAAACATTTATTTCTAAAACATTCTCCAGTAACTGTTGCAAGACATTTTATGAGTGGGCGACAGTAAAAATTTATAAGAGCAGACGAAGATTATATGAACTTTACAATTAAAGATCATATAATATTTCCGATACTTTTAGAGAATATGTCAAAAATTATTCTAAAATGTTTAAATGAATGTGCTCCACAGACAAATCTAAACATATTATCAACAAAATTAAGACTGCTAAAAATAAAATTAAAATGACGTGGAGTATAATTAATAGTGAAACCGGTAAAGACAAACCAAATCACAAATTATTAATTATAAATTAATAATGAAATGAGCCTTTATATTTATGCTTTGCTTTATACTTTATATATTTTGCTTTATACTTTGCCATCATATTTATGAAAATGTGATGTATGTACATAAAAACATAAATAGCTTTGATAAAAATAAAGATGTTCATACTTTGAACACTAGGAAAAAACATAAGCTGCCAGTAATGTATACGTTTTTACAACAAAATCCTATAAAATGTACAAAATTTGTCAATAAACCAGTTTCAATGTTTTAATAAAGACAACTTGTACAAAAAGGGTTATTATAATATAAAATAATACATAAATGAAAAAAAGTCCCTGGGAGTGTGGTGACCGCCACCATGCTGATTCTATAAAAACTCTAAATGAGTTTTAATACCTTTTTTATATTATTAACAAACAAAATTACAATTTGTACAAACAAAATTATTAAAAAGTGAAAAATGTTTAAAAAAAGGTTCCGCTGTGTTTCTTGCTGTTTCTTGCCAGGACAGAGGTATTTTTCGAACCAGTGGTAAATAAAAAATGGCTTTCAATAATTATTTTGTAATAATAATTGAAGATAAATATTAAAATTAGGTGAGTTATTGCACGCGCGCCTGCGACTATTTTTGACAAAAAGTGGTATTGCAACGCATGGCAGGGATAACTTTTCATAAAATTAAACTATCAATTACATAATTCAAAACATTGAGACCCATGATGTCATAGACAAGTGACATGTATATAGCTTACAAGAAACAGATATTATACATAATGGTGGTGGTGCAGTAGTACTAGGAGTTGGAGTACTCATTTTCTGTCCATTTCATTTGTTTAGGTGTAACCACCTTAACTGTTGCTTTTGTCGCCAAGTACTAGTACTTGTACTGCTGTTTAGTGTGTGCACTATTACAGAGTCCAAAGAGATGAAAACACATCGGCACGGCAGCATTCTTTGTTTGCAATTGGCTGCAGCTGTTCATGGACTGCAGTGGCCACTTACTTACCTTATCTTATTGAAAATTGTTTAATTTAAGAAAAAACGCAGTCTTAACATCATGGAGGAAATCTTTCATAAAATCTTTTCAAATGTCCATGCTCCACACTCATTTGTGCATCATTATTTTAGCGAAATCTCCGAGTCTCGCATAATAATCTGAGATTAACATCTTCTTAGTAGATGAAGCCCACTTATACTTTCCTTGTTGTAAAATTTTTGAAAATTTCAAAACGTTTCAAGATACCTAACTGCTACATTAATAAACATAGTCGAATACTCCCACGTCTTAAACATAGTAGAGTCATGCTGCAGCAATACTGTGGTATACGTCGTTGTCAAACCAAAATCTGCTATGTGCACTTTTTTGAAATTTGAACATTTTGAATAGGAAGAGAAGCTCACCAATCAATCTTTCGTATGAAATAACTGCTATGTGCGTTTGAGCACTGTACAGCGAACCATGAGAACTTTTTAAAACATGCTATATGCAGCAGCTAGAATCTTGTCCCTGTTACGTGACAAACATTCACATAGCACTTTTTATTTGACCACGGGTAATTGTGATTGTTTTGTATAATATCTGCTATATGCTGTGTCTAAACACAAGACAACATTAACAGTACATTAACTAGCTATAAGTGATAGATATAATCTTATATAATCTTAATAGAATCTTATATAGGACAAATTAAAAGATCAATAAATACTCGCGTTAAAGAACACATAGCAGATGGGAAGAATCGACGCTCCGGGAAGTCTGCAGTATGTGAACACGTACAGGATCGCCCCCGTCAGTACGTTAGATTTGATAGACCAGAAATACTCGCTAAAGAACACCGATTCTTTCTAAGGATGATTCGTGAGGCTCGCGGGTCGTCAAAAACCTCAGTCCTTCCCGTGACAATGTGTTCTGTAAAGTACTCGAAACGTCGGGAATATAAAATAAGTAAAAGTAAGCGATAAAATCCGTAAAACTAGTTTTATTTAAATGTGTAGTGTTCGCTTAAATATAAGAAAATAAATAATCTAAATACTCAAAAGTCAAAACACAAATAACATTACGTATAATATCTATGACATGAACTTGATATGGATTTTAAAATTCAATTTCATATTTATTTTTACAGGCGATCTGGTTTCCTTTAATATCTTAAAAGTATACCTTTTGCACATAGCAGATATAGATTTGACAACAACAGGTTGTAACATGAATTGGTCGGGTCGACTGGTGAAGGACCACGCTCTCACAGAATATCAGCGTGAGTTAGCAGCCTAATGTTGCTGTGACGTATGGCAAGCGTGTAATATTATTAATTGCAAGTAGCGAGGTATTCCATTTTAATCTTCAGAAATGACAAAGCATCTGTAGATTTCTTTGTTTGTACTTGTTCATGGAATGCAGCTTCATAAAAGTAACCGATAAGTATGTTATCATTTTCTTTCCTGTATTTCTGAATTATGCTAATTTAATGTTAAAAACGCTGTTTCATTATGCGTATCTTACCCGGTCAGAGAGTCTTCAATACAAAACGCTAGTAGATATACAAAATATAAGACTTAGCAATTGAATTTTTATTTTCTTACTTCTAAGAAATCAAATATATTTTATTTCATTTCATTATTCGAATAACTCCTACGTTCAAGTGTTGAGGATTCGCATTCATGTAATTTGCGAAGGTGTTACTCCCACCAGGGAAAAGAATCTGCACATCCTTGAATTGAGTTGCAAAATAAAACCTTACACGTTCACACACACACAGCCCAAAATATAAAAGTATTGGGAGCACCATTTCGCTCACCGAACATATTGATTGTTGTCGGTGTAATGAAGTAGAAAAGGCAGCAGGGTTAAAAAAAAATTGAAAAAAAACTGTGCGTGTAAATGTGTACACACATACGAAATGAAACTTCTTTACGACATATCATACTTTTGTTATATTATATGTTACATATGTAGGTTAAAAAATATATATTGCACTTGTAACGACACCCCCCCCCCATCTTATCTCTTCTCCGTATATATATATATATATATATATATATATATATATATATATATATATATATATATATATCATTTTCGTGGCCAGTATATTTTGATCTTTCTAAAGGTTTAAATATAGGCCGTTTAATAAATTTATGGCGTGATCGTCTTAGTTAGGACCCTTATTTACGTTGTGTTTGTATAGTAACTTAGTTCTTTTAGGTGTATCTTGGAAGCATGAATATTCACGTGAGCAATCGAAAGCCGTTGGTAGAGTCTTATAAGCTAAAGAACCCCGTTCACGAAGACAGAGCTCAAAAAAAGTTAAGAAAAATAAGTTGTCCCTATTCCACTTGTATCAGGTTCACAACAGTCAATTCCTTATTAGTTAATCCCTTCCCGCTTGAAAAAGGCTCACAATATTTATGTCAAATACCAGATACAAGGGCTTCGCTCTCCCACATTTAAAAAAAATGTCGAGGAGGTACATGGCTTCGCACACGCCGTGCACGGTGAGCACCAACCATATTAATGCGCTCCCCCCGAAGGGTACGCTAAGTTGGGAACTGGACCGTAGTCCACAGCAAAATAACTGGCGAACCAGTAAAAGAGGACTTGGCCCCTTGACAGTGCGTAAGCACAAACATCGACCGAAGTCGCGCATGTCAATGCGTGTAAATGCCATACAGAATACGATCAAAACCAGCCACAGTGAATGTACGTCACACGGGTTAGGCAACAATAGGCACACTGGCCATAAAAAGCACTCCGTGAGTGCCACTATCTGCCAGCCCGCCGTTCCTGCAAACGTGATGTAAGTGTAAGGCATCACCACCAATTGCATGGTCAGCACGGCCAATTGGCCGCAGAGCGTGTCATGAGTCTACCGCTCACCTCAAGGGAATGGGGTTCCACATTGCGTGGCTTTCGGCCGCAGCCTTGAGAGCCTCCTCAGATTCTCCCTCCAGCTACCACCCGCATGAGGAGGTTATAGAGATATAATTATTATGTTGTTATATAAAACATCATGGAGGACAGACAGTCTGCAGCCCCGCGATGAAGGGACCCGACTTGGGCAAAGCTACTTAGGTTGTGAGTCAAACCAAGACGCAGAGAGCGCCATCGCGACCCGCCAAACAACCATCGCAGAGACGCAATGCTGCAGAATGCAACAAGCATCAATACGACTTTCGTCGGCTTACACCATCCCAAGGTCCCCCATACAGTTCCAGCAGACATCATCACCCGCATACCTCCATCGACCAGAACCACAAGATGCGTCGAATCAGGTGCAGCACATCAGCAGATCCATCACAAGACACAATACTGCAAGTAGCAGTAAGCATCAATGCAACTATCAACGGATTGCGCCCCCTCACAACACACCCACATGATCCCTATCGAGTTTGGTAACAAAATTGATAATGTTGTTAACTAAAAATACCACCAACGCATCATAGTAGCACGGTACTAAGACGTCAGTAGCCAAAACTCCACGTATCATAGCGCTATTGCACTAAGACATGGAGTTGAGTATGCTTGCTGCACTTAAAAGTACTACCAAACACACTCACCCTAATCCGAAAGAAAGCCGACGTATCATAACGCTATGCGCTGAGACGCCGCCCACAAACGGTAGGGGTGTGCGATGTCCACGTGCAAGTCGTATTGCTACAACAAACCCGCTTACCACCGGCACTAAGATAATATGTCTAGGACACATCGGTTAGCGAGTCCAAGTTTACCTCGGTCTCGGAGGCTGCGAAGCAAACTACATGCCACTATAATAATCCTTTTCAAGTCTTATTTCTTTCAATATAATGCTTTTACATATTTGAGACCTTCCACATATTTGCTTTATTTCATAGACCATACTATTGTATGTCTTATTCATATGGGACTTCAAGTCATAACTCTGCTATCATAATGCTTATGCATCATAGAGACATTCTATATTAATGCTTTGGTTCGTTAGACCTTACTATGATAAGTCCCTAATATAGGACTAGTCATTGTGCAACCTTAGTACTAGCAGTCGATCAGCCGATCACCCCATATATATGTAAAACCTTGGGTATGTGTCTCCGGCAACGCCCTTATATAAGAGGACATTACAAGAACACCTTCATCAACTTAGAATTTTCCGATTATTACAAGAACACTTTCATCAACTTTAAAAAAAATTTGATCCATTTTATCTATTATATCAGAAATGTTATTTATCTTTATTATTGCAATATAATCGACTTGTATTTATATTATTTAATGCATTTTGAATATTTTAAGCAAAGTTTTAATAAATTTAGAGATTTTTGGAGACAATTTATGCGTTTACTAATACTATAATATTCAATATTCCAAATGAATATATTTGAACTTTTTGCTTAATATTTGCATTTTAATTGTTCAAAATATAAATTCTAAGACATTTTTAAATGTCTTTATAATGAATTTAATTATTATTTATCTATACATATACATATAATAAAACTGTAAATAGCAGATGTCTGTACATTTTATATTTTTGTAATAAAAGTGATTGAGGGGTACTAAAAATGAGTAATTAAATACATTTCTACCATTTTTAGAATTTTCTGTCTGTCTGTCTTTCTGTCTGTCTGTATGTCTGTCTGTTTGTTTGTTAACGTATCACTTTTAAAGTACTAATTTATATCATAAGAATTGTTAAGGAAATTATAAAGTGTACCTTCGGGTTACGTTTAGTCTTTATTTCATTAAAATCGGTTCATTCCATCAAAAGTTATAATAAATATTCTAAAGTATGGGTAGGGAATCTGCTCAACGGTGGCTTTGTTTGAGTCATCAACTTGATGTTAGCAGCGCCATCTCTCTTTAAATATATACATTTAATAAAAATGATGATAACATGTTGTCTGTTTCTGTACATTGTATATATATTTTGGTGACTAAAATCATTATGAGGAACTAAAAATAATTAAATAAGTAATTTTTTATAATTTTTAGAATTGTCTGTCTTTCTGTTTGTCTGTTTTTATATGAACGCATCACGTCTAAAGTAAACATCTTTTTTTTTTCAGAGAAATCGTTAAGAAAATCATAAAGCGTATCTTCGAGTTACATTTAAGCTTTGTTTTATTAAAATTGTTTAATTCTATCGAAAGTAATCATTAATATTTTGAAATGTAGATTCGAATTTGTTCAATGGCGCCATAAAATCTCAGAAATAGTAATTGTGTGTAAAAAAACGTTCCATAATAATTAATATATTTATACTTAAAACATAAAAAGAGATTTAAAAAAGGATGTTTTCTCACACAACACAAAGGACGTAATAGATGGAGCTGTACAAATTACAACCTTTTCTGATTTGCTGTGATGAGATTTTTCGCCGATGAATCGTATGAAGAAATTTGTATCTATCGAAGCCATGCAACGGAACCCGACCAAAAATAACAAAATTGCAACGAAATGTCGTGATATTGTATTTATAATATACGCAAAATCAGTACTGCCATTTTAGCGCTTTGGGAATTAGATTTAGCGTTTTTTTAGAACGTATAGCGCGCATTTCGAAATTTTAGCACCTAGCACTTCATCCAGCGCTTTTTGGTGTATTTAGCACACATTTAAAAATTGTAGCGACTAGCGGGTTACTAACTCTTTTATAGCAGCACTGTTAGTCCACATTACCGATAATAATAATAATGACCTTTATTATTTTTTTTCCACAAATAGTACATTGCAGTTTATCTATTTCAAACATATTTTTCCACAAAACAAAGAGCATGGGAGACGAGTCCAAACTAGGATACCCTGTGCTATGGATCTCCCGGCTTCCCCTTTAGGATGATCAACTTGATTTTTTTACCGACGACTATAACCACTCACACGTCCATGGATACTACGGTATCCAAAATTCCAAAATAAAAGTAGCGTTGTAGTCCTGGATACTATAGT
The DNA here is from genome assembly GCA_033319125.1 of Parnassius glacialis. Taxonomy (NCBI): domain Eukaryota; kingdom Metazoa; phylum Arthropoda; class Insecta; order Lepidoptera; family Papilionidae; genus Parnassius; species Parnassius glacialis. The sequence continues at coordinate 41,256,586 of JAVANC010000012.1, read as the reverse complement.
ATCCATAGCGTCAAATTTTATAAAACTGACATCTAGGGGCCATATGCGGTTCTTTTTGTGAGTTTTGGTTATGGAATCGATAGCTGACGAACTATATTACGTATTAAATAAGAGATGGCAGTGTAACAAACTTTGACGAATGAACAAATAATTATCTAACTTCAGTGCTTCAGTCGCCTTTACACTCAGTGTTTTGTGTTTTTGTTATGTCGTAAGTCATTTAGTTTTATTTAATATTTCTTAGATTATTATACATCATAGTAAACTAGATGATTTGGGCTTTATAACTACGTATAGGTACATATCACAGTTCCAAGTGTAAAATCGAATCATATTTTTTAAATAAAAACTATAACTGTTTATAAGAGATGGCAGTGTAACAAACTTTCACGAATGAACAAATAATTATCTAACTTCAGTGCTTCAGTCGCCTTTACACTCAGTGTTTTGTGTTTTTGTAGTGTCGTAAGTCATTTAGTTTTATTTAATATTTCTTAGATTATTATACATCATAGTAAACTAGATGATTTGGGCTTTATAATTACGTATACATATCACAGTTCCAAGTGTAAAATCGAATCATATTTTTTAAATAAAAACTATAACTGTTTAAAAAAATGGCCATTGTGAAGTCGTCAGCCCAATTTTAATTTTGTTTACTTTGTTTTTCAGTATAATTATATTTAAGCAACGAGTGATAATTCGTAATAAATATAATAATGCACTTTAAGCGGGGAAATCCCCTTCATTAAAGTTTTCGTTCATGGTTTTGGCAACGCATTTATTTTGCTTTATTCAGTTTCAGTCAGTTGTTTAGAGCTCAGCTAAGTTAAAAGTTACTTAGAATAGTACTAACTACTTTGATTTGACAGCAATTGCCATAATTATAAGTCGATGTCCTGCGAAGTATTGATACATCAAAAAATATTGCCAGAAAAACACTTAATGTAGTTTTCTTTATTATGATTATATTTTCTTGAATTATAAATTATAATAAAAAACACAAACTTTGTTTGTAGTTAATTTAGCGCGAAATCTAGGTCTTTTTTAAAGCGCTGTTTTCATGAAATCTAGCGCTTTTTGTGTTGTCCTAGCGCTGAATGAGTTTTTTTGATCTGGCAGCACTGCCAAACAACCCTCCATTAAGAAGTAACTTTCCTTTCAGTTTTAAGCGCGTTCAGTTCCCATTTACATTCAGCGTGTTATGCGATGATCGTAAATAAAACGCAAGGTCAAAATTTACGCGTTGTAGGAGTGGACCTCAGTACTGACTGTTTTGCACATGGCCAACTCTATGTTGCTTTTTCCCGCGTTAGTAGTCCCGGTAACCTTTTTGTGTACACCCCGGCTAAGTCTACACCGAAGCTCTATCATAAACTACTTAGAACTTTGATGATAATGATTTATTTTCTTACCACTTATTGATATAGTAATGATATAAATCGTTTAATATTCTCTTACCTAAACGACAAATTCTTTATGTAAAATCTATATACGCGAGTTACGCCGCGGGCACAGCTAGTTAATAATAATTATGAGGCGTCACACACTCATGCAGCAGAGACGGTGAAACATTACAAGAAAGCGTGTCGTTTTTTTTAATACGTTATTAAATTTCTCCACTACGTCAAAAAATATTTTTTATTTATTTAAACTTTATTGAACTTTTAATATTAAGTACTGGAAGGATAAAAAAGCCGACTTAATGCTAAGAGCATTTTCTGACAGTTAACCTTAGGGCAGTGATAGAACTATGAAGGCGGTTACAAAGAAATAGACTTATGTACACATATACGAGTACATATTACATAATATACATACATATACACACTCATACATATATACAAATATATAAATTAATATATTATTAGAAAATATAATATAATGTATTAAAAGAATATTACAAGATACATAAAGATACGTAAAATACTGATGAAAGTAATATACAGAGATTACAACTTACGGAACTTAGCACTTGTATAGCAATTTTAGAAAATCGTCTCGAACATTCTTCTTAAATGTTTATTTGCAGGTAGCTTAATGATTTCTTATATTTACGCAAACACTACACATTGAATAAAACTACTTTTACGGATTTTATCGCGTTTAATTTGGTTATTTTATATTCCCGAAGTTTCGGTTTCTTTCCAGACACCGTGGTCACGAGGGATTGCAGGTAGGTTGTTTTAGATTTTAAAGCAGATCATTCCATAGGCGCGCGGCTTGGATAGCTAATGATGAAGATATTAAACTCGAACGGTGAAGGGGTATAAAGAGAGCACGAGTCTCCGATGAACGAAGATGTCTATCATGAGTGTCGCGCAGGAACTGAGACTTATGTTTCAGATAACTTTGATAATGGTTATCGCAATAAATAGAAAAAAAAAAACTGTGTTTAGTATCCTAATGTGTCTTCTCTGACGCATTGGAAGCCTTTTAAGCTGAGTGCAGAGTGAGGATACTTTATCAATCTTGCGAATACGAACAATAAAATGGATACAGTTATTGACGAGATGATTCAGTTTATAAAGGAAAATCTCATTAAGATCAGGAAAATCAAAATGAGGTTCTCCTTGATCTGAATTCTGAAATCTAAAGATATCCTGAAATTGGGTGGACCAACAGAAGGTTGTGTCAATGTGGACACCCAGAATTTTAACGCTATTAAAATACGGTATGATAGAATTATCAAACGTGACAGGTGGAATGCAATGGACGTCAAGCTAACACAATTGTTAAGCTCAACCAATTATTACAGCTTGGCATTTATTGGGGTTCTCAATAATACCAAACTTACATATTGAGTCTGCAATAGCATCACATAAAGAGTTGAAGTCTGCTTGAATATATATTTGCAGGTCATCAGCGTAAAGACGGTAAGAGCGGCGAAGTTAAGAAGAGAGAAAGTAAATGAAAATGGAGAACGGAAGTGGAGATAATATTCCACCTTGTGGGACGCCAGGGGATAATTGACACCAGTTAGATATATCACGACAATAAATACCAGCTTGCTGACGGCCACAAAATTAGGAAGAAACTCAGTCTACAGCAGTAGATGAAAATTTTATATTTTGAAGCATTGTAAGGAGGATATCATGGACAAACATGTTGAACGCATATTTAAAATCAATCAATACAAGTACTGTGACCTTTCTATTCTGAATGCCCTTTCGAATATCCTGTGTGACTATGAGAAGTGCAATAATAATTATAAGTATTATTATTTCTAAAATATTACTTTAAAGGTGACAAACAAGCACACAATGATAGTAAGTGGATGCTAGGAACAAAAATATCTATAAGAAAAATCAGTTATTGAGATATTCTGTCAAGAAATTCTCAGTAGCTGCCTGGAGTCAAGAAGTTGGCGGCATTCACGGGGGTTTGAACCCGGGACCTTATGATCAGCTACCGCGTTCACGACTGCTAGACCAACGAGGCAGTATTCTTAAACTTAATATAACATGTCACATTGCAGTGTATTATGGCTGTAGCACGAATGGGTCGGCTCGAGCGGGAAAGGAGCACACTCTCACAGAATACCAGCGTAAAGTAGAAGCTTATAGTTGCTGTTTTTTTATTTTGAGTGTAGAGAACCGGAATCCGTTTTACTGGAAGCGAGGCATTCCATCTCAGATTTCATCGGTGACAACGTATCTACATTTTAATTCTTAGTTAAGGATAAATGTAGAAGTCTATAGGCTACAGCATCCACTTACAATGAGGTGGACTGTGTGCTCGTATGTTACACTTATTCTATAAAACAGACATCATTAGACAGTGAATCATATACTGCATAATATTAAGGTACAAAATTATGCCCACCCTCAAATCCTATTTATGTAACAGGCGCAAGTGTTACGTTCATTAAGAGCCGCTAACACGCAGAGTCGCGAGAGCGAAATATTTCCAACACGAGAAAAGAAAGTACATTCGTTTAAATGATGTTAATCCTGGATGATGACGCGACGTCGCTGATGTAATGAGGTTAAATTAAAAAGCCGTGTAGTAGCGGTTAAGAATATCCACTACCCCATATCTTCCCGTGGGTGTCGTAAAAGGTGACAAAAGGAAACAGGCAGAAGATGGGTAGCAGCATCTTCCTGATAACAACAAACTTACAATAAAAAAACTGCGGTTGTCAACCCGCTCGCTAAGCGTGGCAACTATGGCGAATATCCCCCTATGATGAAAGTAACAAAGAAACTGCACCCAGTCCCCGGCGGCCCCGCTATTCCTGGCTACGGTGGCGACCATGGTAACGGCGAGGCAAGGGATGCTAAGAATCTCCGGTGGAGGTTCGGTTGCCACCTAAGACGACTCGACCTAGGAACATATAACGCTCGCAGCCTGAGGACTGACGAGAAGATTTAAGAGCTGGAAGAAGAGAAAGACAAGTTACGCTGGCATATTATAGGATTATCCAATGTCCGAAGAGAGGGGGAGGACACGGTAATCCTCGAATCCGGCAACTTGCTCTATCACCGAGAGGGCGACCATCTGTCGCAAGGAGGTGTCGTATTTATCGTCCACAAGTCTCTCGTTAACAACGTTGTAAAGATTGAGAGTGTGTCGATGAGGGTTGCGTACTTTATACTCAGAATCACCAAACGGTATTCGCTAAAGGTCATACAGGTTTACGCACCAACCTTGACACACCCGATAAGGAGGTGGAGGAAATGTATGAGGATATCTCTAGAGTCATGCATTCCTCCAAAACCCAATATACGGTGTTAATGGGAGACTTCAATCCAAAACTAGGCACAAGAGAGAACGGTAAGCTGAAAGTAGGAAAATTTGGAATAGGGCAACGGAACCCAAGGGACCAGCAGCTGGCCGACTTCGTGGAGAAAGAGGGTCTCTTTATGATGAACTCTTTCTTCAAGAAGCGGCCCCACAGGAAGTGGACCTGGTCGAGCCTCGACGGTTTCACAAAAAAATGAGATTGGCTTCATTATGACGACCAGACGACAACTGTTCAGTGATGTCTATGTGATCGCGAGGGTAAAAAGAGTGGTAGAGCCACGCGGCAACTTTTTCTGTCGCGCGGATGGGCCGGCTCGAACCGGGGTGGTACCACGACCTACAGAATACCAGCGTGAAGTAGAGGTTTACTTTTGCGTTTCGCTTGGTGAGTGCAGGTGGCCAAAGGCCTTTTTTACTGGAAATAAGGCATTACATCTTAGTCCTCGCGGGTGACAACGCATCTGCATTTTGACTCGCAAACGAGGATGGATGTAGATGTCTATGGGCCGCAGCAACCACTTACCATCAGGTGGACTGTGTACTCGTTTGTCACCCTCATCCTATAAAAAAAAAACTGGTAGCGATCACCGAATGGTAAGAGGCACACTGAACTCAAACATTAAGTTGGAGAGGTCTCATCTAATGAAGTCAACGCTCCGTCCTTCTCATGCTCTGTTCCAGAGTCCCGAAACCTTTCAGCTTGAGTTACAAAACCGTTTTCAGTGCCTAGAAGACTGCAATGAAGTGGACGATATTATTAACAAGCTTGTGGAAACTGTCCCTGCGGTCGGAGCTAAGTTCAGCAAGACCCGCCGCAGACGAACACAAAAACTCTTCGATCACACTCTCAATGTCATTGCTGTTAGACGAGAGATGAAGCTACATTCTTCAACAGATTTGACAGCATACAGGAAACTGAACATACAGATCTCCAAATGCATGCGGCGGGACTTACGTTACTTCAATACAGCTTGTATTGAAGAAGCGATCGAGCGGAACCAAGGCTCCAAAGTCTTTGCCAGAGATCTGTCTGCCAGAAAGAGCCAACTGTCAAAGCTGAAGACCGAGTGTGGCAGCATCGTTTACGGGGCACCTGAGATTTTGAGTGAGATTGAGAGGTGCTATGGGCAGCTGTACACGTCATCGTTGGAGCCGCACGCAAGTGTGAGTAACGATCCAAGAGCGAGTCTTATCCGACATTATTCCGATGATATCCCGGACGTCAGTCTGAGCGAGATTAGAATGGCACTCCAGTACCTTAAAAACGGCAAGGCTCCAGGCGAGGATGGAATTACAGCGGAGCTTCTGAAAGCGGGTGGAAAACCGGTACTGGAAGTCCTTCAGAGGCTCTTTAATTCCGTCCTACATGGTGGCGTTACACCGGAGGCGTAGAGCAGAAGTGCGGTGGACTTGTTCTGCAAGAAAGGTGACAACGCTCTCTTGAAGAACTACAGACCGATTTCCCTTCTGAGCCGCGTCTACGTGCTGTTTTCGAGAGTCATTACGAATCGTCTCGCGCGTAGACTTGACGACTTCCAGCCTCTCGAACAAGCTTGTTTCCAAAAGGGCTTTAGCACCATAGACCACATACATACCTTTCGGCAAATTGTACAGAAGTCCAAAGAGTACAATTTGCCACTACGTCTGGCGTATGTAGACTATGAGAAAGCCTTTGAATCCGTCGAAATTTGGGCGGTGTTGCAGTCCCTTCACCGGTGCCAAGTTGACTGCCGGTATACCGAAGTGCTGAAGTGTTTGTACGATGGCTATCCGAGTATAGAACCAGAGTACGAAACCTACCCAACTGCAGAGAGGAGTGATACAAGCTGATGTTATATCCCCGAAACTCTTCAGTACTGCATTGGAAGACGTATTCAAGCTTCTGGACTAGCAAAGATACGGTATTAACATCAATGGCGAGTACATCACTCACCTTCGATTTTTCGACGATATAGTCCTTATGGCAGAATCGCTGGAAGACCTAAGCACCATGCTCAATGACCTAAATAGTGTCTCCCAACGAATAGGTCTTAGGATGAATATGGACAAAACAAAGATCATGTTTAATGTCCATGTCATACCTATGCCGGTAGTTGTTGGGAGTTTTAAGCTCGAAGTTCTTGACGTGTATGTTTACCTGGGACAAATAGTCCGACTAGGTAAGTCCAACCTCGACCGAGAGGTCAATCGACGGATTCAACTCGGTTGGGCAGCGTTCGGGAAATTCATCTTCAATCAACATCTTCTCGTCAGGTATACCTCAAAACTTCAAAACGAGACTGTACACCCAGTGCGTGTTGCCAGTGATGACTTACGGAACTGAGACGTGGTCCTTCACTGCTGGCCGGATGAGGAAGCTCAAGGTCGCTCAGCGAGCTATGGAGAGGGCTATGCTCGGAGTTTCACTGCGTGATAAACTCAGAAATGAGGATATCCGCAGTAGAACCAGAGTGACCGACATAGCCCAACGGATTAGTAAGCTGAAGTGGCAGTGGGCCGGCCATATAGCTCGAAGAACCGATTACCAATGGGGAAGAAAGGTTCTTGAGTGGCAGCCTCGTACCGGTAGGCGAAGTGTAGGCCAACCCCCCACGAGATGGAGTGACGACCTGGTAAGACATGCAGGAAGTCGATAAATGCAGGTGGCTCAGGACCGTGCTTTGTGGCATTCCTTGGGGGAGGCCTATGTTTAGCAGTGGACTTATGAAAGGCTGTAATGATGATAATAATGTTGAATAAAAGCAGCAATACTCCCGTGGTACCTGCCCTAAAGCCGATTTTCTTTTGGCACCTATTTATAACATATCCTTAAAATCTCCTTCTCAACATCATCATTATAGCCTTTTCATAAGTCCATTGATAAACAAAATCCTCCAAGGAATGTGACAAAAGAATGTCCTCCACCTGAGCCTAAATTAAAAAAAAAATTACAGCCTAGTCCTACGGATAAAATAGAAATATAAACTTTTTATTTGAATATAGATTATAAATAATACTTCTTTTTTGTTTGGTTGATGGAAACATGCATGCTTATTTACGAGGGTTATTGAGAACTCTATCCGCCGCCACAGAATAAATTTTCAGAAATAAGTTTCATAACTGAAGAGTACTAGACGTAAATACACACACATATATATATATATAGATAGGTATTTGAGCCAACAACTTAAATTAATGATTAAAGTTGGTAAAAATTACCTTGCGTACATCCGCTCGATAAAATTAAATGTTGTGTCTTAACTATTTTGAAGAGCACCTCCCGCCCTCCCTTAATTGCGTGCGCTATCCCCTGCGTAAGTGACTACATGTGATCACGTGAGTAAGTGAGCAATTAGCGGTCAGCCATCACAGAGTCTACATGACTTGAAAATGCCTCATGTAGAGGCGAAACACGTGTCGTATTGTCGTAAGTGGTGTGTCTTGCTTAGTGTAGTGGTGTTGGGAGTAGCGGTGCTGGGATTAGTGGTGACGGGGATAGTGCACGCAATTGAGGGAGGGCGGGAGGTGCTCTTCAAACCAGGTAAGAGGCAGCATTTTATTTTATCGAGCGGATGTACGCAAGGTAATTTTTACCAACTTTAATATAATGGATTTCCGAAAAGCAACGCCTGATTCCATTTTTAATCTTAAATAAAGGGATCAACTACTGCAGTTTAAGGTAGTGATTTCATAGCAGGTGGTTAAACAATGCCTTATTTATAACTGTGTCTAACATGTCTATTTGAAACTAAGCAATTCAAGTTAGGAATTCTGTTACCTCGCTTAAGGAGCAGCTTTGTATAGACTAAACTGAATACTCCTATTGCCTAAAAGTAGCATTATTTGAGGAGCCATTTACTGAATCTAGAGGAAGTAAAAATCCTCGTAGCTTTTTATAGTATTTGGGTGACAAACGAGCACACGGACACCTGATGACATCTACATTTTTCCTCTATTAAGAATCAAAATGCAACTACTGCCATTCATTAAAAGAGTTGGGCTTAACGACGGCTCCGTGGCGTAGTGGCTAAGCTTCAGTTCCGACACTGAGGGCCGCGGGTTTGATTTCCGGACAAAACAAGTATTTGTATGGCCTACAAATATTTTTTTCCGAGTCTGACCTTGTGAAATTTATGATTTTAAACTGCCTCCATGATACGGGAGAAACACTTAGTATAGAAATAGTTTTTCTAAAGAAATATATTTTAAATTTTATTTTTATTTGTGAACTATAGCCATAGCAAGGATTACAATAGCTTATACTCGTCACAGTGATATTTTGTCTTGAAATACCTGCAAAGCTACTCAAAATCAAAACGACCCGTCTTATTAAAAGTAGTTTCTAATTTGTCTCTGAACAGCAAACAACTTTCTGTATATATGTTTATATTTATATGAATCTGATATGTTCGAATCAACTTAGTGATGTAAGCAAGGAAGTAAACAAACAGTAAACAAGAATATTTATAATAAATTCTGCAAACGGCCAACATTTCATAAACTTCTTCGATTGAATAACCTAATTCTCGTATTAAGCATAAATAAAATCCAGTACTCATCGGACGATAAAACAGGATAAATACTAAATTGATCCTTATCCCCTGCCTTTGAGGATCCGAAACTGAAATTTTATTGCAAAAATTCCGTCATAATTTTAAAATTCGGTCAAAACATCATCTGCAATTCACTTTAGGTATGGGGTGAGAGGATATTTTGACGATCATGAATAAATAACGCTTCAAAACAAATCAGCTGCCAAACCATTTCCTCTTTTGACTCACGTAGTATATTTAATATGAAATACGCGCAAAAATAATCTAACATTTTACAGTTTAAATAAGAGCCCTTTAATCCTCTAGCCTAACTTCAAATGTAGATATCTTAAAATATTCCGGCGTGCTGGCAACCTTCCTAGTTTCCTTTACCATTATTTGCCTTTACTAAACACCTGATAAATCAAACACTTAACATGTGACCTGTACCCGTTACTTTTACTCCGACAATTTCGTTCCGCTTCTATAGGAATGTTTCATTTGTTTCATTTGCGTGTATTTATGTACGTACGTATATATTTATAAGTATATGTATATATATCGTTGAATCTTGGTGCTCATGGGAGACAACGCATTTGCATTTTAAATTCTTAACAGGAATAGATTGAGATTTCTATGGGCCGCAGCATCCACTATCCACCAGCTCGTACCACTTACTATCAGATGGATTATGTGCTTGTTTGTTAGTTAGTGATAGTTAATCTGTCAAAGAGCTGTTGCTTGAATATCATTCTGATCTGACGATCATGTCATATTTTTTTTTATAGAAGAGAGGGCAAACGAGCATGCGGCTCACCTGATGGTTAGTGACTACCGCCGCCCATGAACAACCGCAATACCAGGGGAATTGCAGATGCGTTGCCGGCCTTTTAGAAAGGTGTAAGCTCTTTTCTTGAAGGTTCCTAAGTCGTATCGGTTCGGCAAAATCGCTGGTGGTAATCGATTCCACAAGGAAGTTGCGCGAGGGAGAAAACTTTTTCTAAATCGCACAGTGGTGGATCACCAATCATCCAGATGGTATGTTTGGTATCGCTTTTTGAGTTTTGTTGCGATGTGCTGGAATTAGTCCGAAAAATATCTCAGAACAGTCCCCATGATAGATGCGATAAAATACGCAAAGAGATGCAACATCTCTACGCAGTGCCAGTGTATTGTGTATTGAGCCGATCAGAAAAAACTCGGTCTTCGACGATTCAAACCACTCTGCTGCTGCTGGTCAAATGGAAGGAGCTGGCACTGGGGTGCCCCGGCCCAGAGATGAGAACAGTATTACATCTGAGGCTGAACTTGCGCTTTGTAAAGTTGCAAGCGATGTGCCAGCATGAAATACTGTCTCGCTCTGCTGAGCACGCCAAGCTTTTTAGAGACCAATTTGGCCTTCCCTTCCAAGTAACCACGAAACTGAACACTATTCGATATGTCGACGCCGAGGATGCCAATACTAGCTGAGGCAGCAAGGGAGTGCCTTGAAACTGAGGAGATACGACAAAGGGTTTCTTTTTGGCGGTAAACGCGCAAACTTGTGTCTTCTTGGGATTGAACTAGACTAGATTTAGTCGCCCCAAATCCGAGACTTTGTTCAGGAAAGACTCGACTTCAGACACAAGTGTGTCGGCGACGTTTTCCCGAGAAATATTGGCATATATTTGTTTAATATTTCACTGCACTCAAATTACTTATTTCATAATTTTCTAATTTCATGCTGAGTTTACCTGCTAGAGCTTTTTACTTCTCAGAAGAAACTTATCATAATAAGTACTTCTTATCAAATCTAAAGGCCGAACAGTGGTGCACCTATTATCCTATCCACACGTCAATGCACCATAGTCCCCAAGGAACATAACGCGTCTCTACATTTCTTTATTTTGAGTTTGCTATAGTAATATTTTAACAAAATAAAACTAACTAATTTACTTCACATTATGGTAAGAGGCTTCTGCAGTATATACACTTATATATACACTTGGAGCTAACTTCAAGCAGGGAAGGTTACAGGTACAGCATTGTCACCTCTGAGAACTAAGATGGAATAAACCGCAGCCTTTATAATCAGTGTGATCTTGTAACTCTCTTTCGAATTGCATCTAGCTTCATTTTAAAACTTGGTTGTATCGATACATAAGTCAGAAGTGAAAGAAATCTTTTTACATATTTTTGGATGGCGTATAGTGGCGTTTTGCGAGAGTCCCCCTGTCTATGAGGCAATCTAAGGCGAGTCCTATTATCAGTGGACTTTTATTGGGTTGGTTCATCATCGTTATTATGAGTTATTATCAAGAAGATCCCGCTGCCCATCTCAAGTTTCAGTTTACCTCTGTCATCTCTTACAACCCTTAATAGATGATATAGGGTAGTGGATTTTCTAAAGCCGCGACTATACAGTAGCTAGTTGCCACTAGGCTTATTTAACACAACATATAACGCTATTCAATTTGATTCAAGTAGGTATTGTTGCCGTGTAGTGGAGGTTAAGAATAACCACTACCCCATATCTTCCCGTGGGTGTCGTAAAAGACGACAAAGGAACACAGACAGGAGATGGGCAGCAGCATTTTCCTGGTAACGGCAAAAATACAACAAAAAACTACCCGCCCGCCAAGCGTAGCAATTATTGCAATATACCGCCCATGATGAAAGTTACGAAGAGACGGCCCCCAGTCCCCGGCGGCCACGCTATTCCTGGCTACGGTGGCGACCATGGTAACGGCGGGGCAGGGGGTGCTAAGAATCTTCGGTGGAGGTCCGGTTGCCACCTACGACTACTCGACCTGGCAACATACAACGCACGCACCCTGAGGACTGACGAGAAGGTTGTGGAGCTGGAAGAAGAGATAGACAAGTTACGCTGGCATATTTTAGGATTATCCGAAGTCCGAAGAGAGGGGGAGGACACGGTAATCCTCGAATTCGGCAACTTGCTCTATTACCGGGAGGGCGAACATGTGTCCCAAGGAGGTGTCGGATTTATCGTCCACAAGTCTCTCGTTAACAACGTTGTAAAGATTGAGAGTGTGTTGACGAGGGTTGCGTACCTTATACTCAGAATCACCAAACGGTATTCGCTGAAGGTCATACAGGTTTACGCACCAACCTTGGCACACCCCGATGAGAAGGTGTAAGATATGTGGATACCTCTAGAGTCATGCATTCCTCCAAAACCCAATGTACGGTGTTAATGGGAGACTTCAATACAAAACTAGGCACAAGAGAGAACGGTGAGCTGAAAGTGGGGAAGGGCAACGGAACCCAAGGGGCCAGCAGCTGGCCGACTTCATGGAGAAAAAGGGACTCTTTATGATAAACTCTTTCTTCCAGAAGCGGCCCCACAGGAAGTGGACCTGGTCGAGCCCCGACGGTTCGACAAAAATGAGATTGACTTAATAATGACGACCAAACGACAACTGTTCAGTGATCGCGTGGGTGAAAACCGGCAGCGATCACCGAATGGTTAGAGGGATACTGAACCTAAACCTTAAGTTGGAGAGGTCTCGTCTAATGAAGTCAACGCTCCGTCGCCCTCGTGCTCTAATCCAAGGTCCCGAAACCTTTCAGCTCGAGTTACAAAATCGTTTTCAGTGCCTAGAAGACTGCAATGAAGTGGACGATTTGAATTACAAGCTCGTGGAAACTGTCCATGCGGACGAAGCTAAGTTCTGCGAGACCCGCCGCAGAAGAACACAAAAACTCTTCGATCACACTTTTAATCTCATGGCTGTTAGAAGGGAGATGAAGCTACATTCTTTAACAGATTTGACAGCATACAGGCAACTGAACAGACAGATCTCCAAATGCATGTGGCGGGACTTATGCAACTTCAATACAGCTTGTATTGAAGAAGCGATCGAGCGGAACCAAGGCTCCAAAGTCTTTGCCAGAGATTTGTCTGCCAGAAAGAGCTAACTGTCAAAGCTGAAGATCGAATGTGGTAGCACCTGAGATTTTGAGTGAGATTGAGAGGTGCTATGGGCAGCTATACACGTCATCGTTGGAGCCGCACGCAAGTGTGAGTAACGATCCAAGAGCGAGTCTTTTCCGACATTATTCCGATGATATCCCGGACGTCAGTCTGAGCGAGATTAGAATGGCACTCCAGTACCTTAAAAACGGCAAGGCTCCAGGCGAGGATGGAATTACAGCGGAGCTTCTGAAAGCGGGTGGAAAACCGGTACTGGAAGTCCTTCAGAGACTCTTTAATTCCGTCCTCCATGGTGGCATTACACCGGTGGCGTGGAGCAGGAGTGCGGTGGTCTTGTTCTTCAAGAAAGGCGACAACGCTCTCTTGAAGAACTACAGACCAATTTCCCTTCTGAGCCGCGTCTACGTCCTGTTTTCGAGAGTCATTATGTATGGTCTCGCGCGCAGACTTGACGACTTCCAGCCTTCCGAACAAGCTGGTTTCCGAAAAGGCTTTAGCACCATAGACCACATACATACCCTTCGGCAAATTGTATAGAAGTCCGTGGAGTACAATTTGCCACTACGTCTGGCGTATGTGGACTATGAGAAAGCCTTTGATTCCGTCGAAATTTGGGCGGTGCTGCAGTCCCTTCAGCGGTGCCAAGTTGACTCTCGGTATATCGAAGTGTTGAAGTACTTGTACAGTGGGGCTACGATGGCTATCCGAGTACAGAACCAGAGTACGAAACCTATCCAATTGCAGAGAGGTGTAAGACAAGGTGACGTCATATCCCCAAAACTCTTCACCGCTGCATTGGAAGACGTTTTCAAGCTTCTGGACTGGAAAGGATACGGTATCAACATCAATGGCGAGTACATCATTCACCATCGATTTGCCGACGATATAGTCCTTATGGCATAATCGCTGGAAAACCTAAGCACTATGCTCAATGACCTCAAAAGTGTTTCCCAACGGATAGGTCTTTAGATGAACATGGACAAAACAAAGATCATGTTTAATGTCCATGTCACACCTATGCCGGTAGTTGTTGGGAACACTAAGCTCGAAGTTGTTGACGAGAATGTTTGCCTGGGACAAATATTCCGACTAGAACCACGACGGTAGAGCCACGCGGGAGCTTTTGCTGTCGCACGGATGGGCCGGCTCGAACCGGGGTGGTACCACGACCTCACAGAAAACCAGCGTGAAGTAGAATAATAATAATAATAATAATAATAAATATTTATTTCATTTCCAATTACACATGTTTACATACAGGAGCAAATATAATTACAATTAAATGAAGTAACAATAAGTCTAACAAAAATAAAATGTTATGATAAAATTAAAACTATGTGTAGCTTAATAATGTAGAAAATACAAAAGAAAAATAGAAAAGTCAAGTTTATAATATTAGCTACCTGCCTGAACTAGGTTGAGTACCTGTGTTTCAGACATCACTTATACAATCGGTTTAATAATGTAGGACACTAGATATTTAAATAATTAAACTATATTATATAATAAATAAAATAACTAAATAACAATTATTGTTACGTACAATTAATGCAATCTATTTTAGAATTTATAACAACTTCTCAGTGTCTTCGTAATTTAATTTATTTAGATATTTCCTTACACTTATATTACAGTTCTTATAACTTAGACTATATACCTTTAGTGACTTGTTGAGCTTGTTATATAGAAAGGGTCCTAAAAATACGTAAAATTTGTTCACAAATGCGTGTTTGGTTTGATGGTTTACACAAACTAAGTCCATTCTTCTCCTGTCTATGGATTTAAATGGAAGTTCGGTATGCTGTTTTAATATGATGTTGAGGATAAACAACTGACGGACAGTTAGTGCACTACATGCCAAGTACAGTTGATGTGTAGGAAACATGAATGGACGGAAAGTGGCTACCTTCAGAACTGCTCTCTGAGCACGTTCTAGTGGGAGCAATATTGTTTTAGAAGCACCACCCCAGGAAGTAATGCCATAAGTAAGTATGGATTGACACAAAGCCAAATAGACTTGCCTTATCAATTTGAAGTCAGCGATATTACGAAGATATTTAAAAATATATATTAATTTACGAACTCTAGCACAAAGTAAATCAATGTGCTTGCGGAAATTTAAATTTGTGTCAAGCGTGATACCTAGATATTTTATATTGTCTGTTTTTGTTAATGCGGGACATGCACATGCAGTGTCATCATACGAGTTACAATGATGAGCGTAAATATTTAGGTGAGTAGGTATGTTATTATTTCTCATTAAAAATAACATATATTGTGTTTTATCAGCGTTTAAACGTAGGAGATTATTAAGAAGCCAATTAGATACTATATTAAAGCCTTGCTGAGCGTATTTATAAACCTCATCTCGTGATTTAGCTGAGAATAACAGGGCTGTATCATCCGCATACGACATTATGACACCATTTTGAAGTTGAAGATTGCATAAATCATTTATATAAATTAGGAACAATGTAGGCCCCAGGATACTGCCCTGTGGGATACCAAAAGAGCTGTTTTGTAATTCAGTACTTGTATACTCACCGATTTTTACACACTGAAAGCGATCACTGAGGTAATCGGAAAAAATTTGTAGTTGAGTTCCCCTTATGCCAAGTGTTTCAAGCTTCTGCAATAGTATAGGGCAAGATATAGTATCAAATGCTTTAGCAAGGTCTAAAAAGATCCCAATTGAGTGCATACCATTGTAAAGATTACTTGTAACATAATCAGTCAATTGGTGCAAGGCATCATTACATGACCTCTTAGACCTAAAACCAAATTGTTTGTCTGACAGCAAGTTATTAGTTTCCAGGTATTGTATTAACCTGGTATTTATGATCTTTTCTAAAATTTTAGATAAACCAGATATAACTGAAATCGGCCTATAGTTATTAACTAAGTTTTTATCACCAGCTTTGTAAATAGGAGAAACCACTGCTTTTTTAAGCACTTTCGGGAAAATTCCATTTGATAGGCATAATTGAAAGATATGTGTTAACGGGGCGGCCAGTAAATGTTTAAATCTTTTGAGTATGCGATTAGGTATATTGTCCCATCCAACTGCACAATCTTCTTTCAAGCCAGATATTATACTTAAAACCTCATCAATATCGGTATTTAACAATACAAAAGATTTTAACTTAGAAAAGGATGTGGGCATAAAAATTGAATTACGAGTGCTGCTTAATTTTAAAGTTGTCTCTGCTATATTTTTGCCAACATTAATAAAATAATTATTTACTTTATTGGTTGCTTCGTTTGGGCTTTTGTCTAGTGACAGTAGATCAAGTGGGGGTCCAAGATTTTTTGAACTGAAGGTATTATTTTTAATGAACTTCCATACAAGTTTACTGTTTTTACCGGCCTTTTGTAAAACATTTTTATCATATTGTATTTTGAGGTTTTTTAATAGCTTATTGCAAAAATTCCTATATCTTTTATAAGTAGCAGAAAGTATTAAATTATCAGGAGAAAGTTTAGATATTAAATGAAGTTTGTCTCTATTTCTTATACAGCGGACGAGACCAGGTGTTATCCAAGGTTTAATATTATAATACTTACGTGACAGTTTTATTGTTGATGTATTATTCATTATTGCGTATTGCAAAGAATTTATAAAGTAACTCAAGGTCATATTTGCATCGTCAGAGCAATAAACAAAGTCAATATTAATGCTACGAATGTCATTTTCAAGGTTCGTCATATGGACTTTAGTGTAGTTGCGTATGCAGTTTTTTCTAGGTAAGGTTAATTGTAATGTTAGTAAAATTGTTTGATGATCAGTAAGCGAGGAATTAGTAACTAATGTTAAAGAAGGTTTATTTGATTTAATCACAAAATGGTCTAAGCAAGAGCCGCTTTGATGTGTAGGGTGGTAATGTGTTGGTAAGAGTCCATGAAAAGAGCAAATATTTAGGTAGTTATGTGCATGGTTATCTGTTTTCCCAGGGGTAATGTTAATATTTATGTCACCGGTTAGGATTATATTTTTATACGTGCTAAGTTTGTTTAGGGTAATATCAAGGGACTCTAGAAATCTATCAATATTTTGTGAAGGAGGTCTGTAAATTGCGATAACAATCGTCTCGGAATTAATTCGAATGATTAAGCAATTACTATCCTGGAATGTAGGTTCTGTGACAGTTACTTTTAAATTATTACTAACAAAGATTACTAAACCGTCATTTTGATTAATGTTTTTCTCGGTTTTGTGTAAAGAATAGCCATTTAGAATCGGTAGGTGGGGTGTTAGGTTTGACAGCCAACATTCTGTAAGGACAATAATATCACATTTTATATCCAGTCTATGCAACAAGACTTCAAACCCGGTTATATTCCGATTTATGCTTCTAATATTTTGTGTAAGTAAGATTAACTTATTTTCAGGACGTGGAAGGAAGTGTTTACAGTCATCAACATTACATGTTTTAGCGTCAGACACAGAAAAGTTGTCTAGGTCATTGAGTAATTGATTCGCCATACTTAATCTTAAAGATAAACTAAAACTAGTGTTTAAGAGCTAAGTAATTAATATAATACGCGGCGCTCTTAGGCGCCCACATAGTCTATGGAGTTGATATATTTGTCCTCTGCGAATTTACGTGCTGGACAGCTTTCATCGCCAGTTTTGTGGTCGCATTTTCTTTTAAAACGTTTACACGTCGCGCAAACGGGGGCATGCGTTTTGTTATTACATTCCTTAAAGGAATGCCCGAGCTCTCCACAGTAGTTACATGTAGGGCTACTTTCCCGACAAAATTTGGCTGAATGACCAAACTGCTGGCAGTTGAAGCATCTTGTTACTATTGTAAAGACTCTGACTGGGCATGAGGTCCAATTAATATATATTCGTCCCTGATTGATAAGGGCCTTCCTGATGCTAGGTGGCACTTCGACAATGTAATTACAGGTAGGAAGGTTTTTCTTACCTGATTTATGGCTCAGTTTGACTGTTGCCAGGAAGGACTCACGCGTGGCATTGGGAAATTTATCGGCAATATTTTGTTCGAAGATGCACTCAAACACTTCTTTATCCGTGAGGGCTACAGGGACACCAACAATTGCAATCCTCGGACGTCGTTTAGTCGGCTCTTCCATGGTAAGGTCAGAAGATACGAGCTTCTCAGAGTTCTTTAATTTGTCGATATCTCCTTTTGTCTCAGTGCTAATTATAACTCCCCCATTTTTGACCTTCCTCATGCCCCGGACATGTAGTTTGAGTTCTTCTGGGGATATTATTTTTTGTAAGAGGCACTTCGTGTCATCACTGGATTTGGACTTGTCCCTCGGATAAATTGCTAGGGTACTTAGATTGTTTGGGCGAATGAGGGTTTGGCCACCTTTTTTGACCATGTCTGCAAAAGTGGTTCCAGAGTCCGGTTTTGATGACTCTTCAATACTATTCTTAAGTTCCTGCAGCTTTTGGGACAGGTCAAGTTGGTTCTGCAGAGATACGATGGAGGTCTGGGCTTTAGTGGCATCCATTTTGAGGGACATGTACTGGACTACCAATTGCGATGTACCTTGGCTTACTTTACGACAAAGCGAGCTGATGCGCATTTTTTGATCCGAGTTAAGTTTTCCTTCTGTAGCGATGGAGCATACCTCGTTAAGGCACAGGTCAATGTTTGTCATCCAATGCTGCAACTCAGGAGTTGGAATTGTTTTGATTGGTTCGCTTGAAGTGGGTGTCCGCATGACAGTGGGTGGGGTTGATGGAGGCGGGGTGCGATTCGTCCTGGCACTCCGGTTGAAGGGACTGTTCTCCATTTTGGTACCTATTCTAGATTAAGCTAAACATTTCAACAAAATCACAGACACAAATATAACTAAAGTATGTCACAGTTACTACCGGTATTGTTATAACGAGGTCACGGCTAAGCACATACTTATTTAATTATTTTAATTACTATATGACACGTCTGTACACAATAACGTGCACTTACGAACTCCCCTAGAGGTATACCTCTGTGTTTCACTTGGTGAGTGCAGGTGGCCGGAGGCCCTTTTTACTGAAAATGAGGCATTCCGTCTTAATCCTCACGGGTGGCAACGCATCTGCATTTTGATTCGCAAACGAGGATAGATGTAGATGTCTATGGGCCACAGCAACCACTTACCATCAGGTGGACTGTGTGCTCGTTTGTCACCCTTAACCTATAAAAAAAAGGTAAGTCTAACTTCAACCGAGAGGTCAATCGACGGATTCAACTCGGTTGGGCAGCGTTCGGGAAGTACGGCACATCTTCTCGTCAGGTATACATCAAAACTTGAAAACGAGACTGTACACCCAGTGCGTGTTGCCAGTGATGACATACGGAACTGGTCCTTCACTGCTGGCCGAATGAGGCAGCTCAAGGTCGCTCAGCGAGCTATGGAGAGGGCTATGCTCGGAGTTTCTCTGCGTGATAAACTCAGAAATGAGGATATCCGCAGTAGAACCAGAGTGACCGACATAGCCCAACGGATTAGTAAGCTGAAGTGGCAATTCGCCGGCCATATAGCTCGAAAAATCGACAACACATGGGGAAAAAAGGTTCTCGAGTGGCGGCCTCGTACCGGCGGACGAAGTGTAGGGGGTCCCCTACTAGATGGAGGGACGACCTGTTAAGATATGCAGGAAGTCGATGGATGCAGGTGGCGCAGGACCGTGCTTTGTGGCATTCCTTGGGGGAGACCTATGTTCAGCAGTGGACTTGTGAAGGGCTGTAATGATTATGATGATGATGAAACTCGATCACATTAGTAAAAGTAAGTTACTTTTATAAAATGAAACCAATAATGAGGGCTTCATTGAGTATTTAAAGTAATTAAATTTATTTTTCAAAATATTTATTTTAAACACTCTTCATCCCCTTTCCCGCAATATAATTTCAAGCAACAAACTCTAATTCTAAACTCGAGGAGACGTGTACCGAGAACAAAGATTAAGACATAAATATTTTATTCCATCGTCCCGTGGATGCCGTAAGAAATTTCTATGGTAAATTTCATAAATATCTTATGGCTTTGGATAGAGGAAGACATAAATATAACGTTGTCGCTAGACGTAAAATATCCAAACCAGGAAACAGCTTTCATCTGCTTTCATCCACCATGAATGTAGAGAACCGGAAACCATCTTCACTGGAAACGAGGCATGTAGATGTGGGCCACAGCATCCACTTAACATCAGGTGGACTGTGTTCTCGTTTGTACCCTTATTCCATAAAAAAAAATGTTTTACACGAAATTTTCTGTCATGCACAAACACATTATGGAATTTAACGTAGCCGGCGGTACTTCCAGATGGAAACGACTAAGAGACTTTCAAGAAAAGAGCCTATTCCTTTCTAAAATTGACGCACCTGCGATTTCTCTGGTGTTACAAATATTCATGAGTGTCGCCCATGAATATCTGTAACACCCATGAATACCTGTATTCATGGGCGACAGTGATCACCTACCAACAGGTAAGCCATATGATCGTTTGCGTTCTCTTATATAAAAAAAAGTAATTTTCAATCAGAATATTCCCAACAAGGGAGAGATTCATATCCAAATAACTAATAAAAGATTCAATAAATAGTTTTTATATAAGATAGAAATAACAAAGGAACTTACACCCTCCCTAATGGTAAGTGACTACTGCAGTGCATAGACGTCAGACAACTGCAAAGAAGCCTAGAGATGCGTTGTCACCTCTAAGGACTAAGATGGAATGCCTGTATAAGAATGCTGTAATTGTATTGACTCTAAAGCGTTCACACCGGAACACCACAGTGTAAGTACTCCCGTTTTACAGTAGAGGTTACCAACCCAAACGGACTTGTTCTTGTGCGTCCTACCATCAAACATAGTTCATTATAAACGATTTTACGTAAGGTCATTTTAACCAGGCTTCATCATTAATTATATCTATAAGTTATTTGCCAGTTTTACAGCAATTTTATTATACACGACAAATATATAACAATATAATTAATTTATTAAGTCTTAATTTATTGCTGTATACATAGACAGTCACACATACACAGTGTTCCTCAATAGAGGTAGAGGTCCGGTGACCTGTAATACGGGTATCATGCCTACCATAGACTGCAGCGATTCACATGCAAAGTTGTAATGCACTACTTAGCTGTTACTCATAACTCTAAATGTAACTTTGCTAGTGGTGTGGAAATAAATTTTATTATTATTATAATTAGCTCGACAAATAAATGCAGCACTTCAGAATGCAGCGTTTGAATATATAAACTGCTCTACGCTGAAAACAATTGCAACATTAAAATTACTAAGCAAACAGAATTCGTTGTTGGCGTCCAACACTAAAGCATCTCATATTATTTGAGAGACAGTAAAAGCCTTAACTTATTACGTATGCATTCATATTGCGCTGAAATAATTATGACGAACATGCTTATAGTGGTCGGAATACCTAGCTAATAAAAAAATGTCGCAAGTCTTAATTTCGATCACATTCGGAATTAATTATTCATATTTTTTTTGTAAAAAAAATACTATCAATGCTATTTATTTTAAAAGTATTTCTTTAAAATACTCCTGGTAAGCTTAAAATGCTTGTGTTAGGAGTAGTTCACGACAGTAGTCGAATGGGGGATTCAAACCCAAGACCTTTTGATTTTGCGACTCCCCCCCCCTGTTTCAGTTTCCCTCTGTCGCCTCTAACGACACCCACGGCGCGATGTGGGTTATTGGACATTCTTACACTTCCACTACAGGTAATTAAATACTATTTTAACTATATTCATTTGCTTAGGAAGCTCTGGGATTAGGTAAAAATAAAGTGGGCATTCTGGTAAGAGCCATGACTGGACACTGTTGTCTTAAAAAGCACATGTCCATCCTGGGCCTAAGCAACTCAAGGATATGCCGGTTTGGCTCCATAGAGAAGGAAACGCCTTTACACATCCTGACAAATTGTGGACCCTTAATGCGCAAACGTAGCACTATATACTTATATACTACTAAGCAACTCCTATTCAATAAGGACGTGGGCTTAGCAGTGAACTGTAGACATACCAGCGATCACAACAGATCTTTTAGGTCGCAGTGACACTGGTCTCTCTAGACCTGCATAGCTACTCGTACAAAAAAAAAAACTATATTAATATTACAAAAATATTCAATACTTATTATTATCGTAGAATGAACGTAGAATGAACTGAAACAATAAACTTAAATGATCATACAGTTCTACTCCCCGTACCAAGAACGCTGGCTGCGGGCATGCTGTTAGGTTTCCTGACATCACCTCTAAATATTCTACAAGGCTCTTAAACCGATGGAATATTTATACAGACAAAAGTCTTTCAGATCACATCGTTCATAGAACCACGATGGAACAAACTACCAGCACTTTTCTTATATGAAAATCTGTAAAGCCAAAACTCGTTGCGCCGTTATCACAAGAGCGAATCGCCACTCCTAGTCAGATTCTTACGGCTATGCGCAAATTTTTCCATCAAGTAATATGCCGAGATTGCATAATGGTAAAGCGTGTAATCAGTGACTAGATTTCTTAGTCAAAACAACTAGAAGGCGGGATTACATTAAGATCTAAATGCGAGAATATTGTGATAATTTCCATATATTTAAAGATTTCTTATATTTACGCGAACACTACATATTTAAATAAAACTAATTTTACGTATTTTATTGCGTATATTAACATATTTTCCATTCCTGACGTTTCAAGCACATTACAGCACCCATGGTTACGGGAAGGGGGGACTGAGGTGTATGACGTTCCAATGTCATAGTTAACCACGGCTACCTCCAGATGAAAAATTATTAATTTTTGTTCCGATCTACACAGTATGAACTTACAGTATCATGAAGTCTTGCAGTTGTATGCTTGGGTTGGGATTTAATTTTATTAATTATGGGATAATTATGGGAATGATGGGATGGGAAATCTTTGTTTCAGAGGGCACGAGGGATCTGTGACGTTAGAAACCTGGTCGCCTAGCTCCAACACGTCAAGCAAGTTTTGCACGACAATAAGCTTCGGGTCCCGCACCTACGTCACAGTGAACGAGTGAAGCTGGCCACAGTCGAGCGAGTGCCTGCTGTACTGCCATATGTCAGAGGTGTCACTGACAAGATTGGCTACATCTTGAAGCGTGCTTCCATTAAAACATATTTCAAGCCGCCGAAGAAGACTAGTCAGTTTTACCATCAGTCAAGTGTAATATTCCTCTGCAAGATGCAGGAGTGTACAAGCTAGATTGTGAATGTGGTCTCTTTTATATAGGACAAACTAAAAGATCCATAAAAACCCGCGTTAACGAACACATAGCTGATGTGAAAAATAGACGCTCCGAGAAGTCTGCAGTCTGTTAACACATACAGGATCGCCCCCTTCACTACATTAGCTTTTGATAGACCACAAATCCTCGCTAAAGAACACCGATTCCTTCCAAGAATGATTCGCGAGGCTATTGAAATCAAAAAACATACTAATTTCAATAGAGAAGATGGCTGGGTGCTACCATCTGCTTGGGATCCCATAATTAATAAAATTAAATCCCAACCCAAGCAAACAACTGCAAGACTTCATGATACTGTAAGTTCATGCTGTGTAGATCGGAACAAAAATTAATAATTTTTCATCTGGGGGTAGCCGTGGTTACCTATGACATTGGGACGTCATACACCTCAGACCCCCCCCCCCCCCCCCGTGACCATGGGTGCTGTAAAGTGCTTGAAACGTCGGGAATGTAAAATAAGTTAATATACGCAATAAAATCCGTAAAATTAGTTTTATTTAAATTCCATATATTTTCCATTACATTTTATGAAGTAGATAAA
The DNA here is from genome assembly GCA_033319125.1 of Parnassius glacialis. Classification (NCBI taxonomy): domain Eukaryota; kingdom Metazoa; phylum Arthropoda; class Insecta; order Lepidoptera; family Papilionidae; genus Parnassius; species Parnassius glacialis. Next base: position 41,232,577 of record JAVANC010000012.1, on the reverse strand, counting down.
CGCTATAGTTAAATTGTGGTTGCAGCAAAAATGAGTAGCCCTTTTATGCTAGCAGCGAGGTATTCTATCGTGGTCTTGAAAAGTTACAACGCAACTGTATTTGAATTCTTAATAGAAAGTCAATGTAAGAGTTCATGAGCTATAGCATCCACTAACCATCAGGTGATTTCCGCACTTTTGTCACTCTTCATAATCTTCATCATTACACCCCTTCAAAATTTCACTGCTTAACATAGGACTACCCCAGGGAATAGGGAAAAAACACAGAACAATGTTCACAGCCTCCTGCTTCCACCGGTTTCTGCATGTCTTTGTCACACTTAAATGTTTAAATATTTTAATACCTGTCTCGAGCCGCAAAGTAAATAAATATAAATGTCATTATTTTTCTGTACCTTGCTTTCTTGCGTTATTTGAAATATATTTAAAGTTTAGACTTTAAGACCAATTTAAATTTCCTTAACTTTGCACATCACATTTACAATTTCATTTTTCTCTTATTACCTTGAAATTTTCTGCAGTCATTAATTTGTTGTGTCATGGTAGTGTGACTACAATTAATATTAATTCCGTATGTACGTACAATTAATATTATACCAACTATGCGTTGTGAAAATTTTAACCTTCGTGTTTTACATATTTGAAGTTTGTGTGTGTGTGTGTAATTAAGTTGATTAGAGAATGGTTTAGATTTATTTATATCTCCTTTCCTTATGCGAAAAAAAATGGAGTTGTAAGCAAAATTAATTTATTATAAACGATTCCAGATTGATTTAACTCTACACACATAAAATCATTGATCTTAGTAATTTTTAAATTATTCATAAACAATAAAATCGAGATCATTAATTATCAAAATTCATTAATTATCATCAAGATAATTAATGAATTTTAGAGGAACTACGAGTATTATGCCACCACCCATACTTAAATTTTGACTTTTGTCACGAACTATGCCAATTGGCTACTTTATATAATGTTATTTTGTTATAGAATTAGCATGATAAACGAACACACAGTCCACCCTATGGTAAGTGAATGCTGTATCTCATAGAAATCTTCGTCTCTCTTCTTTATAATGGTAAATTATTCACAAACACGTCACTTAAGTGACAAATGGTGGTACAACCTCAGAAGCCTCATAGTTAGATTAATTATGCCGTTCTAATTAAGGACGATTTTTATATAACTTAAAAAATACTTCAATTACAGCTTCATGAAAATTTTATTAAAATCCATCACGCGAAAGACGAATCAAACATTGTTTCATTTAAAATTAGCTGCGTTTGGACTCGAACTTAAGTGAGCAATTACCATCAGGTAGGCACCTTGTACGTCATAAAATATACATTTTGTCATTAAATAAATAGATATGCATCTAAACACTTTTTTCATGGCCCAGTCGCGCAGTGGTTTAGTATTGATATGCCGCGCTTAGGGCTGCATGTTGAAATTCCGCCGGGAACAAGTAATTGTATGGCCTACAAATAATTGCCTGGGTTTCTATTTTTAACATTGTGTAATTTGTATATGTAAATTGTACTCACGATACAGGAGATAATTCAAGTGTGGGGATGACGTTTAAAATGTTTTAATACGTAAAAATCCTTCATTTGTGAATATTTTGAATACATTTATACGAAAGGCACAGTATGCGATGCTGTAATTAGTGCAGCTCATTGTCTTTGTCTAGCGTCGCGGAGTCCTTAGAGACTGAGCCGTACAGTAAAACAAAAACACCTCGGTGTTGGAGCTCACGATTTCATTATTAAAAACTCTACAAACATAAATTTCGATATAAAATAGATAGTTATTTATTTTATCATATTAAAAATTAACAATATTAATAGTTTAAAAATTAGTGGTATGCAACCATATAGTGATGTTGAAGAATATTCAATATACTCGTACTACCATCCCGTGGACACCGTAAGAGGCGACAGAGGGAAAAACCAGGACATGGGCAGCAGCGCCAACACCAAAAAAGGCGTGGTAACTATTTCAGAAATCCCCATATGAGGCAGTCTGTAGATATAATACTTTAGATATGTTTAATTTGAAATTTTTTAAATTTATATCTGCCATCAAGCAACTTACATAGTATATAATATACAACAGATATGCCTAGGTTTAAAATTTTCTTTCATTATCACCATTTATCTAATTTTTTTTTATTATTATCTCCAAAAGATGTGACATAAAAAATTATATTTCAGTATTTCTGCCCAATGGTCTAGTATGTAATTATTAGTTAGTGAAAAATTTACTGGCTTTTGTAATAACTCTAAAATTAAACATTATGTATTATTTAACAGTGTTAGAGCCAGGCGGCAGCTTTTGCTGTCGCATGGATGGGCAGGCTCGAACCGGGATGGTACCACGACCTAACAGAATAGCAGCGTGAAGTAGAGGTTTACCTCTGCGTTTCGCTTGGTGAGTGCAGGTGGCCGGAGGCCCTTTTTTCTAGAAATGAGGCATTCCACCCTAGTCCTCACGGGTGAAAACGCATCTGCATTTTGAACTGTAACAGAGGATAGATGTAGATGTCTATGGGCCGCAGCAACCACTTACCATCAGGTGGACTGTGTGCTCAATTTTCACCCTTATGCTATAAAAAAAATTATTATAGCTGTATGATTTCTTTATATAAAGAAAAAAAAATTGAGTAGCAAACTCGTACCGGTAAGTGAAGTGTCGGGCGGCCCCCCACTAGATGGAGTAATGACCTGGTAAGAGATGAAAGAAGTTGATGTATGCAGGTGGCTCAGGGCCTTGGTTTGTGGCACCCCTAGGGGGGGGTCTATATTCAGCAACGGACTAATGAAAGGCTGTGGTGATGATGACGATTGGGTTACTGAAGATATGAGAACTCAGGTGATCACGGTGTATTACTGCTTAATTTAAAAAAAAAAACACAATATTTATAGAAAATATTTTATATTCTTTAAAGAGTAAATTTAATTTGATTTAATTTCAAAATGTGATTACTAGAAAATAGTTTCATAACGTAATATTCAGCTACAACTAATGTCTCGAACCACAGTATCCGCTGATAAATGTGCTCTCATAAAATACGTTACGGGAATATAGCATATCGCAATATAAAATGTATTTGTGAGAAGCAGTGTAAATAAGCAAAAAGTTTACTCTTTGTAAATATCGATGTTTTGTCGTTTACTCATGAATATTCGACAGTAATGTTGAAATTTCTGTTATTTTGGATATATTCAATTTTAGTGAAGCCCGAGTATATTATTGTGAAGACGGTACGAATGCGACGAGTTATTACTATTTATACGTAGTAGAGCCATGCTGCAGCTATATTAGTAGTATAGTTGTAGCTCGAATGGGTCGGTTCGACCGGGGAAAGACAATGCTCTCACAGAATACCAGCATATAATGGCAGCTTAACACTGCTGTGTTTTGTATGGTGAGTGTAGAGAACCGGAGACCCTATTTACTGCAAAAGAGGCATTTCATCTTAGTCCTCACGGGTGACAACGCATCTGCGTTTTGATTCGCAAACGAGGATAGATGTAGATGTCTATGGGCCAAAGCAACCACTTACCATCAGGTGGACTGTGTGCTCGTTTGTCACCCTATCCTATAAAAAAAATATTAAAAAAACCTGCTTACGCTCAAAACCGTTACCGTTACCACCTTTAAAATTCCGCTGATAAACATAGGCCTACATAGTTAGGCATACAAGAAATATTTTGTTATAGTTGTCGCGCTGAACTGGCGGGTCGTCAATCGCAGTTGTTTTTATTTTCTAGATGTTACTAGAAAGACGCTGCTGCCCATCTCCTGGTTTGTTTCCCTCTGTCGTCTCTTATGCTACGGTATGAAGTAGTGGATATTCCTGCACCGCCACTACACGGTCAACATTATCTTCAATATCTATGTAGAAATAAAATTAATTTAGATTTTTATTAGTTGAAAATAATGTTCAATATTCATAACAGTTCTCAAAATATCCCACAGTTCTACTCTAAACGGTATAGTGGCAAACACTTTAGCTTACGTTTCCTTGCAGTACGGCTGAACTTTAGATGAAATAACCAGTCCTCTTATCATTAGCTCCAAGGACCAAATCCCATAAACAGTTCCTATAGAAATTTCACCACACGAACTGATAGTCTTTTAATTCGTAATATCACAAATAAGTAGTCATCTCTCAGGGACTCTTACTTCTTAATTCACCCGTCTCCGATGCAGCCCCGGCTTAAACTTAAGGCCCCTGATATGTAAAGGATTTTTTACAGAATTGGTTATACGATTTTGGAATTGAAAATTCTGCTAAACCTGCTAACCAAGTAGTGGCTGTGTAATAATACCACTCCCCATAACATTACGTGGATGTCGTAAAACGCGACAGAAGGAAACTGAAACAGGACTCAACATAAACTAATTATGACAAAAATCTGTCGTACTAACGCTGGTCTTCGTTCCCCATTAAGACGCATAGTGCAATCATATAATGATTACTTTAGCGATATCGATATTTTTACTGCCTCACATTTGTGCTTTAAAAAATATATTAAGAATAAATTACAGGTATTACAAATTTAAAATTTGATTCGTGCAAGATTCTTTTATAATGTTTAATACTTATGTTTTTTTTTGTGACATTAACTTTTTCTCCTCAACTAGTTACTTATTGTTTATACCATTATGTGGTATAAGGTGTTGAATGTACCTATATTATACTCTTTTTTGATAATACTTTTATAAATACCTTTGTACATTTGTTTGTATATCTTAATAAATAAAATAAAATAAAAAATATTAAAAAACTGCAGTTGCCAACCCGCCTTTTTTATAGGATAGGGTGCCAAATGAGCACACAGTCCACCTGAGGGTAAGTGGGTTGCTGTGGACCAAAGACATCTACATTTATCCTCAATAATGGATCAAAATGCAGATGCGTCATCACCCGTGAGGACTAATATGAAATGCTTCCTCTTTTCCAGTAAAATGTGTCTCCTGTCCTCTACACTCACCATACGAAACACAGCAGTGTCAAGCTGCCATTATACGCTGGTATTCCGCCTGCCATCCGTAACAACTTTGGCAAAATTCCCCCTATGAGGCAATCTTTAGGGGAGACCTATGTTTAGCAGACGACTTTTATAGGCTGTAATGGAAAGATGCCGTGTAGTAGCGGTTAAGGATATCCTCTACCCCATATCTTCCCGTGGGTGTCGTAAAAGGCGACAGTGGGAAAAATCAGGAGATGGGCAGCAGCATCTTCCTGATAACACCAATCCGCTCGCCAAGCCTGGCAACTATAGCAATATACCCACCAATGAAAAAAGTTACGAATAGACGGCCCCCAGTCCCTGGCGGTCCTGCTATTTCTGGCTACGTTGTCGAATATGGTAACGGCGGGGCAGGGGGTGCTAAGAATCTTCGATGGAGGTTCAGTTGCCATCTACGACGACTCGACCTGGCAACTTATAACGCACGCACCCTGAGGACTAACGAGAAGATCCTGGAGCTGGAAGAAGAGATAGACAAGTTGCGCTTGAATATTATAGGATTATCCGAGGTCCGAAGAGAGGTGTAGGATACGGCAATTCTTGAATCCGGCAACTTTTTATGTCACCGGAAGGGCGACCATCTGTCCCAAAGAGGTGTCGGGTTTATCGTCCACAAGTCTCTCGTTAACAACGTTGTAAAGATTGAGAGTGTGTCTACGAGGTTTGCATACCTAATACTCAGAATCACCAAGCGGTATTCGCTGAAGGACATACATGTTTACGCACCAACCTCAGCAGACCCCGATGAAGAGGTGGAGGAAATGATTAAGGATATATCTAGAGCCATGCATTCCTCCAAATCCCAATATACGGTGTTAATGGGAGACTTCAATGCAAAACTAGGCACAAGAGAGAACGATAAGCTGAAAGTACGGACATTTGGAATAGGGCGAGAAACCCAAGGAGCCAGCAGCTGACAGACTTCATGGAGAAAGAGGGACTCTTAACGATGAACTCTTTCTTCCAGAAGCGGCCCCACAGGCAGTGGACCTGGTCGAGCCCCGACGGTTCGACAAAAAATGAGATTGACTTCATTATGACGACGAGACGACAACTGTTAAGTGATGTCTCCGTGATCGCGAGGGTGAAAACTTTTAGCGATCACGGGATGGTTAGAGGCATACTGAACCTAACCGTTAAATAGGAGTGGTCTCCTCTAATGAAGTCAAGGCTTCGTCCCTCTCGTGCTCTAGTCCAAAGTACCGAAACCTTTCAGCTCGAGTTACAAAACCGTTTCCATTGCCCTGAATACTGCAATGAAGTGGACGATATAAATGATAAGCTCGTGGAAACTGTCCATGCGGTCGGAGCTAAGTTTTGTAAGACCCGCAGAAGAACACAAAAACTCACCGATCACACTCTTAGTCTCATGGCATGGAAATGAAGCTGCAGTCTTCAACAAATTTGACAGCGTAAAGGCAACTGAACAGATAGATTTCCAAATGCATGCGGCGGGATTTACGCAACTTCAATAGAGCTTGTATTGAAGAAGCGATCGAGCGGAACCAGAGCACCAAAATCTTTGCCAGAGATCTGTCTGCCAGAAAGAGGGAACTATTAAAGCTGAATGCCGAGTGTGGCAGCATCGTATCCGGACACCTGAGATTTTGAGTGATATTGTGAGGTTCTATGGGCAGCTGTACACGTCATCGTTGGAGACACATGCAAATGTGAGTAACGATCCAAGAGCGAGTCTTATCCGACACTATTCCGAAGATATTCCAGACGACAGTCTGAGCGAAATTAGAATGGCTCTCTATAGCACCTTAAAAACGGCAAGGCCCCAGGCGAGGATGGAATTACAGCGAAACTTTTGAAAGCGGGTGGAAAACCGGTACTCCTTCAGAAGCTCTGTAATTCCGTCCTCCATGGTAGTAATACTCCGGAAGTGTGGAGCAGAATTGTGGTGGTCTTGTTCTTTAAGAAAGGCAATCACGTTGTCTTGAAGAATTACAGACCGATTTCCCTTCTGAGCCGCGCCTACGTTTTGTTTTATAGAGTAATTATGAATTGTCTCGCACGCAGACTCGACGACTTCCAGCCTCCAGAATAAGCCGGTTTTCGAAAAGGCTTTAGTACCATAGACTACATACACACCCTTCGGCAAATTGTTCAGAAGGCAGAATAGTACAATTTGCTACTTTGCCTTGAGTATGTGGACTATGAGAACGCCTTTGATTCCGTCGAAACTCGGGCGGTACTACAGTCCCTTCAGCGGTGCAAAGTTGAATATCGATGTATCGATGTTCTGAAGTGTTTGTACAGTAGGGCTACGAAGGTTATCCGAGTACAGAGCCAGGGTACGAAATCTATCCAACTGCAGAGAGGTGTAAGACAGGGTGACGTTATATCCCCGAAACTCTTCACCGCTGCATTTGAAGACGTTTTCAAGCTACTAGATTGGAAAGGATACGGTATTTACATCAATGGCGAGTACATAACTCACATTCGATTTGCCGACGATATAGTTCTTATGGCAGAATCGCTGGAGGACCTAAGCGCTATGCTCAATGACCTCAATAGTGTTTCCCAACGGATAGGTCTTAAGATGAACACGGACAAAACAAAAATCATGTTTAATGTCCATATCATACCTATGCCGGTACTTGTTGAAAGCGCTAAGCTTGAAGTTGTTCACGAGTTTACTCGGGACAAATAGTCCGACTAGGTATGTCTAACATCGACCGAGAGGTCAATCGACGGATTCAACTCGGTTGGGCAGTGTATCGGGAAATCACGTTACATCTTCTCGTCAGATACACCTCAAAACTTGAAAACGAGACTATACAACCATTGCGTGTTGCCAGTGATGACATATGGTCTCGTCAACGTCTCGTACGGTCAACTGATACGTGGTCCTTCACTGCTGGCCTGATAAGCAAACTCAAGTTTGCTCAGAGAGCTATGGAGATGGCTATGCTCGGAGTCTATTTGCGTGATAAACTTAGAAATGGGGATATCCGCAGTAGAACCAGAGTAACCGACATAGCCCAACGGATTAGTAAGCTGAAGTGGCAATGGGCCGGCCATATAGCTTGAAGAACCGATAACCGATGGGGAAAAATTTTTCTCGAGTGGCGGCCTCATACCGGCTAACGAAGTGTAGGGCGTCACCCCACTAGATGGAGTGACGACCTGGTAAGACATGCAGGAAGTCGATGGATGCAGATGGCTCAGGACCGTGTTTTTTGGCATTCCTTGGGGGAGGCCTATGTACAGCAGCGCACTTGTAAAGGGATGTAATAATGATGATGATGAATGGATGGATGAAAGGAATCAGCTAAATAGACGTTGGGAGAAATTTAAAATTTTCCATTTTGATACAAATAAAATTATTTTGTTGTTGTTCTGAGGTGAACTTTGAATTATAATAAGACATTTGTATTTTTTTAATAACGAGCTGCAGTTCACACACTTCTAATAAATGCTCGCTTCAAGATGTAGCCAATATTGTCGTGACGCCTCTGACATATGTTATTACAGCAGGCACACACTCGATTGTGGCCGGCTTCACTCGGTCACTGTGGCATAGGCGCGGGACCCGAAGCTTGTTGTCGTGCAGAACTTGCTTGACATGCTGAAGCTCGGCGGTCAGGTGTTTGCTGTCACAGATCCCGAAGGTTAAGAGTGATGACCCCTCTAATATCTGCTTTACAAGCACTCCTAATAAGTAGGCCGTGCGTCACCGTACGGATCGCTTAGTAAGATGTAAATTTATATAAATACTAGAATGATTGATTGTTAGATTGATATTGGTTTTGGAAGTAATTATAAGTTGTAACGCTGTTACTTTATATAAATAAATTATATTTTTTAGTAAAGTCGTTGTTGTTAACTTAATTGGCGCAGCCGGTAGGATATTCGTAGTTGTTTAGGAGAATCTGTATCGTCGGTTATAATCATCGTGATCCAGTACCGATATCCTGACAACGTGCGTTTCAACGCTTTGACGAATATTACCGAACAAACAAATAAATTAAGGACTTCGCGACTCCAGCAGAAACAGCCGAGACTCCAGAACCAGCAATATCCCAGAGGGACATGGGCAGATCTGCGAGACTGTGAGTAAAACTTTTCACTTCCCGTGACTCTCCTTTTGTTCCCTCTTGTACTAGTTATACGTAGGTATTGTCGTGGATTAGAAAACGCCATAACAATACTCTTCTACTAAGCAATCTAAATTTTATTAGTAGATCTTAGTTAAATAAATTTTATTTGGGTATTTTTTTTTTGTTGTTGTGGGTGTGATAGTTATTTTATTTTAAAATGGAAAACATTGAAAGAATCCCCGTGGAAATGACAAAAATTATCCCACTTTTTGATGGAGACGCTAGATTACTACCTTTATTCATAAAAAAATGTGAATATATTTTACAAAGATTCCAAGGTAGTAATTTACAAAACGAATATTTATTTCATGTCATTACTAGTCGCTTGACTGGGGAAGCTGCTAATTTAGTGGGAGAAAGAGAACAGATAGACTCTTGGGCAGACCTCAAGTCGTTGCTAAACCAACACTTTGGCGATCCAAGGTCTGAAGAATGCCTAGCTATGGAGTTAGAAAGTCTAAGAAAATATAGAAACGAAAGTTACCAAGAATTTTGTCGCCGGGTACAACATTTAAAAAGCATTTTGTTTTCTAAAATAAACGAAACTATTAATAACCGAGACTTACGACTAGCTAAACAAACTATATACGACAACACGGCATTGAATGTTTTCTTATACAATTTACCTGCTTATTTAGTGAGATTAGTGAGACTACGTAATGTTATTACCTTAGAAGATGCATTAAAAATCGTCTTAGAGGAACAGAACTTCCAAACAGTTTATGATAATAGGAACTCAAGGTCTAATCAAAATTTTAGACAAAACCATTTCCAAAATCATCCTAATTTTAACCGTAATAATAATTATAAAGGCCCAAGTTTTCAATCTCAAACAAACGGCCATCCATCGTATAACCAAAATAATTCATTTAATTCAAATAATATTTCTCCTCACTTCGGGAATAATCATACAATGAACAATAGAAATAACTTAATTACGAACTCTGCAACTAGGTCGCCAGTACGACCGTCATCGGCGCAACACCGTCAGCATTTTTCGGGAAACGCAACGAATAATATGCAATATCAAGCGCCAAATGTGTCGTCGAACTCAAGTACTGACGTCACAATGAGGACAGCTAGTTCGAGACGCGTAAATTATACAGATACTGAAAATAATATGCAACCTAGTACCTCGCAAAACCAAGGTGATTTTAATCCTTATTCGGCCGATAGAGAATATGAACAGATAGGAAATTTTTTTATAACAGCCTCAGCAATACGGAAAAAATAGAAATTAATTATACAAAAATTTTAAATTTACCTCATATACGTATACCGGAATTAAATGCAGTTTTTATGTTAGACACGGGGAGCACAAGATCCTTTATCAGCCCGGAGGTAGCAAACTATTATTATAAAAGTTTTAAGCTGTTCGAGCCTTTTGAAGTCATCAGCACTCATGCGTCAAGTAGACATGAGGAAGTTGTTTATATTACCTTGCCTAAAATTTTTAAAACTCAAATAAAACATAAATTTTACGTTTATAGTGTGGACGAAAGATATGATGGCTTAATAGGAAGCGAATTATTAAAAGTTTTAGACGCTTCTATTGATATGAAAAACCTAACTCTAATAACAAAAAATGCTAAAATTCCTATAATTTATTCACCACCAATGAAAAAAACGTATATATTGCCGCCAAGATGTGAACTTAGAGTTTCATTACCAGTAAACCTTAGTAAGGGAGAAGCAATTTTGAATTACGTACAATTTTGCGAAGGTGTTAGAATGCCGACAGCTTTGGTTAATTGTGAAAATAGTCTCGCTACCACAGTAATACAAAATTGTACTGACGAAGAACAAAAACTGGTAGTTACGTCACCATTCAAAGTGGAACCATTTGAAATAGCCACATTATTAAATAAAAACAATGAAACAAATTTAAATTTTGCTAATCACCGAGATGTAAACGAACTACTTAATGAAAATTTAAAAAAGTTGAGGTTAGATCATATGAATGAAGAAGAGAAAAATACGATAGAAAAATTATGTAGAGAATATAAAGATATCTTCTATTGCGAACATTTACCTTTAACATTTACTAATGAAGTAAAACATGAGATAAGGACTAAAAACGAGGATCCAATTAATATTAAAGCTCACCGTCTACCACCAGTCCAAACGGAAGAAATAAAAAGACAGGTAGAAAAAATGTTAAAAGATAACATTATTCAAGAATCTCACTCTCCTTGGAGTGCACCGGTTCATTTAGTGCCAAAAAAATTAGACGCATCGGGTATCAAAAAATGGAGAATGGTCATCGATTATCGACGAATAAACGACATTACGACTGATGATAAATATCCTCTGCCCAACATCAACGATTTATTCGACATGTTACGTAAAAGTACATATTTTACGACACTGGACTTAGCGTCAGGCTATCACCAGATAGAAGTCAGAGAAGAAGATAGGTCGAAGACCGCATTTAGTACACCTTTCGGTCACTTTGAGTTTAATAGAATGCCTTTTGGCCTGAAGACAGCTCCTGCTACGTTCCAAAGAGCAATGGACAACGTGTTGAGAGGACTACAGGGAATACATTGTTTAGTTTATTTGGACGATGTCATTATTTTTTCAAAAAGCTTGCCTGAACACATAGAAAAACTTAAAGCCGTTTTTGAAAGATTTAGAAGAACAAACTTCAAAGTACAGCTGGATAAGTCACACTTTTTAAGAAAAGAGGTGTTGTACTTAGGTCATACAATAACTAGTGAGGGCCTCAAGCCCAATACAGATAAAATAGATGCTGTACTTAAGTACCCTCTTCCAAAAACAGTGACAGAAATTAAAAGTTTTTTAGGATTAGTCGGTTACTATCGCAAATTTATCAAAGATTTTGCGAAAATAACAAGACCTCTTACAGCTTGCTTAAAAAAGGGTAAAAACATAATTTTGAACGAAGAATATAAGGAAAGCTTTGAAACTTGTAAAAAACTTCTAACAAATGCTCCATTATTACAATTCCCAGACTTTGAAAAACCTTTCATATTAACAACCGATGCATCTAATTATGCTATTGGAGCTGTTCTATCACAGGGCACTATTGGAAACGATAAACCAATAGCTTACGCAAGTAGGACATTAAGTGACACAGAAACTAGATATAGTACTATAGAAAAAGAGCTTTTAGGAGTAGTTTGGGCGGTAAAACATTTCAGACCCTATTTATACGGAAAAAAATTTACTATTTACACGGACCACAGGCCCCTAGCCTGGCTCTACTCTCTTAAAGAACCCAACAGTAAGTTAACTCGTTGGCGACTTAGATTGGAAGAATATGATTTTGAAATTAAATATAAAAAGGGACAGCAAAACACAAACGCAGATGCCTTGTCAAGAATAAGATTAAACGTATTAGACAACGATCTCTACTCAACTCTAGCCAATATAGACGATGAAGATGAACGTATCAAACAAATAATCAAAGAATTAAACGACGAATTTGTAACAATGAGAAAAAAGAAACCTAAAACACCATCAGTTATATCAACTTACGAAACGGAAAGTGAGAGATCAATAGTTGTTTCTGATATCGAAGCTGAGCCACCAATGGAACTGATGGAATTATCAGACGATGGTGTCACAGCTAACTCAATATCAAACAGGGAACATGAAGGGATTCCTATCCTCAATGAAGCCATAGATACAAAACCACGTCAAATTTTAGTCTCCACATGGTTTACCGACAAAATATCTGTTAAAGATATTTCAAATAAGAAGCAACGAATACTAGAAGTTCACATGCCTCTAAGTAATGAGAGACTTATTAAAAAGTTTTTTAAAGAATACATTGATTTTAAACACAAATATTATATCTATTTCGAAAACGCGGAATTCAGGAAATCTTTTAGTAAAGTAGTAATCGAATTATACAAAAAAGGAACTTATAATTTGATCGAATGTACAGACAGAATAGTTAACCTAACCGATTCAGAACACGACCAAAGACGAGTAGTTGTAGCGTACCACGAAGGTAAAACGTGTCATAGAGGTATCAACGAGACCTTAGCAAAAATAAAAAGACACTACTGGTGGGCAAATATGAAAGAAACTATAACAGCCATTATTAATTCATGTGAGCCATGTCGAAAAATGAAATACGAAAGAAAACCACTAAAACCGTTTATTCAACTAACACAAAATCAATATAGCCCATTCCAAGAAGTCTTCATGGATCTTTTATTTATAGAAAAACAGTATTACCTTACTGTGGTCGATGCTTTCAGTAAGCTTGGACAGGCTATAAACATTCCCAATAGAAGTACACCAGAAGTAGTCAGAGCATTAATAAAATATTTTAGTATGTACGGACTTCCACGCAAAATAAACAGCGATTCTGGAGCTGAATTCAATAACGAGCTAATTAAAGAACTTTTGAACCTGTACAAAATAGAACTTCACATTAGCACACCAAATAATCCTAGTTCAATGGCCATAGTGGAAAGATTCCACTCCACAGTAATCGAAATATATAGATTAGCAAAGTATGATAAAAGCGATCTTGATGCATGTTCAGTAATGACATACGCTATAATGGCGTACAATAATAGCATCCATTCAGCCACGGAATTTACACCTTTCGAAATAGTTTTTGGTAATACTGACAGCGGTAATATTTTTGATATAAATAGGGAACACAACCTAATGCAAAAGCTATTACAAGATCACAGAAAACGCCTAAAAGTACTCTACGAATATGTTGGGGAAAAACTAAAAGACAATAAAGCTAAAGTTAGGGACAAGAAAGGAGGTGAAGAAATACCAAAAATTAAAGAAGGTGATACAGTATTTATGAAAACGACTCGGACAAGGAAAGCTAAGGAATTACCACGCTACGAAAAAGCAAAAGTAATAGGTGAAACAAATCGTAACATTGTTCCAGTAGAGTTAAATAAAAGAAAAACTAGAGTAGCTGCTAAAAATATAAAACGTCCTCCACAGGTCGTGGCTGGTACTTCTGGCACTTTTGAACCAGATCCACAGCCTGGAACTTCAAAATCTGGAGCGGAACCCGGGAATAACCCCGCTGAAATATGGAACAGCAGTGATGAGGAGTAGTTATTGGACAGTTTATAAAACAGTAGAGATAAACGCATTAGGAATACAAATTTATAATAATATAAATATATACAATAAAATTAATACAATTATAATAGAAAATAGCCTAGAAAAAGAATTATTAGTTATACAAAAACAAATAGATTGGTTAGTTAAAGTAGTTCAGGACAAATACGATCAAATAAGTCCTAGTCATAAAAGAAAAAGAGCCATTATGAGTCCTTTAGGGTCCATAATAAAAATTATATCGGGTAATTTAGATGAAGAAGATGCCATCAAATTCAACGAGGAAATTGCAAACTTGAGAGTTAGAGAAAACTTAGCAGAACGTAAAGTATCGTCAATGGAAAAAGCGTTTAACGCGTTAACCAATGTATCTGAGGTTATTAATAGTAACGTTGAAAACTTGCACTTTAAGTTTAAACAAGTTGACAAACTAGAGTCAAAAACTGACAATCTCATTCGTACAATGAATAGCCTTTATCAAATTCTTAATAATTTTCGTTATATTTATGAAAATATCCAGGAAATAGAAACAGCCATAGCATTCAGTAAATTACGCACTCTACATCAATCCATCATTAATTCTACAGAATTACTAAACGTTTTTAAAACTATAGGACAAAATGCACAAACTATTTACCCAGTAACAAGAAATAACTTATTAAAATTAGAACGTAACATTATCCTAAAATGTTATATAGATAAAGATAAACTAGTTTTTATTTTAGAAATACCATTAATAGAAAAAGAAACGTATAACTATTACAAGATTATTCCCATCCCTATAAGAAAATTGACCAACACCTATACTATAATTCCTAAATATCCCTACCTATTAGTGAATGGTTTGAAATACAGAAACGTAGTAAATCCATGTACCCAGATAGAGCCGAACAAACACTTATGTTCGGAGGAAAATATAGCACCATTTGAGGAAGAAACATGCATTGAGGAAATAATGCTGATTAAAAACAACTTCAGTCATTGTCATCAACATGAAATAAAAATAGAGAAGCTGAAAATTCAGAAAATAACTTTTGACCACTGGATACTATATGCAGAAGACGATGTTATACTGACGGAGCAGTGCAAAGATGATACCCACAGAGTTAATCTACAGGGGACATACATCTTGACGCCGAGCAAAGGTTGCAGCATACAAATAGGAAAAATAATAATTGGTCTATCGAGCAATATGTCAGATGCCAGTCTACAGATACCACTTGTGAAGATTCCGGAGGTGCAGTACGACATGGCGAAAGAAGAAAAAAGATTGGACTTAACAAATGTGGACTTTAGTGACGTTAAAGAAATTATGAATAGTGCTAGAAATAGTGAAATGGTGGTAGAAACTTTAGTGACTAGTAAACTAAGTATATGGACTTTAAGTCTTTATGTTGTAGTGCTGTTAATTATAATTTTTATTATATTTAAATGGAAATTAAATAGTTTATGTCAGAGACAAAATTATCCGAAGTCAACTCCATTTCCTTCGAATAATTTTTCTCTTGGGGAGGGAGAGGTTAAGAGTGATGACCCCTCTAATATCTGCTTTACAAGCACTCCTAATAAGTAGGCCGTGCGTCACCGTACGGATCGCTTAGTAAGATGTAAATTTATATAAATACTAGAATGATTGATTGTTAGATTGATATTGGTTTTGGAAGTAATTATAAGTTGTAACGCTGTTACTTTATATAAATAAATTATATTTTTTAGTAAAGTCGTTGTTGTTAACTTAATTTGCTCTCTGTAACAAAGATTTGCCCACGGTAGCTAACTGTGAAGGATGATGGTGAGATTCACCGTTTAAATATCGGTTCGTATGGGTCTTTTTTCTATACACAGTGTGACCTATGGTGTTATTAGGATTTCGAATGAATAACACATCTAAGAAAGCTAAAGAATTATTTGTCTCTAACTACATAGTAAATTGAATTTTAGAGTTTATAGAATCGGTTTATGGAATATCCATTATAACCGTAGCATTACCTTTATCAGCGCGGAAAATCGTGAGATCTGGTGTGTTGCGTAAATTATTCAATGCAATAAATTCATCTTTGGGAAGATATAATTTTGGCGCTGAGCTTCATCTTCCCAAAAATCTCAACACCTAGCAAAAGTACTATCACCACTCAGAGGACACACAAGAGCACACACTAAGGATTCATACCATTTTGTCAGTGAGACAAAAGAACTATGTCTTACTGACAATGAAACTATGGTCAGTTTTGATGTTCAGTCTCTATTTACATGCCTACCTGTTAAAGACTACATCTCAATTGTAGCTAGGAATCTAGAGGAAAATAACATGCCAGCAGAACTAGCAGTATTTTTCAGACATTGGCTTACATCTGGCTATCTATTGTGGAAGGAAGATTTTTAGTTTTTTAGTCGCCGATATTTTTATGGAGGACTTTGAGGAGAAAGCCCTGCTTACTGAACCAGTAACTCTAAGGGTCTAAAGTGGTACGTAAACGATACTTTCACAATTTTACCATCAGACAAAGTAACTGCATTTTTGGACATCTGAATTCCATAAACTATAAAATTCAAATTACTTTGGAGTTAGAGGCAAATATTTCTTCAGTCACAGATCAATCACAGACAAGATTGGTTACATCTTGAAGCGAGCTTCTATTAGAACATTATTCAAGCCGCTGAAGAAATTTAGTTAGTTCTTAACATCCGTCAAGTGCAATATTCCTCTACAAGATGCAGAAGTGTACAAGCCTGATTGTGAATGTGGTCTCTCATATATAGGGCAAACAAAACGAAAGATAAAACCCGCGTAAAAGAAAACATAGCTGAGGTGAAGCACAAACGTTCCGGGAAGTCTGCAGTTTGTGACTATGTCCTAGACGGCCCCCACCATTACTTTAGATTCGATAAACCACAAATTCTCGAGAAAGAACATTGATTCCTGCCAAGGATGATACGCGAGGCTATTGAAATTAAAAAAACATCCTAATTTCAATAGAGAGGGAGGCTGGGTACTACCACCTGCTTGGGATCCTGTAATTAATAAAATTAAAACTAAACCCAAGCATACCACTGCAAGACTTCAAGACACACTAAGTTAATTCTGCGTACATCGGAACAAAATTAATAATTAAAAAATCTGAAGGTTACTCCGGGTTGACTCTGACATCGGGACGTCAATCACTTCAGCAAAACGTCAGGAATAAATAAAAATAAGATAAATAAGTTTATTAAACGCGAAAAAATCGATAATAGTAGTTTTAATCAATGTGTAGTGTTCGCGTAAGTATAAGAAATCATTAACCAATTAATAGCTAAAAAAATTGAGTAACAAAAAATAAAACAATCAAGTTCTATATTCAAACATACGATACATTATTTATACTCTTCGATCACCAAAGATTCTATTTTTTATAGTTTTTACAATACAAACCATTTCATTCAACGAAAATTCTAGTAAAATGTATAAATAAACAACAAACGACGTTACGGCGTTATAATTATACATTTTGTCAGATGAAATTGTACTCTGCGTGACTACGAGCGTCGTCATTATCCACTGCTAGCTCGGGGCGTAGCTCTTTTGTGTAGTTTTCTGTTACAAGCGAACGTGCTTAATAACATACTTTTGAGGATTGCTATGTTGTTTTTGAAGACCGTGGTAGCGCAGTACTAGAATATTTGCATTAATTCACTTTCACTTCGTATACACACACGTACGCACGCACACACACACGCCGCGCACACAAACACATACACACACACACACACACACACACACACACACACACACACATACACACACATACATGTTTTTTTTGCTGTGTATGTGAAGGGTTATAGCCAGAGCCAGTATAATAACATTCTGTGAGCCTTTTTTATTTGAAGTTGACTACATAAGTCCATACTGTATGCATTCACTAATCATAAGGTAGTCCACCTGATCTAAGTAATTTCATTTATACTCTACCCTTTGTTTCGTTAGCCATCCCCTTTGTAGCTACGCGATGTTAGCACCTCATGTGTGGAATTTCGATTTACCAATTATACCATCTGAAAGGTCAGAAATTGGTCATAAAAGGTCAGTTGATCTTATTAATTGGTCAGCGTTAGAAATATTTTTATTAGGGGTTAAAAGGTTTTCAAGGTCATTTAGAAATTTTAGCACCTCATTCGCGAAAAAAATAAAAAATATGTGCGATCGAGAAGCATTCGCTGATAATTGATCAGCTTATATAAATATTTGCTCAGTTTAATTTAATAAAGAAAAAAATTAAAAAAGTTGAGCTCCGCGATGTTAGCACTTCATGTGCGGAATTTTGATTTATCAATTATACCATCTGAAAGGTCAGAAATTGGTCATAAAAGGTCAGTTGATCTTATAAATTGGTCAGCGTTAGAAACATTTTTATTATTCGCTGATAATTGGTCACAATTAATAAGATCAACTGACCTTATGTGACTATTTCTGAACTTTCAGATGGCATAATTGGTCAATCGAAATTCCGCACATGAGGTGCTAACATCGCGGAGCTCCACTTTGTTGGGATAATTTTCTTTGTTGTAATTTAAATCTGAACATACTGGTTGAATTGCAACTTATATACCACGATGGTGTTACCAAGAAACCCACGTCCCTAAACTTAGTGACATTATCTAAAAAATATATAGTCCACATGATAATAAGTGGATACTGTGGCTCATAGACATCAACAAGTATCTCCAATTAAGAATCAAAATGCAGATGCAGAAATTTTAACAGTGGTAGAGCCACGCGGCAGCTTTTGCTGTCGCACGGATGGGCTGGCTCGAACCGGGGTGGTACCATGACCTCACAGAATACCAGCGTGAAGTAGAGGTTTACCTCTGCGTTTCGCTTGGTGAGTGCAGGAGGTCCTTTTTACTGGAAATGAGGCATTCCATCTTAGTCCTCACGGGTGACAACGCATCTGCATTTTGATTCGCAAACGAGGATAGATGTAGATGTCTATGGGCCGCAGCAACCACTTACCATCAGGTGGACTGTGTGCTCGTTTGTCATCTTTATCCTATAAAAGAAAAAAGATGTGTTGTCATCCCTGAATACTAAAATGGAATAATATATAAGAATTCCAGTTAAAGTTAGATCTTTTTCTCCTCCTTTATTAACTCTGTAAAAGTCCACTACTGGATAGAGACCGCACCTAAACGAAATGGACTAATGTTTCTGTCGGATACCTTTACCATATTAGTAACTGACGGTGTGAGTTATGCGATGTTGTAAGAAGCGATAGAGGTAAAACTGGAAGAGAAGAATAAAAAAATACGGTTGTCGAGCGTCGCAACTATGAGGAATTAATTGGAAGGCTTATGTTTAGTAGTGGACTTTTATATGATGTAGTTGATGGATGCCTTAAGACCTTTCTGGGTATTTCCGTAGTAGCTCTTTACGAAAGCCATAGAAGAAAAAGTGGTAATGGTTTTTATTATGGTGTCACCACACTGCATAATCTTTTGCTTGTACTTTGTGCAGGTCAAATTTTATATATTTGCTGGGATTTTATTGTAAACGCGTATACGAGTACATCGCCCCAAGAATGAATTACTGACTCGGTGGAGTCGAGTAACTGGTACTACTAGCTTGTGTCTGTTCTTAGTATTTACAGAATGAATATTACTTATTTTTGTATAACTGCTTTTATTTTTGTGTACGTACATTACATTTTCATAAATGAATTGAGAGGCTAATGTTAATACATTAATTTCCTTAAATTCTTGTCAAAGCGACTCTTTAGGTTTTTAATCATAGATTGCTCTTGAATCCCTTTTTTGTAAAACAAATATAATTTCAGTGTCAGTTGCGTGTCCCCATAGCAACATACCTTACGACATTATGCTATGGAAATAGCTAAAGTAAACAAGTCTAGCTGTTACTACACTGGTAAGATAACTTTTTACAGTATATGCTGCAGAACTACCTTAGTCTGCTCGCTAATTTTGACATATGGGGGCCCCATTGAAACTTTACGTCTAGTACTATTCCAAGAAAAATGGTGGTATCGACAAGACTCAGTTCCTCCCAATTTAATGTTAAATTATTAATTTAAATGTTTGACATTTGAAGTCATGAATTTCATAAATTTCGTTTTAGCACCAATTTTAAAACCAATTTACTAATTTAGATATAGCATTGTTTACTGCGCCATATTGAATAATTCATCGTAATCAGAGACATGGAAGTTTATTTACTCTCTTGGTCTCAGTAAAACTAGAAAACGAGTAATCTCAGATATTACCATTAAATGATCTCAATTGCCACTTTTCTTCATCAGCTTGTCTCCCGTCTCACATTAAAATGAAAACTATTTCGGATATTACTTCCATGTCATCCCCGCATACTGATTCTTTCTCTTTTTCTACTGTCACTGAAGAGGATGTTTTAAAAGTATTACATAAACTTAATTCAAAGGCAGTAGGTTATGACAACATAGGAAGAATTGTGATATCGTATGTTTCAGAACATATTTATAAAACATTATAAACCACTCATTGCTTACTGGGAAGTTTCCTTTATGCTGGCAGAAGGCTTTTGTTCTCCCTCTTTCAAAAATCTCTATACCCAGTGCTCTCAACCACTTCCGATTTTATCAAAATTTTTAGAAGCTGTAGCGTTCAAACAGATACAAACTTATTTAACTATAAGAAACTTATTAAATCAATACCAATCAGGATTTCAGCCTGGACGTAGCACCACACCGGCGTTTTTGAAAATAACAGAAGATGTACGTGATGGCATGGAGTTTGTAAAGTTGACGGTGTTAGTTTAAATTGTGATCGGGAAGAAAGATAACATCGTTAAAAGTTTGGTAGCTAATGAAATTCGGGCTGTGCCCGCGTCTTCCCATTTCAATCCTGAGTTCCCTGTTTTTAAGTCCCAAAAGCAGAGAATAAGGGAAAACGACCTTATTGTTACTAAAGCCGATAAAGGCAATACTGTTGTTATTATGGAGAGTAGTGGGTACAGCCAGAAAGTTAACGATGTTATCCAAGGTGATGACTTTGAGCTATTGGAGTCTGACCCAACCAAAAAGTTTACTTCGGATATTAAGTTATGTATACAACAATCATCATATGTTTTTCCCGATCACAACTTGTCTCGGAGCAATCTTGTTCCAATGAATCCTCAAGCACCCATTTTATATGGGTTACCAAAAATACATAAAGAACATGTTCCTATTCGTCCAGTTGTCTCATATATTGGTGCACCAGCTTATTTCCTTGCTAAAAAATTAAACTTCCTCCTTCGAGAGAAATCTGGATTCAATCCAACTTACAGCCTAAAAAGAGAGGTTAAATTAAGAAGATCATTTGTTTCCCCGGAATGTAAACGACGTTTTTCAAAGAGATCTGCGAGTATACGCAAACAGTCAGGGGATGGGACATTTGTGAAAAGACTATCAACGTCTAAAGATAACAATATGGATTTAGGAGGAATACGAATATCTTTAATTTTGGAAATGAGATCTAAGCTATTTTTACGTCGTTTACATCCCGGGGAAACAAATGATCTTCTTAATTTAACCTCTCTCTGTATGAAACAAAACTATTTCCGGTTTAATAACCGTTTCTATCTACAAAAAGAAGGATAAGCTTGTAACACGAAAATTTTCGTGTACATTATTTTAGCATATTTATATTATTACAGTCGATGAATAGACATAAGTGCGCCATCTAACGTCATTAGTCCAAAGTAACTAGAAACGTATATTGACGAATCGAGCTAGCTAATTGCATGCAATCGACCTTTCGTGTTAGTTCGAAATCCTACCACGGATCGACGGTGGCGCGTAGCCCAAGGGAGGCCTAGTCTTTTTGAGCGAACCGTTGTAATGATCGGACACGCACATATATAATTTTTGAATCGAAACGCCAGAACATGAATTTAAAGTGACGAGTACTTGGGCGTACGGCCCCTTAAACACAATGTCTACAGGCAGTTTAATGTGTTGAAACACATCATCCCATAAATTGTAAGTACTTAATGTTTTTGTCTTCTTAAAAGCACATGTGCTCTAATTAACGGTACATGGTATTTTATAGATTCTTTTGTATTGTCATAGGGGTCCTTAGTCCTTACTTTGAGTATGGTCCATTATCAAGTTTAACTATTTGAACGAGGCGAGACAGCTTCAACTGGTGGCTATATTGGGACTGGGCGGTCTGGAGACCGCGACTGGAGTACACCTGGAGGACATCTGTTACCTCACTGCTTCGCGGGATTGACCATAAACAGTGTAATATTGTGTAATCCACCAGGTTAGTCAAAACCTCAGTTCCCAGTGTATTTTAAAGTGACAACTTGATATTTGGAGCTATCTGTATGAACTTTAGAAGGAAATAAACTACTTTTTGTCAGTATATGTAACTTTGAATTTTCATTTACTAATCATCCAACAACAGGCGCCCTGGGATACTTTTATTTTGATACTCGAGTCCCTTAACTCTCCGATGATCGTAGCCGGTGAGTAACGCCCTAAAAAGTGTTATAAGCTATGGGATCTCCTCTAAGTCCCCTTATGGCGGACATTTTCATGGATAATTTTGAAAAACGTTGTTGTCAATCAAAATAT
The DNA here is from genome assembly GCA_033319125.1 of Parnassius glacialis. Classification (NCBI taxonomy): domain Eukaryota; kingdom Metazoa; phylum Arthropoda; class Insecta; order Lepidoptera; family Papilionidae; genus Parnassius; species Parnassius glacialis. The sequence goes on along the minus strand of JAVANC010000012.1, from coordinate 41,209,768 downwards.
CTTATATTACTATCGATATGTAGACGACATAATTATTTGCTGGACTGGCACAAGGAGACAACTGGATGTTTTCCTCAATAAAATAAATAGAGTCCATGACAAAATTAAATTTAAACTTGAATTGGAACAAGATTGTTCCCTTAATTTTCTCGACTTAACAATAACAAGAAAAGATTCGTCACATGTTTTCCAAATTTATCGAAAGCCAACTCACACCGATACGGTCATCCCCGCGTCATCATGTCATCCGTGGCAACATAAAGTAGCCGCTTTTTATTGTTACATTAACCTTTTGTTCACTGTCCCATTAAGTAAAGAAAATTATTTAAAAGAACTTAATATAATTTATCAAATAGCGGTCTCTAACGGTTTTTCAAAAAATCTCATTAACAATTTAATTAAAAAGAAACAAAAGCATGTTGTTCGCAACTCTCTGTACGCGGTTCAACCTCAAAATGTTCATCGATATGTCAGCAGTTTGACCTACTTAGGTCCCATATCTGAAAAAGTAGCTAATACTCTTCGACAAAACGGCGTTCATGTAGCGTTCAAAACAAATAATTCTCTTAGAAATATCTGTAATAATAAAGATAAGTTAGATATTCGTCAAAAGTCAGGTGTTTACAAACTTGTTTGTGACGAATGCCACGCCGTTTACGTGGGTCAGACTGGTCGCAATTTCGAGACACGTTATAAAGAGCATTTAGCCGCGTACAGGAATTGCAATCCCGATAAATCCCATTTTGCCAAACATCTCTTGGACACTGGACACAACTTAGCCAACGACCACTCCTTTAAAGTCTTACATACGTGTAATAAACGGCTGCGGCTGTGTGTGCTGGAACAATTAGAGATATTAAAAAGTAATAATAATATCGTTGCATTGCTGAATGAACAAACAAATGTTACTAACTCACCCCTCTTAAATATCTTTAAGCCTGCTCTCTAATAATAGAGAGCCTCGCAATATGGTCGTTTGTCACCCTCACGGTGATCGGCGATTGGTTGCGTGGTTGGAGGGTAGGCGTTGCGCGGCGGTTTGTTTTTAATTTTACAAACGACTGCGTAAGTCCGGCGGTGATTGGTTGCATGTTTTATCGCATGACGCATGACTTCTTAAGTAGATAGCGGTTGCGTCATCGGTCTGTATAAAAGGCACTTGTTTTTGACTCGCCGCTCACTTAGCGGTTAGTCGCCGTAGAGTCCATATCACCTAAGGATGCCTCGTGTAGAGGCGAAACACGTGTCGTATTATCGTCAGTGGTGTGTCTTGCCTAGTGTAGTGGTGTTGGGAGTAGCGGTGCTGGGATTAGTGGTGACGGAGATAGTGCACGCAATTGAGGGAGGGCGGGAGGTGCTCTTCAAACTAGGTAAGACACATCATTTTATTTTATAACGCGGATATTTGCAAAGTAAAAAAAAAATTTCTAAAAGCTTTTATGCACAAAGTTTTGTGTTTTCGAGATAGGAGTTAATTTCACCATAAAGATATTTTAAAAAAATTCGAAAATATTGATAATAATGCTATATATAGGTCTATAATTTTCCATTAACTGTTTATTTCCTTTTTTGAACTATGGTTTTATAATTGATAATTTAAGGTCATTTATTTGTTGATATACATAAGTTAATGATGTGACTCAGATGGTGGCATATATCCTCACTTACTGCTTTAATTATTATTGTGGAAATACCATCGTATCCTACACTATTCGTATTTTTCAAAGTTTTTATAATCTTATTTATTTGGTATGGTGAATTTTGTGCAAGAAACATTGAATTTAATTGGTGTTTAATTGTAGTATTTACCTTTTTCCCGGCATCCGGAAGGGGATTGACTTTTTCAATAAAATAATTATTAAATGCGTTAGCTATTTTTTTAGGATTATCTATGCAAATTCGATCATTAATTTTTATATTGACAATGGTTAGATATTGAGTCTTGTTTTGTTTATAATTTGCCACGCTGTTTAACTTTTATTATTTGAGATTTTTATTTTATAATTATTTTGTGCACGTTTCGTTAAGGTTATAATTTTTAAAATGATTTACTATATTTTACATATTTTAATTTATTCTCTTTAATTGAATTCAATCTGAATTTCCAAAGCAAATCTTTTTTCTTTCTACTGCATACCTTGACTCCGTGGGATACCCATTTCGGTTTACTATTGACTTTTATCAAAACTTGTTTTTGCGGAAAACAAAAGTCATAAAAAAGTTTGAAATCATCAATTAAATATTGATAGGCTATGGTTGGGTCATTACCATGGTAAATATTTAATAAAGATAAACTTTTACTACACATTTTAAAATTTTCAATGTTTTTTGAGCTATTATCAAGTTTTCTGGTACGCCAATAATTAAATTTCGGTTTTTTTTAACAGGTGCTTAGAGTAACTCAGAAGTCTGAGAGACCTAATTCTAAAAGAGCAATGGCAGAAATATAGTTGAGAAAAATTATGGCGTCTAGAAATAAGTTATAGAATTAAGTTATATAGAAATGAGTTTTATAATTTTTCTATGATTTTTCAAATAAAAATGTATTTTAATTAAAGCCACAGAAAAAAACAAACATTTTTGGGAATATCAAATGACTTAAATCATTTTACTCTATTCAAATGTTGCCATTTAGTATATTCATACTATTTTCGTATACACTTTGTAACACTACCAACACAACACAAAATATTTTTATATTAAGTTAATATAAGTAATAACTGTACTATCAGTAATAATAACAATAAAACTGATATGGCTGAGAATAAGTCTCTTACAAAGAATTTCCTACAATAATACATTATGTCAATCATAGTACTATGTAACAATTCCATTTAATGTTATGCCAACACTAGCTAAAATAAAAAGTCACTGTTTTTTTTACTGGCTTGACGGTTCTGGGTTCTAGCCCTTCTGAGAATGTCACTATGATACAAAAGCTTTGGAGCCATGCCAGAAATATAAATTCATGGTATGCAAATATATGTATAATAGAGATATAATAATCTAAAAACTCTCAATTATGTATTATTTATTAAGCTAACATCAAACAACCACAGGAAGCATGACTCTTTCCAAGTCAAATAGGATATAACCTAAAAATGTTCAAATGTAAATATCTTTTTTTTGAGGCCTTCTCAGTACAAAATTTTTTGACAGAGTTATTGAGGGACTGACGCTTAACATTTTAAGATATTTTTGGTTTATAGACGCTACCATTTCTTCTCAACTAATTTTATGTATGAAAGTTTGCCATTGCTCTTTCAGTTTTACAACCCTTTTTGAAATTATGTGCAAAATTGTCAATACATGTTAGGCTGGCTTGTCTCGTCGGTTCATATCATAACTTAAGATTATAACTTAATAATAAACATTCAAAGTCTAAGGTAACATTATTGCTTTTTAAAACATCTATGTTAAAATCACCAGCAATTAAAATATTTTTTAAATTAAGATTGGCAAAATCAGTCAAAAGTTTTTCCAACCTCTGAAAGAAAGTATACAAGTTATTTTGATTGGGTATTCTATAAATACATATAATGACAAATTTTAAAATCAATAAGTTCAACTGCATAGCACTCAAATACATAGTCAAGACAATATTTACTAATTTCTGAAAATTCTCTGAATTTATGTTCTTTTTTCAGTAAGATGCATGTTCCTCCTCGTTTGCTGTTGCTTCGGCTGTAAGACGAAGTCAAAATGTAATTTGGTACATTTGGGTTTAATTCGTGACCTGCCATCATAAAATGCTCTCTTATACATATAGCGTCTATAAATTTGTTAATGTCTCTGAGTTCTTTCAAATTTATACTTAATGCATCCGATTTATTAAGTAGTCCTGCAATATTTTGATGTAAGAGGATAAGAGATGTATATATTTTTCAGAGAAAAAACTAAGTGTCGGTTTCATTTTCGTCAATTTGTAGAGACCTTGTCAAAATATCAGGAGTACTGTGTTTTATACTATTATTTTTGTTGTATGTCGATCTGTTCAGATGAACAAAAATCAATTTAAATATTGTCCATAATTCGGTCGTATATATTTTTTATTCCGTGTTTATTAATTTTTCCTGTTTTATAAGAAAACATATCTAGTGATAGATCACGGTTGCAGTCAAATAGGTATGCGTATTCATTATTCTGTATGTCAAGATGAAGGAGGTTGATAAACATTTCAACTTTAAAATTATATATAGGTGCTCCTGTTATATATGTCAGTACGCAAAATATCTTATTAATGTGGGTTATTTTTTTAGGGAATCTTTTATCATATTTATTGTGTTAATTTGTATCCCCTCTGCTTTAATGTCGTTTTCTCCAATACAAAAAATACAATAATCATTTAAGGTAAAGTCTTTTAATTTGTTTTCTTTGTTGCATAAAAATTACGTCTTCAATTATGGATAGGGACCTTGTTTTGTTACTGCTTAGAATCCATAATTTATTCTTTTGTTTACGGTTTGCTATCATTGTTGTCAGCTCTTCATTAAGTTTAGATGTTTTGTTATTATAAGAAAAGGATGTAGTTATTTCTTTTCATTTATTTGTTGTATGCGTATAGATGAAACACGTTTGAGTTTCTTTATTATGCATCTGGGACGAGCTTTTGGTATATTCTCCTGATGGTTTAGATAGTTCGTCATTGTTTTTAATATAGTGTTCAAAAGTTGGTACGTTATTGTTATGCAATGTTTTGCACTTACGTTTTGAAAGTGGTGTTATGCTTTTTCTCTCAGGCGTTGAGTATATTTTTTTGTACGCGTTGTTAGTCTTTATTATGTTTGGAAGATCAGATTTGAGAAAGTTTTCGCTATTTAGATTCTCAATCTCTTGATGAGCACTCTGTAGTTGCGTCGTATGTGTTTTAACTTGTTCGCTCAGATAATTTAATACGCCACTATGTTCAGTAAGCTATCCGGTATACTCATTATTGTGGAGTCAAATATGTTTTTTCATTGTTATTTTTCATGTTTGTAAGGTCATTTAATGAATTTGTTCTACAGTCTTTGCGATAAGTAATGTTATTGATGTCTGTATCCTTTTTATAAAATTTTGTATGATTATTATTATAGATATCGTAGCACCCTCTGTTGAAATCAGCTTGTAATTCTTGTACACGAATATCTATTTCTTTCTGTTAAATGTGGGTCGATAAGCCTCGCGATACTAAGTATGCTAATATAATTTGTTGTCGAAAAATTAATCACAAAAAACTAACGTTGAGGCTCGAATCATCGCCTTTCAATTTACTCGTTCAAATGTAGGCTTATGTGCCACTCGACCACGATGTAATTACGATATTAAGATGAAATTTTGGTATGGTTCCTAGCAGTCTTGTTTTTTAAATACAGCAAGTCGGTTATTGTGACTCATAACTCAAAAATTTTTCCAAGTTCGGTGCACTGCTATACATATAATTAATCACTTTTTATGATAATTATTCACTTTTCTGAGACTGGACGCACACTGTTTAGTATTAAATGGGAATAATATATTGTTTTCATCACTTCAGCTGAAGGAAATATTATTTTTAAATGTTTCATAACTAATACACTTATTTGATAATGTTAGTGTTTATTTATATTTGAAAACACAGACTCCGTCATTTAGATATGTGCACATTATAAAGACTCACACGTATACTATTTCATACGTTACTTCAACTCTTAAGCCTAAATTAGTCTTTAGGAGTGACAGCACATCTGTAACTTTCTCACTTTAAAGTCGACTTCACGTGCCAGCACCTGCTGTAGATGTCATTTACCATCAGGTGGACAGTTATTTCGTTTCTTACCCTTACATTAAAATAAATCATAAACAATATGTAGCCAATCAAACCATGTAATGAGTAGTCGTGTAATGAGGGCATCCACGACTTTTTCTGCCACCAGGGCGGCGCTACTTTCAAATGAGGTAAAATATTTGACAGATTTCATAGCGGGGACGATAATTTCTTAGGAAAATGTAATCTTTAAGATTTCTTTTTGTATTATTAGTTATATTTTTTATTAATTACATTAGAAATGAATAAACCAAACTATAAATATAACTAAAAGACAACTTTAAAAAAAAAGAGTTATAATGTGCAAAAAATTAAAAATCAAACCACTGACGCATTGTGTTATAATATATTAATATAATACTCTAGACAATGATAAACTATTGTTTAAAACTAATTTCTCAATTAAATGACACTGTGTAACAAAAAATTTTACCTCAGTCGCTAGTAGCGACATCTGGTGAGTGGAAGATTATTAGCCCTCATTGTATAACCTATATTATTGTAAGGTGTTTATTTTTTTTTTCAAAAATTTCTCGCTGGAATTCTTGCTGGTTTTTTCTAGGACAGAGGTTTTTTTGCGAGCCAGTGGTAAATTAAACAAAAAAGATACTTTTAGTAAGTATTATTTGTAATCTATATTGAATAAAAAAGTTTCTGCTTCTGTTTCTGTTTGAAATCAATGCCAACGTAATTTAAAAACATATTAGGTATACGAAACCACTAGAAATTCCTCGACGTTCTGGAAATTTCGCAAGATTGCCAATATAACAGCGCAGCATACGTTGCGCAACGTCAACGGGCAATATTGGATATTGAATTTTTATTACCGCGAAGCAGGTGGGCGTGAAAAGTTTAACTGTCGATGAAAGCTAGAAGCCGAGTAACTTAATAGTCAGATTATTTTACTATAGAATTATGAATCTTCGGTTTGAATCTCTAAATATCTTGTTTGTGAAACACATAAATATTAGTTTTTACGGATTTTTCTTGTATTTAACTTATGTTATATTCCCGACGTTTCAAGTAATTTACAGCACCTATGGTCACGGAACAGAATAGATTATAGTACAATTATTCACTGGGGCATTGAGGTATTCGTCGTCCCAATGTCAAAGTTAACCATAAATAAATACAGTTTAAAACTGTTAATGTTTGGTGTGATAGATGATTTGTATTGCTGAAATTATTGGTTGATAGGTCTTGATGTTATGCAAATCTTACACTTCAAAGTAGTGCTGCATTTTCTTATATAGAAGAGAAGGCAAACGAGCATGCGGCTCACCTAATAGTAAGTGACTACCGCCGCCCATGAACAACCGGAACACAGGGGAATTGCAGGTGTGTTGCCGGCCTTTTTGAAAATTTTAAGCTCTTTTCTTGAATGTCCATAAGTCGTATCGGTCCGGAAAACTTGCCGTGGTGTGTGGGATGCTACTTGCGCAGACAATCTGCCTAGTTTAAAGCCGGGGCGGCATCAGAGGCAGCTGAACTGAGTAAGTGGCCCAAATATGAGTCTCTGAGAGATCACTACATATTTGTACCATTTGCTGTAGAGACTATCGGTCCGTGGGGTCCACGTGCGGTGAAGTTCCTAAAGAAACTCCATCTGCGGCTGGTCGTTGCTGCTGAGGATAAGAGGGCTGGTTCTTTACTCGCTCAAAGGCTAAGTATAGCCATTCCACGGGGAAACGCAGCCAGCGTTCTTGGCACGATACCGCGTGGAGTAGGACTATATGATATTTAAGTTTCTAGTTTTAGTTTTTTTTTATTATAGTTTTTTATATTGTATATAATAAAATATTATAAAGCTACAAATAAAAAAATATATTCAGTTATATTTAATAATTTAATTTTAATTAGTTAATAGGTAAATTTCGAAGACATATCAAGTCCTCCAACACGCTATGGGGCAGCGTGGTGGACGCTTCCATACCGTAAAACCCTCTCAGAAATGAGAGCATGTATCTGTGCCCAGTAGTAAGACATCGACAGGTTGCGATTATTTTATTTTGTTTTGCAATTTTAAGAAAACGTTTAATCATTTTTAATTAAATAATTGTTTTTTCATTAATAATTTCGTATGTGAAATAATACTAATTTATATATGTGGTAGTACCACGCTGCATGGCTATGCTGTGCTATGCTGGGGTTGTAGCAGGAATAGATTCAGATTAGAGAGCAGACTAAGATTATATAAACTTTATATAATCTTCGTCATATATATATATATATAATATGTTAGCAAGATTATATAGGACTGGGCCTCTGAAATCTTCGAGCAAATAATTAATTGGTAAGAGGTATTGTGCATACAATATGAGAAAGTCTCTTGTTTAATATAGGATTGCATTTATAATCCGTTTTTGAATGATTTAATAATATTGCCGCAAGAATATAGAACTGACGTACGATGAGCAATTCACAGAATTTGTAATGTTCGTTTGTTGAAAATAAAAAAAATCAAAATAATCTATGCTTTTTATATATAATTTTTATATATGCATAAGTATAAGTCTTTGTGCACGCTCTAACCTAATCATGTGGGTTTTTGCTGCACCACCCCAAAACGTTATGCTATATTTAATAACAGAGTGACATAAGGCTGTATAAACAAATTTTATGATACTGGTGTCAGCAAGATGACGAAGCTGCTGAAAAATGTATGTAAGTGTATGAACTCTGGAAGAAATGTGGTTTATATCCTATTCGAAAAAAAAGTCTGTGGTCTATAATAACACCTAAGTATTTTGTGTTCGTGGTCTTTCCAAGAAAATGACACGTACAGGAACTAAGCAGCGTTATACAGCAATCATGGATAGATTAGTTTAAGTTCTCTTGGCTTTTAATGCTGGTGTTCTAATACAAAAGGGAATTTAGTTTTGGTTGCATAATAGTAGATAGTTAGTATTATGTAGCAAGCCATTGCTGGAATATATTAAGACAAGTTTGTGCAACAGAAATAAACTTCGTGCTAAGTTGACTACGTGCGGTGTAATTAGCATAGCACATAATCTTACAATTAAGACTATTAATTTGACGGAGGTTATTAATATAGCATAAAAAGAGATTAGGACCCAGAACACTGCCTTCGGGAATTCCGCGCTTTATACAGCAATCATCGCTCAAAATATCATCAATTTTGGTGCCTTGAGTGCGATTGTGTGGGTAGTTGCTTAGTAAATTGAGTTGGGTACCTCTGATGCCTAATTTCTCCATAATTGCTAAAATTTCTGGAAAAGAGACTGTATCAAACGCTTTAGTAACATCGAAAAATATGGTCAAGACTTTTGAATAAGAATCTAGATGTATTGCAACGAAATCTTCAAACATTCTTACTGCTTCTTCTGCAGATTTAAATTTTTTAAAACCAAATTTCTAGAGTCTTCGAGTTCTAGATATTCTAAGTCTTATATTTACAATTTTTTCAAATGTTTTTGATAAAGTAGTAAGTATTGATATGGGGCGATATTTATTAATACATTGTCTTTTCCCTTCCTTGTGAATAGGCAGTACAACTGATTTGTTAAAAGCATTAGAAAATACACCGTCATTTATACATTGGTTACAGAGCTTCGTAAGTGGGGGAGCAATGTAATATTTTAAAGCTTTTATTGTTTTTGCTGAAATACCATCCCATCCGATCCAGACTCAGATTTAGGATTAATTATCAATTGTTCAGTTTCATCCTGTGAAACATCCTGCATCACAAAATAACTAGTATTAGACAAGGAAACTTTTCACAGCATTGTGTGGTAATTGTGGAACATTTTTGGGGATATTATTAGCTAATTCCGTACTGTTAGCGACGCGCTTAAGAAATAGTTTTATATTTTTCATTTCCTATAATATAAATAAATTCGTATTTAAATGATTACTATTAAATTATATAAGGCGTTATAAATAATAAGTTAATCTACGTTAAAAGTAAATAGATTCAATATAATTGTCAAATGAAAGTTCAGTGTTCGATTCCTCGGTCGAAAGTTGATTCCACAAAAGTTTGTTTATAGATTAATTCAGAGTCATATGTTACATAGTAATCGGCTATGCAATACGGATAAAAGCCTCGTATTAGGTTAGATCCTAATTTTAGATAAAAAGATACTTTATTTTTGTGATAAGAGATAAGATACATGATGGCTAGATAAGAATAGCATATGTAAACAAATAATGTTTCATAATGCACATAGATAGTTGTAATTTAGACAAAGAAAGCACTAACCTCCTACTGATATGATAGGGGTCATGTAGAGATTGGTTTTACATGTTTAAATGTTGGATTTAAACCGTGTTTAAATAATGTACTATAAAAATAAATAAAAAACTTTATCAAGTTGTGAAAATTAAAATGTAATATGTGTAAAAATATGAAATAAATATTTCAGAATTATAGTGTGTATTAATAAGAACAGTATTGTGTTAAAAGTGCCTAAATGTGTACTTAAAATATTGAAATAATAATAAAGATATTCATGTTTATTAATAGAGATTGTTGATTTGACCATGTATGTTAGATATTTATAATTTATAACTTTGAAAATGTTCTGTAGAATAGATGTATTTTGTTGAATATCTTAATATGTTTCTATGTGATAACTATGTAATGTATAACACAATGATAGGACACTGTATGTGCTTCTTATAAATAAAATTGTTCATTTAAATAAAACTAATTTTAAGGATTTAATCGCGTATATTAACTTATTTTACATTCCCGAAGTTTCAAGCACTTTACAGCACCCATGGTCACGGGGGGACTGAGGTGTATGACGTCCCAATGTCATAGTTAACCACGGCTACCTCCGGATTTAAAATTATTAATTTATGTTCCGATCTACGCAGTATGAACTTACAGTATCATGAAGTCTTGCAGTTGTATGCTTGAGTTGGGATTTAATTTTATTAATTATGGGATCCCAAGCAGATGGTAGCACCCAGCCATCTTCTCTATTGAAATTAGGATGTTTCTTGATTTCAATAGCCTCGCGAATCATCCTTGGAAGGAATCGGTGTTCTTTAGCGAGGGTTTGTGGTCTATCAAATCTAATGTAGTGACGGGGGCGATCCTGTACGTGTTCACAGACTGCAGACTTCCCGGAGCATCTATTCTTCACATCAGCTATGTGTTCTTTAACACGGGTTTTTATAGTCTTTTCAGTCTAGTTTTATATCTTTTAGTTTGTCCTATATAAGAGAAACCACATTTACAATCAAGCTTGTAAATTCCTGCATTTTGCAGAGGAATATTACACTTGACTGATGGTACAAACTGACTAATCTTCTTCGGCGGCTTGAAATATGTTTTAATGGAAGCACGCTTCAAAATGTAGCCAATCTTGTCAGTGACACCTCTGACATATGGCAGTACAGCAGGCACTCGCTCGACTATGGCCGGCTTCACTCATTCACTGTGACGTAGGCGCGGGACCCGAAGCTTATTGTCGTGCAAAACTTGCTTGACGTGTTGGAGCTCGGCGGCCAGGTGTTTACTGTCACAGTTCCCTCGTGCTCTCTGAAACAAAATTTCCCCACGGTAGCTAACTGTGAAGGATGGTGGTGAGAATCACAGTTTAAATATCTATCTGTATGGGTCTTTTTTCTATACACAGTGTGGCTCAAGGTTTTATCAGGATTCCAAATTACTAACACATCTAGAAAAGCTAAAAAATTGTTTGCCTCTAACTCCATTGTGAACTGAATTTTAGAATTTAAGGAGTTAAGATGGTCTAGAAATGCAGTTACTTTATCTAAAGGGAGAATTGTGGAAGTGTCGTCTACGTACCGCTTGTAGAATCTTGGGTTTACGGGAGAAGTACGCAGGGCTTTCTCCTCAAAGTCCTCCATGAATATATCGGCAACAATGGAAGATACAGGTGAGCCAATCGCCACTCCATCTACTTGCTTGTAGAACTCCTCCTTCCACAATAGGTAGCCAGATGTAAGGCAGTGTCTAAGTAATACTGCATATTCTACGGGCATGGTGGCTACGTACCCCCGTCACTACATTAGATTTGATAGACCACAAATCCTCGCTAAAGAACACCGATTCCTTCCAAGGATGATTCGCGAGGCTATTGAAATCAAGAAACATCCTAATTTTAATAGAGAAGATGGCTGGGTGCTACCATCTGCTTGGGATCCCATAATTAATAAAATTAAATTCCAACCCAAGCATACAACTGCAAGACTTCATGATACTGTAAGTTCATACTGCGTAGCTCGGAACAAAATTAATCATTTTTAATCTGGAGGTAGCCGCGGTTAACTATGATATTGGGACGTCATACACCTCAGTCCACCCCGTGACCATGGGTGCTGTAAAATGCTTGAAACGTCGGGAATGTAAAATAAGTTAATATAAGCGATAAAATCCGTAAAATTAGATTTATTTAAATGTGTAGTGTTCGCGTAAATATAAGAAATCATTATAAAATTGTTTAACCATATGTTACAAAAAATAAAGATATGGGGTAAAATACAAGGGTGCTATAATGAAAGTCAATGCTATAATTTAAAATTAAAAATTTTGTACAGCCGACTTCAATATAAGCGACTTCAATATAGGTTATTTAAGAATAACTCAATAACCATTAGTCTGTCCTTGATCAAATTTATATGGGACCACACGAGAACTATCAGCTTTCATATAAAAAATCATCCAAATCGGTTCGCCCAGTACAAAGTTATGAGGTAACACACACAAAAAAAAAACATACACTTGAATTGAGTACCGTCGCCTTTTTGGAAGTCGGCAGAAAAATACTGTTACGCGCCAATATTAATGTCTTGTATATGGCAACACTAGTTACACTAGCGCCCTCTAGTGTCGAGTAGCAAAAAACACTTATAATAAAACACAATCACTTTAGTTCGCAGTTATTTCGCTTCGAAGTATTTTTTGTATCGTCAATTCAATACTGCCTTGTTCGTGGTCTATGCCGGCCTTATATAGGGACTCAGATAGTTTCCAGAACCTTCTACTGTAGCGAAATCTAGAATGTTCGAGTACGACATTAATAGTGGCGCGCAACAATATTTTAATTAAAGGAATTTATGTTATAATTTATAATATATTTTACAATAAGCCACTCAAAGACATCAATGTAAATATTGAAAATTCGCAAATAGAGACTGTTAATTTAAATTACTAGGTATTTCGTTGACATTCATCTTAATTAGAAAGCTCGTTTCGAATGCGTAAAATCTAAATTGTCTGAGTTCACTTACGAAGTTTTTGAATTGAAATGCAGCACGAATATGAAGACAGCATTTCGATGCTTATTTATAGTTACTATACGGAATCATGCTATGTACAAACATAAATGACCTATTAATAATTCAAAAAAATGTGTGAGAATCATTGCTCAAATAGGTAATACAGAAATTTGCAAACCATACTTCGTAAAATATAATCTGATAACATTAATTTCTAAATATATTTTAGACATATGTGCATGTACATTTAAAAATCCAAATATTTCTCCAATATGAAAGAAAAACATAATATTAATACGTGAAATAAAGAACAACTTTTCGTACCATCATCAAAAATTAAAATGCTTTTATTCCAGCCATACATACTATATGGCAGTTAAATATTTAATCAATTAGCACTGAATGTTATAAAGGTAAACAAATTGTTTCCATTTAATAAATATACAAAGCTTTTTACTATTTGGAAGAATATCTCCAAAATTAAAATACTCTACAATAAATCGAATTACATATATTTTATTATTACGTTAAATTACGTACGTAAAAATAAATAATTTTGCAATTTATATCTAACAAGTTATTCAGTTTGTAATTTATATTAGGCACAGGTCTAACGTAAATTATATACTAAGTAACCTTCAGTTTTTTAATATTAAAAAACTGAAGGTAGCCGGGCTAACTGACATCGGGACGTCAAACATCTCAGTCCACCCCGTGACCATGGGTTGCTGTAAAGCACTCGAAACGTCGGGAATAAAAATAATAAAATAAACGCGATAAAATCCGTAAAAAACTGTTTTATTCAATGTGTAGTGTTCGCGTAAATATAAGAAATCATCTTTATATACTAAGATAATAAATATTGATATACCCGAAAAGGGTGGTTTAGTAACACCAAATCCGACTCTTAACCAACAATAAATATTTTGAATTTGAATTTAAGTTTTTTGAATATATGAAATTAAAGCAAATTAAATTACAAAAAAAAAAAATAACTTTTACCTGTATACTCCGTTTTATTATATTATGTTAGGTTAGATCATAAAATAAAAATTATAAAAAAGAAAATGAAATTAAATCATTTAATTCTTTTAGAGGTTGTCTAAATATGCGCTCTCGAATAAAATTTTGCTAATAAAAATTCAAAATTTAAATTCTTCAAATTCTGCATTTTTTGTTATTATTTCAAACCTGCCCAATTCTCTTTCATTACTAAGTTTGATTGATGTGGCTCATTACGGTATCTTCGGGTAGCTGCTACCATATTTTATGATTTAGGCAAGCATAATTTCACCCTGTTCAAGTCTGCCTATCTATATAACTGATGGCTGCTTTTGTCCTTTGATCATAATAAATCTATCAAAATAACGAATTTAATTTAATTTATTGCATATTTAAAAATCTAAAATTATTTATATGCTCAATGCTTTAAGCATATAATATATTATATTTATAAAGGATAAGGGTGATAAACGAGCACAGTCCACCTAACGGTAAGTGGTTGCTGCGGCCCATAGACATCTACATCGATTACAAATCAAAATTCAGTTTGTTTGTCACCTGTGAGGACTAAGATTGAATAGGTATCTCATTTTTAGTAAAAAAGGTCGCCGGTTCTATACACTCACCATACGAAACACAGAAGCAATAAGCTGTTATTTTACGCTGGTATTCTGTGAGAACGTAGTCCTTCCCCGGTCAAGCTGACCCATTCGTGCTGCAACTATACTACTAATATAGCTGCAGCATGGCTCTATCACGTAAAAATATATATAATGTAATAGTATAAAAGTTCGCGCCTGTATATTCGTTTAAAACTGGGTACGTAATGTACCTATTCTACTCACAAATTCCTTGATCAAAGATGTAAGAAGAGCTCCAAGGCGGTTGTAATAGGTTAGTACATTGTTCTTAAAGCATATGTTTCCAAACAACAACGATAACAATATGAGATTAACTTGTTAAGGATTTCATGTTATGTTTTATGAATAATATAGTAGTATAGTATATGTGTATATATAATAGGTATATATATTTTATGTATATTGTTTGTATGTTTATATCATATTGTTTATATGTGTATTTGTATTTATGTTTTTATAGTTTGTATTATAATATGTAATATATATTTTTTTGAGATTAATAATTAAGTATACACCTGTCACGCTATAGGTTGACTTGCAGGGAATGCCGACAGGCATTTAGTCCGCCCTTTATTACCTTAGTTGTATAGTGTTAAAATAAAGAATAAATAAATATAAATGATGTTTAAATATATACATTATGTTATATTATTTCTATTTTTATTGTACATGTATTTTATATCTAGGTCACTCAATAACTATTTTATTTAAAAATTGAACTCCATAAGTAAATTGCTCAATATTAAAAAAAAAACAAAGTTCTATTAATTTTTCTGCAACGCTTCCCGCGCTTTTCATTTAAAACGATGGATCTTAACCGTGAACATTTGCGCGCTAAGATATGAGTGTAAATTTGGTTTAACCGAAAAGTAAGTTTACTACGGTTACAATCAGCATTAGGGGCTCTGCACCATCACGCGCAACAATTTTAAGGTGGTTTGCTGAATTCAAAAGGGGTAAAATTAATCTTAAAATGACCAAAGAACCAGTGCTCCGCAAACAGCAGTAACGGCAGAAAATGTATGGACTACTGAAATGTTGGTGCGAGATGACCCACGAATCACATATACGGACATAGAAAAGATTGTAGGCATTAGTTTGGGGAGCATTCATACCATCCTCCATCAACATCTTGGAGTGAGGAAGCTTTGTTGTCGATTCCCTCTTTTGCTCTCCGAAAGCGAAAAACAGACTCGTGTGGATTGGTGCCATGAAATGAGTCTCTTTTTGAAAACGGGCATCTAGGCGTGTTTCAGAAATCGTTACTGGTGACGAGACATGGATCTATTAATATGATCCAGAAAACAAAAGGCAATCATCGGTATCAGTTCACTTGACAGTTACCGACAAAACTACAAAGACCTCGCAACGTCGGCAAAAAAATGGTGGCTAGTTTTTTTCGCGGAGCGGACACTTGTCAACGTCAATGCTGGGAAATTGTAGGTCAGTTAACTCTGAATGGTAACCTACAGTTGCAATACCCAAAGCTTTTCAAGCTGTGCGGGAGAGAAGACCAAAGACCGGGCTTCGTTGAATCATGCTGCATCACAATAACGCCTCTTCACATACCTCCCTTAGAACAAAAGCATTTATTGAGGAATAAAAATGGAATGGAATGAAAATGTTGAAACTCTAAGTCATCCACCCTACAGCCATGACTTAGCTCTTTGTGATTTCTTTTTGTTCCCAAGAGTCAAAGAAAAAATAAAAGGCAAGATGTTTTATCAAGCGCCGAAGAAGCCGTGGCTACCTATGAAGAAGCGATTTCCAACCTGTCAGATCAAGACTGGCAAAAGTATTTTCAGAGTTGGTTTCGGCGAATTAAACTTTGTATAGAGCATGATGGACAGTATTTTGGAAAGATGTAAAATAAATATTAATAGTATCTAGAATACTTCTTTTATATCTCAAAACTCTTTGAGTGACCTACGTATTATGTGTAACGTGTATATTTATGTATTTGTAAAATGAGTATGTACCCATAACACATATTAAATGATTTTGTTTTTGTTTATATAAAATAAAAAAAATATAAAATTCTTTTAACCTGGTAGAGGTATTTAAAAGCGCACCGAAATAAAGTTTAAAGGAGTACTTTCATTACACATATGACTTAATTTTTATGCTGAGAAAGATTTGTTATTATTTTTTTTTAACTAAAATTGAATTACTTGCTTTTTCTAGAACTAGTGACAAACTGACATACGCACATAACATGTTTAATAATGTAGAACTAACATGTTTTGACATTTTTTTTATAGGATAATGGTGACAAACGAGCACACAGTCCACCTTATGGTAAGTGGTTGCTGCGGCCCATAGACATCTACATCTATCCTCTATTACAATTCAAAATGTACATGCGTTGTCACTCGTGAGGACTAAGATGGAATGCCTCATTTCCAGTAGAAAGGGCCTCCGGCCACCTGCACTCACCAAGCGAAACGCAGAGGTGAACCTCTACTTCACGCTGGTTTTCTGTGAGGTTGTGGTACCACCCCGGTTCGAGCCGGCCCATCCGTGCGACAACAAAAGCTGCCGCGTGGCTCTACCACTGTTAAAACTTATGCTGTCATAGCTGACGGGATTTGGGTTCGTAGCAAGTCAAATATTATTACTTATTTAGCTTTTTACTTTATATATTAATGTATAGTAAAGAAAGGTTTTAAAATAAAGGTGAAAATCGTGGTAATAAAATAAATATAAAATTGTCATTTACTAAGCGACGAATGGTTCTTAATGAAAATAGCATATCTAATTAATTTGATATTTCATAATAATCATGTAATAATACAATTAATTTATGAAAATTTTATTGTATATGAATTCAAGATTTGATTATATTTTGTACGTGTATAATTGTGTATGTGTATTTAATCGTACATAATATTTATATTTAATAAGAAGCAAAATAACTTTAAAGTGTAGTACTGGCTTAAATAATTTTATTTTATTTTATTTTTGCATTTCAATTATATAATTTTAAATAGTAATTTTGCAGGTGGCCGGAGGCCCTTTTTACTGGAAATAAGGCATTCCATCTTAGTCCTCACGGGTGACAACGCATCTACATTTTGATTTGTAATAGAGGATAGATGTAGGTGTCTATGGGTCGCAGCAGCCACTTACCATCAGGTGGACTGTGTGCTCGTTTGTCACCCTTATCCTATAAAAAAAAATGTCAAAACATGTTAGTTCTACATTATTAAACATGTTATGTGCGTATGTCAGTTTGTCACTAGTTCTAGAAAAAGCAAGTAATTCAATTTTAGTTCATCAGTACATCTATTTCATAGTTATATATATATATATATATATATATATATATATATATATATATATATATATATATATATATATATATATAACTTTTACCTGTATCAAATGAGTTATGTATCAAATAAGCTAGCGAAGATAACATTTTCTATCTCACAATATATTAAACCGAAAACATTTTGCACAGATACTGGCTTTGTTTTTAAGCGGGTTACCGACAACAACTTTCTCCTTCACTAGAAATCTTTTTCCTTTATCTGTTGGCTTACGTACTGTCCTTTCCAGTTTAAAGTAAATAATTTATGAAACACGCGTGTACTATGTAAGGTATTTAGTTTCACATGTTTTTTTATTAAAAAAAACGGTGACATACGAGCAGATAGTTCACTTATACCCGATGGATGCTGTGGCCCATTGACACCTGCTTTCTATTCTCGAGTAATAATCAGAATGTTGATGCGTTGACATCCTCGATGACTAAGATGGAATACGTTATTGCCAGTAAAAGGGTCTCCGATTCTCTACACTCACCATAAGAAACACAACAGCAATAAGCATCTATTTTACGCTGGTATTATTTGAGAGCGTGGACCATCCCCGGTCGATTGTCATCTCCGAGAACTAAGACAGAATGCCTCATTTGCAGTAAAATGAGTCTCGTCTCACTATACGAAAGACAGAAGCATTGAGCTGCTATTTTATGCTGCTATTCTGTGAAAGAATAGGCCTTCCCGGGTCGTGCCTACTCATTAATGATACAACTATAATAATATATCTGGCTTTACCACATACATAATATGACCTTGAATGTATTGACTAAGCTTGTTGGCATTTGTTAACATAACTATTGAGCAAAAAATCTTCAAATTTTCTTGAAATTGGGGACATTTTTTTAAATTTAAACAACCTAATAATTGAGATCCTTTATCCTGACACTGGAATGAGCGTGATGCTTATTACATTTCTCAAATTTCATCACTCTATTCTAACTTGAAAAAAATGGAGACGGAATTAATTCAATTTAAATATTTCACAGCAAGGAACGTAAATAAAATTACTTGTATTACTATTGTATAATATGTAACTTCTTTTAGATGATATTATAGCTATTTAAGTTTTTGTGTTTTATAGTAGTAAGTACCCACAGTTCACCTATATCTATACTGGGTTAATAATCAAAATGTCACTGATTCCCCTGGCGACTAATAATATCTACCTGGTTAGCAGTAAAACGTGTCTCTACTTCCCGTCGTTCACTATACGAAACACGGGTATAAGCTATATTAAATATTTAATAACACGGTTGTATCTTGTAAAAGAGGCGATCCCATTACTATTGCATTGTTCCAGCGAACATGGCGCAACTGTTGGTGTTATACGCTTGAGCAACAAAAACTTCGAGATTAAAAAGTAGTGATTATATACTCTTTGGTCGAGATCAGCTAGTGTTATCGTATACCAGCGCCCCGGTTTCGATTTGCTGAGACATACTGTTGTGGCGCTATTTAGACTTAAGGTAATGTTGAAAAATGAAAAATTTTATCAATAGGTATTTAGTATTTTTTCAAAATAACAAAAAGTTTTCTGATATATTTAATATCAGCCTGTTATTTCAATATTTTATAGACACTTTAATTTTATTTATATGTAAAAATCCATCCAGACATATGTATTAAATTTGAAATTTGAATCACTATTTATTATTGCTATATTATGAAAACTATACTATAGAATACTTTTTTTATTTTTTATTCCGATTTAGAGGAATAATCTCATATCGTGTCGGTGTTTTTAAAAGGAACGTTCATTTAGAACATTCCAACAAGAAAATGAAAGTCGAGGGCTAATGAAAGTTTTGACTTTTCATTAATTTGAATAAGCCAACTATGCCGCTACTCAGTAATATCAGTGTTGGCACTATGCAAGTAAAAATAAAATAAAAGTCAAATTCGCTACTAAAACAAAAGCCAAATATGTCGCTCCCTTGGACAGAGTATGATATGTTTTCCAAGGTCGCTCCAGACATTAGCTACAGTCTCCCTTAAAAAGATTTTAAAACTTCTAACTAACTTTAATTAGAAAAGTTTCTAACACCTTTAACTTTGATAATTTTAGAAACTTATACGAAATTTTAATAAAACAACTTTTGTTCTTGAAATTATTGCGTGGCGCTGACGTCAATTACCTTCGTAAGATGCGTGGCGTTTCATTCTTCTTGAGGTGGAGATGGGAAGTTGGAAAATTAATAGGATAAACATATATGGAATTTGGATAAGGACATTGAAATTAATGAGATATGCATCATTTGAATATAAAGGTACTCATCGTAGTGTTTTTGCATCAACACCATTTTAATAATTTTTAAGATGATTTTTTAAGTTAATAATGTACCTTGGTTACAATATAATTTGAAATTAACTAGGTGTTTAAGAGATGTTTTAGAAAAGTTTAAATTAGCTCTGGGCTTGCAATGCCACATTTGCAGGTGTGATCATATTACAGTAACCAAATTTATTTCTTATATGTAAAAAAAATAAAATTTCGTTTGTAAAACACATACTTTACGTTTTGATTTCCTTTTATCTAAGTAGTTCCAAAATGAGGTTGATTTGATCAGAGAAGAAACTGCGACAAAAACTACGCAGGTATCTTTATTGTCTTTGTAATTAATATTATATTAGAATATATAATTTAGAAAAGTATAAGAAATTACCTATATTTTTTGGTATAGAATAAGGACGACTAACGAGCCCATCATAGTCGACCTGATCGTAAGTGATGCTATGGCCTATGGACATCTATCTACATAATATAATACATATATTCACGATTAAGAAAAAAATCCACCCGAAGCCTAAGATGGAATGCCTCGTTTCCAGTAAAATAGGTCTCCGGTTCTCTACGTTATATACATATATATATATGTATGTATATATGTGTGTGTGTATACATGTATATATGTTATAACAGCATTTAGCTTCTTTTTACGCTGGTATCATCGATCACTAATAAAAAAACTAGATGCACAATCCCATACAAAAGTTCTCTAAAAATTGTCGCCAAACGTTTTGACGTAATTCTAGTTGATATTAATATAATATAAATTCAACCTTAAGTTAAAATGCCTAAAGTTGTATTGACAAAGCAACGTACAAAAACAATAAATTTTACGACTGAGGCTCGTCGCTTGGACAAGGAGAGTGGATTCCAACTGTACAATAATTTTTGTTACTGTAATTTTAATTTTACATTTTTTTTAAACTTGTTTAAAATAATTGATCTACTTAATAAAGCATAGAATAGAATAGAATAGAATAGAATAGAATAGAATAATTTTTTATTCAATATAGATCACATGTGTAATACTTATTGAAAGTCATTTTTTACTTTACCACTGGTTCGAAAAAAAAACCTCTGTCCTGGGAAGAACCAGCAAGAAACCCAGCGGGACTTTTTTTTAAAGAAAATTTTACAATAATGGTTGTACTAACTATATAAGTACAAAATTTATTTTAGAAACAGCTTGGAAGCGATCACCTCATTCCCAGGGGTTATTATCAACCATGTATTCATTTATACTATAATAACCCTTTTTATACAGTTTCAACTTAACAAAACATTTAAACTTGCTAATGGAGAGAGCCTGTACACTTTCCGGGACCTTGTTGTAATAGCGTATACATTGCCCCAAGAATGAATTACTGACTCTGTGGAGTCGAGAAACTGGTATCACTAGCTTGTGTTTGTTCCTAGTGTTTACAGAATGCACATCACTTTTTTTACTAAAACTACCTTTGTTTTTTTGTGAACATACATTAAATTTTCGTAAATATACTGAGAGGCCAAAGTTAATATATTAATTTCTTTAAATTTATCTCTAAGAGACTCTCTCAGTTTTAGGTTGTAAATAGCTCTAATGGCCCTCTTCTGTAAAACAAAAATAGTTTCTGAATTAGCCGCATGTCCCCATAGCAAAATCCCATAAGACATTATGCTATGGAAATAACTGAAATAAACTAATTTAGCTGTCTCGACACTAGTGAGACCTCTAATCTTTTTTACAGCATAGGCTGCAGAACTTAGTCTGCTTGCTAGTTTGGATATATGGGGGCCCCACTGAAGCTTTGCGTCGAGAGTGATGCCAAGAAAAACAGTGGATTCAACAGGGCTCAGTTCTTCCTCATTTAAAAACACATTGGTACTCAGATTTCTAACATTCATTGTTGTAAATTTAATACATTTAGTTTTATTTCCGTTTAAATGTAAATTATAAACGTTAAACCAATGCACTAATTTTGATATAGCGTTATTCACTTCGTCACATTTAAATGATTTACGTTTAAGTTTAAAAATCAAAGAAGTATCATCAGCAAATAATACTATATCATGATTATCCTCTACAATAGAAGGTAAGTCATTAATATACACTAGAAACAGGAATGGGCCGAGAATTGAGCCCTGAGGGACACCCATTAGTACAGGTGAGCCGGAAGAACTTTTACCATTAATAATAACTTTCTGCATTCTATTACTTAAATATGAAATTATAAATTTAAGCGCTGTGTTCTTGACACCATAGTACTGTAGCTTCCTGATTAATGTCTCATGGTGAACGCAGTCGAAGGCCTTGGAAAGGTCACAAAATATACCCAAAGCATCCTCTGAATTCTCCCATGCACAAAAAATATGTTTAATAAGCTCAACTCCAGCGTTAGTTGTTGAGCGACCCCTTGTAAAACCGAATTGATTTCTATGTAGCAATTTATTAATATTAAAGGA
This sequence comes from Parnassius glacialis, assembly GCA_033319125.1. Classification (NCBI taxonomy): domain Eukaryota; kingdom Metazoa; phylum Arthropoda; class Insecta; order Lepidoptera; family Papilionidae; genus Parnassius; species Parnassius glacialis. The sequence continues at coordinate 41,187,070 of JAVANC010000012.1, read as the reverse complement.
ACTTAACATTTGATCTAAAATTATTTTTTCAAAAATTTTACTAAATGTTGGTAGTACAGAAATTGGTCTAAAATTGGCGGGGTCTAATGTACTACCAGATTTATATAAAGGTATGACTTTACTAAGTTTCATTAAATCAGGAAACACACCAGATTCGACGCTTGTATTAAATATAGTGGCTAGATAAGGTGCTATTATATCTATAATAGATAAAATAACTTTAACGGAAATCCCCCATAAATCAGCCGTTTTCTTAACATCAATAGTTTTAAAATATTTAACAATATCTTTTGGCAGTACTCTATGGAATTTAAAAGTATTTGAACAAGCCTTTACATTTTGTTTAAGCAATGATTCGGCGACAGTAGGAGAAGAGTTTAATGATTTAGTTGTCAAAAAAGGAACATCAGTAAAATGTTTCTCAAAAGCCATAGCAACTTCTTGATCAGATCGGGTTAAATTATTGTTAATATTCAATTGAAAATCCGAGTTGCACGGTTTGACCTTGCCCGTTTCACTATTTATTATTCTCCAGGTCATTTTAATTTTGTTTGATGCAGTATTAATTTTGTTACTTAAATGTAAAGCCTTAGCTGTGGCGCACACCTTTTTAAATATTTTAGAATATGTTTTTACATAATCTCTAAATATAACACTACTATTAAATGATCTTTCATTATAAAGCTCGTATAACCTTCGCCTACTCTTATAAATTCCTACTGTCGCCCATTCATTAAATGATTTGCGACTGTTAAAAGAGAAAGTTTTAGAAGTAAATATCCTACTAAATTCACAAGTTATAATTTTAAATAACGTACCATACAAATAATTAGCACTGTTTTTAAATGAAAGTGATGGAAGTCTTTTTATTATATTACTTCTAAACCTCTCCAAGCGATGTTCATTTATTGGAACAAACACAACTTTCTTATTTTTCTGTTTCTTGTGTATGTAAGGCAATGATACCAACTGTCCACAGTGATCTGAAATTAAATTTTGAATAATTGATTTATGCAAGGGCTTAACATCTGTAAAAATATTATCTATACAGGTCGCACTAGGCCCAGCAATACGTGTTGGTTCTAAGAATAAATTAACAAGATTATACGATTTAAACAATGAGCTAAACTTAATACTAATGAAAGAAGTTTCAAGGAGATTGATGTTAAAGTCTCCACATATTACAACAGACTTGTTCTGTTTACTAAGTTTGAACAAAACTTCTTCCACAATCCAACATAGTCATAAGTAGCACATGGGGGTCTGTAAACACTCACAACAATGAGGTGCTCGAGCTCGACACAAGCCATTTCTACAGTTCGCTCAACAGAGAGGCTCACTATATCCTTACGTTCTTTATATAATAATGATTTATCTGCTAGTATTAAGGAGCCACCACGTAAACTTTTTTCTCTATTGAAGGAACTGACCACCTGGTGATTTCTGAAATTAAACATGAAATTATAATCTTTTAGCCAATGTTCAGTAATACAGAGGATATGTATGTTGTTACTATTTAAAAACAATTCAACTTCTAATTCTTTGCCCATCATGCCTTGTATATTTTGATGCACCAGGTGTAAACAATTTTTATTACTTATTTGTGGGCTACATTCAAAGTTAATTAAACTCTCATTATTGCTAGAGATTGCCTCTATTGTCGCATTTACTAATTTAAATTAGTTGGAACTGATTCCAAATTAATTGTCAAATAATTATCCTGCCCAATAAAAGCAGTCTTGGTAGCCAAAAACTTGGCTGGGTTAAAAAGTAAATAATAAGATAGCACATTTGCTATCAGTCTTAAATTATATTTGGATAAGTAATACCTATCTTTTGTCCAAAACTTTTTTATTAAATTATTTATGTCAATTACATGAAATTTGTCATTATTATCATTACAATTATATGTCAAATTTAAATTATTATTACATATTAAATTATGCATTTGTATATTTAATAAAATATTATTCTATTGTATTCTATGGTGTATATGTGTAATGGTTATATTACTACCTGAATGTAAATATGCTTTTGTATAGGGCACCACATTCATTTAGTAATGAAAGTAATTGAAACAGTCATAATTATTTATTTACTCTTTATCTTGTGTGAAAAATTTAAAGATATTGCTTGACAAACAAGTTAAATCTAAATATAATAGTTACTAAATATAAAAAATAAGTACAAAAAGTTCTTGCAAAATATAAGAATATTACTATCCAAATTTTGACGTTATGTTCATATTTATAGATGTTTAAAAAAACGGAAGACTGAATAATTATAATGATTTCTTATACTTACGCATTCACTACACATTTAAATGAAACTAGTTTTACGGATTTTATTGCGTATATTAACTTATTTTATATTTCCGACGTTTCGAGTACTATAATATTTAGAGAACAATAAAAAACTCTCATTTACAAAAAAAAAATCATACTTTAATAATAAAAAAATAAAAAAAACAATAGTGTTTCCACAAATGGAACAGAATCAACGCATATACCTCGCACAATGACGACATATTTTATTACGAGTTAATTTAAATAATAATTTTACGATGATTTATTGACAATTACAATACAGTCATAACAATTAAGTAATGTTAATATTAATACTTACCGAAAATATGACATTCCATCCTTTATTAGCGTCCTGGATGTGTGAGTTTTACACTTTTCAAACGAGTACTGAGGCATGTTTATCGTCGGAGCATTCGAATGCTACTAGATTAAAAGTGAACCCATATGTTTGAGTGGGTACACATTCGGTTTTGCAATTTTTGGTCACTGATTGTGTATCTAGTTTTTTATTAGTGATCGATGGCGGGTATTTATGAAAACATGCTCCCTCCACGGTCTATAGCTGCAACGTGAAACTACTAAGTATACGTACGTAGACTCATTTCCTATGATATACTTAACGAAGGATGATAAAAATTTAAAGCTTATCAGTGAATCACAAAGAATATTTTAAAAATTATTATTTAAAAATATATATCCTTGTGGGTATAAATAAGCATAATAGAATAATATTCAACATAGACGTTATAAAAAACAACAACTAAACCAGAAAAATGGAAATATAAAGCGCATTTCATAATAAGAAATAGATATGACTAAGTACAAAGAAGGATAAAAGAATAATATTTTACTTAGGCCTTACGGATCCGAGTCGCAGTGGTTTATCAATGAGTTGCGGCCCTGAGGGCCGCAGGTTCTAGTAATCGAATACATTTATTTGTATGGCCTACAAAATATAATTGTTCCGGGTCTGTATGTTTTTCTTGCGAATGTATGTAAACTTTCTCCACGATACAAGAGAAAATCCTAGTGTGGGGGTAATGTATTTGAAAACAAAAAAAAAAACAAAGGAAGTTATAAATAACTTAACATTAAAAATTTTGTACAACAAACTTCAACATATATTATTAAGGATAACTTTAAAACTATTAGTAAGTCCTTGATCAAATTTATATGGGCCCACATGAGAAGTATTAGCTTTTAAACAAAAAAGAAAAAAAAGAATCATCGAATCAGACATCAAAAACGTAGAAAAAAGTTATAAGGTAACACACATAAAAAAGAAAATAGAGTCGAATTGAATACCTCCTCCTTTTTGAAGTCGGTAGAAAAAACGAATAAAAACAACAACAATTACTATTTAAAGCGTATTTTACAAAACCATCATATTCCCTCTGTTAGCACTCTCTTAGCTACAAAACCAATTCATAAAATGCAGTTGTATAACGTAAATCAAAAGTTTCTTCTCATTTTCATGAATAATAGGTGTCGCGTAGCGAGGAATGCAATTATCTCTATCTGCGGAAATCATTAAAAACGACACCACAACTTGTTCCATGAACTGTTTTTCTTCATGAGTTAAATTAATGAGTTTTAATTTCAGGGGACGTTGAAAAATTGCATAGATTTAGAATATATTGGCGTAGAAATAATAGAAATACATTTGATAAATTCAAACGAAGAATGTTTACAGGTGTATATAAAGTTTATGCGAGGAAATCCTCTCGCCCCACCCTTCTTGGTACCAAGGATACTGTATAGCGCTCGAAACGTCGGGTATTAAAAATATGAAATCCGTAAAATTTGTTTTATTCCTATACCTAACCTTGATAAAGTAATATATGAATTGCATCTGAATACGATTCAAAATATATATGCAGATTCTCAATTTGATAACTTCTATGTACTGGGTGTTTACAACTTACCTTATGTTGATTGGATCCCTAGTGATACTGGGCCGAGATTATTTTGCACTGGTACATCATCAACTTGCTTACAAATGAATTGTTTCTTATCTTTTTTAAATGCTTTCAATACTTTTCGAAACTCTAAACATAAAATTTTAGACTTGTTTATCTCGAATAAGCAGTGCTCTGTGCTATTATAGTTCGGACGTTCAGAGAATGCGTTCCTGACATGTCGCGATTGAACTGACGACGTAACTTTGTAATGGCGTTGCAGTTACGATAAAAATATTTTTGCTGGTTGTTTACCGTTTTAACAATTGATGAGCATTAAAACAACATTATTATATCAATAATCAATGAATGTTTTAATTTTGTGCCAAACTGAGTGTCAAATAACTTGGTAAACAATATTTTTCTAAATCTATACTGCGCTATTACAAGGTTATTTCAGCGCTTTGTATTTGTAGTGTTGCGCTAACAATAAAAGGCAATAACAGTATCGTAATCTGTTGTTATACAGTTATACTTTATAAAATAATACGTTTTGTTTTTCTTTATAAGAATTTGAAAATAATGGAATGGTAAATGAAAGGGTGTCTCAGCGCCGATTTTAAACTTTGAATATTTATATAAAAAAAAACAATGGTGTTTATAATATTTTTTGATTTGTAGTGAATTATAGTACATTAGTGCAAATTTTATGTACGGAACAAAATGTCTTCCATCACGACGAATGCACTCTTCAAAGCGGACTAACGAATTTGCAGAAACACGCTGCAGAACGTCAATTGATATGGCCCTCACTTCTGTCGTTATTTTAGTCTTCAGCTGCTCTAAATTCGTAAGAGGGGTATCAAAAACTCTTGCTTTAAGATAACTCCATAAAAAAAAGTCAGCTGGGGTTAATTCAGGAAATCTGGGTGGCCACAATATGTCTCCAACGCGGCTTATGATTTTTCCCGGAAACAACGCTTTTAGTGTGCCCATGGAAACCCTAGCTGTGTGGGCTGTGGCCCCATCTTGCTGAAACCATACACCGGACTCATCAACATCCTCTTCTTGCAGCTGCGGTACAAAAAAGTTATTAATCATGTCGATATACCGCTCGCTCGTCACTGTAACCGTTGAACCTCGATCATTCTCGAAGAAAAATGGCCCGATGATTTTCTTCGCCGATATTGCGCACCATACAGTAAGTTTGGGGCTGTGTAACGCCTTCTGATGTTTTTGTTTTGGATTGCTGAGTGACCAGTAATGGCAATTTTGGCGATTGACGTACCCTTCGAGGTGAAAGTGTGACTCATCGCTAAAATAAACATTGGACATCCCATTTTCCTCTGAAAAAATCTCTAACATCTTCTGACAGAAATTTTTTCGTCTTCTGGTTTGATTTTTTTAACTATTTGGATTTTATAGGGATGTAATTTTAAGTCTAAGGCCAAAATTCGTTAAATACTTGAACGATGAACATTCAAAGAGGCAGCATGTTTTCTAACTGATCGTCGTGGATGCTCCGCGACCGCAGCGGCGACGCGGTCGATGTTTTCAATCGATCGAACAGGTCTAATTCGAGGGCCAATTGAATGTTTCATTAAACATTCTATCGCTCTGAATTTTTTTACCCACGACTTAATTAACTGAATACTCGGGGCATCAGTTAAACGGCGGATTTCATATCGATTACAAAACTTTCGCTTCCCTCAGCGAAAACTCGTTGCAAAAATACGCCTCTACTGCGTACGCGCGGTGCGCGCCAGACCACTGGGACATAGCGACTAAAAAAACCGCACTAATCACCTACCGAACGCTACTTCTCCCCTCCCGCTAACCCCGCCGGTTACCGAGAAATTCGTGTTTAAAGTTTAAAATCAGCGCTGAGACACCCTTTATAAGATAACTTTTATTAAATATAAAAATAAAACTACGACCAAACCGAACGCGCGAAAGAAAGTAGCATTTTTATATTTAGGTTGAAAATGGTAACCCCAAATGGCGTTATGGGCCGCCATTTTATCACGCTAAAACAGTTGTCTGTTGTCGTTTCGTGCGTATAGACTATGATCTTCAAGTGTTTTCGATCTGTTTTTATTTGATTACCCGGCTTTCGTTTATTGGACTGATTCTGCTTTTCAAACTGACATCGGCGCTAAATCGGACTTCGATTGTGTTTTGTATTGCGTTCTTTTTACTTTTCGTGCATAATAATGCCTAAACGTGAAAAACATTGAAAAGTGGAGCCCGTGAGTTATTCATCATGCTGCAAGATTACTTTGAGCGGGAGCGGCAAAATGGCTGACCCCTGTTACCTGTCGAACAAGTACAAGAATGCGTCTCTCAGGCGCTTGGAGTTAGCAAACGAACGATAACAAATATTAATAAAGAAAAGTTCGGCTCTACTGGCACGGAAGATAATATTTTACGTACTCTGAAGAAGAAACGTAGAACTATACCCGTGACAGATATTGACACCTTTGACGCCGATGCTATCAGAAATCATATATATGGTTACTATTCCAGAAACGAATATCTCAACAGGAAGAAGCTTTTGGCATCGTTAAGAGAAGCTGGACTGTTAAGCGGAGGTAAAACTGCTTTAACCAAAATCTTTAAAGATATTGGTTTTTCGTATAAAAAAAACAGACAAAAGAAAAATTTTATTAGAACGATACGACATAATTTTAAAACGGATAAGTTTTTTGAGAAAAGCAAAAAATATTGATAACTGGAATAATGTCGTGTTCATTGACGAGACATGGCTAAAAGCCAATCACACAGTTTCCCGTTCTTGGACGGATGATACACAAGCGTCGACGTCGAACGAGTCGACGAAAGTACCAATGGGTAAGGGGGCCCATCTGATAATATGCCACGCAGGTTCTGCAAAATACAGCTTTGTGGAGAACGCGTTACTGGCATTTCAATCAAAAACCACAAATGACTACCACGAGGAAATGAATGCCACTACATTTAAAGAAAGGTTCCAGAACGTGCTTTTGCCTAGCCTACCAGAGCCTTCTGTAATATTCATGGATAATGCCTCCTATCACTCGGTTCAAATACAAAAACCACCTACCCAAGCTAATAAAAAAGAAGAAATGGTGGCTTGGTTACAAGCAAAAGGCATTGACGCAAATATGCAGATGCTAAAACCAGAGCTAATTAAATTAGATAAAGAAAATAAAGCGGCAAATGTGCGATACGAAATCGATGAACTGGCTCTGGAGTACGGTCATCGCGTTCCTAGAATTCCACCGTATCATTGGCAATATAACGCGATTGAGCTAGGCTTAAATAAAAGGTTACGCCGCCCGCCACAATACTTCCCCGCCATTCAGCACGAAAAAGATGATGACCCTATTAAAAGAAGCCTGCGGGGAAGTCACAAGAGATGACTGGGCAAAGGTTGTTGAGAAGACTAAAAACGTGATTGTGGACCATTTTGACCGAGATATCAGGATTGATTCTGTTATTGATAATAATATAGTTATACATGTAGGCGAAGATGATGATGAAGACACCACCTCCTCAAGCGAATGGGAGTCTGATTAATATTCTGTACGCACATTCAATTCAATGTACTTTATTGCATAGAAATACAGATTGTAACTTTGTAACAAAGAATAAATAAAACAATTTTATTATATTAATATTACCTTTTTTTCGTTTCCACTTAAATTACTAAAATATAAATTTTAAATGATTCCGCCAATTTAAAACGAAAATAATCTTAAAAATAACGCGGCGGTTCATTTTGGAGGAACGGTAACGAACTCAGTGTTATGTTGTGCCCATCACTAGTCGTGACTAACTGATAAGTGTCAGGAACGCATTCTCTGAACGGCCGAACTATACCCCAAGATACTTTACTACAGGTAGATGATTATCATCGAACTTTTTGCGCTTTAATTCCCCTTGAAAGTAAGATTTTCTCTATGAAACGTTGTCAAAATCGCAAATATAACTTTCATAAGGCAAATTATGAATTAATTAATTCCAGTTTGAAGAATATTAATTGGGAACAATTACTTTCCCCACTCTTATTAGAACCAGCTACAAATACTTTCTATGAAATTATATATGGGATTGTTAAACAGCATATATCACTCTCCGATTCAAGATTACCAAAATATCCTAAGTGGTTTTCACCTTCTTTAATTCATATATTTAAAAGTAAAAAGAAGGCATGGGCTAAATGGAAAAATACAACAACATATCAGACTATAAAACATTTTCTATGTTTAGATCAAGATTTCGTGACCAGTGTAAAAAGCATATGTTAAATATATGGAATCACTTGAGGATGCTATTCTTTTTTTTATAGGATAAGGGTGACAAACGAGCACACAGTCCACCTGATGGTAAGTGGTTGCTGCGGCCCATAGACATCTACATCTATCCTCTATTACAAATCAAAATGCATATGCGTTGTCACCCGTGAGGACTAAGATGGAATGCCTCATTTCCAGTAAAAAGGATCTCCGGCCACCTGCTCTCACCAAGCGAAACGCAGAGGTAAACCTTTACTTCACGCTGGTTTTCTTTGAGGTCGTGGTACCACCCCGGTTCGAGCCGGCCCATCCGTGCGACAGCAAAGCTGCCGCGTGGCTCTACCACTGTTTCCTCATAATACAAAAAAATTCTGGACTTTTGTATCTCATAATAGAGGTAAGACAGGTATTCCATCAAATATAATTTTTAAGGGAAAATCTTCGTGCGATCCTGATGAAATTTGTAACATGTTCTCCTCCTTTTTTCAGTATGTTTACGAAGCTTCAACTCTAGATACGTGGACACCATCAACGAACTTTGCTGACAATGGTGTTCTAATAAATGAACTTTATTTTAATATTGATAAGGGTAAAAATGCTATAAAATCTTTAGACACCTCGAAAGGAACTGGGCCTGATGGCCTACCCGCCATATTTTTTCTCGGACCAAATATATTATATGTGTGCCTCTGCATATTTTGTTTAATAAATGCATGCAAGAGCGAACTTTTCCTAATATGTGGAAGCGTGCTAATGTCGTTCCCGTATATAAAATTGGGTCAAAGGATAACATCAAAAATTATCGTCCAATTTCAGTCTTATGTACTGCATCAAAACTTTGTGAAAGATTAGTACATAATGAAATCTTTCCAATTCTTCATAATGCTATCATACCAGAGCAACATGGCTCCGTAAAACAAAGATCAACTATAACTAACTTGACCCTTATGTTGGTGAGCTATTTTTAATATCGATAATCGATTACAAACAGATACCGTATATATACAGATTTTCAAAAAGCATTTGACATAGTTGAACATGAACTACTTCTTAAAACGATAGCATTTAATGGAATAAGAGGCAAATATGGGTTTCTTCATATATTTTAAATAAGACCCAGACAGTTGTTTTATATGGCCACTGCTCTAAAACTATAACAGTAACATCTGGTGTGCCACAGGGATCCATACTTGGCCCCTTGCTCTTCATCCTCTTTATTAATGACATAAATGAATGTTTTAAGCACTCAAAGTTTTTTTTTATATGCTGACGATCTGAAGGCTTATAAAACTATAAAAAATGTAAATGATTGTTTATTGTTTCAAGATCTTAATAATTTGAGTTTGTACTATATAAAAAAATAAGCTTTATTTTAGTATCAACTACACCCTCTGTGACAAACTATTGCATATAGTCTCTTTTGTTCGAGATCTTGGTGTAATTTTGGACCAAAACTTCTCTTCGATTTACATTTAGAGAAAATTATAAGTAAAGCATATCAACTTTATGGTCTTGTCATGAGATGATCAAAAAAATTCAAAAACCTTCAACATATTTGTATTTGATTAAGATCTTGATTCAGATGAAATTAGAGTATGCATGTGTTATATGGGACCCCTACTATGCAAAATATAGTGAAGCCATAGAAAGAGTTCAAAACAAGTTTTTACTCACGCATCGTCTTTAATATTTTACCTTTTCATATGACAAACTTCGTGTTAAATATAACTTAGTCACAATGAGATCGAGACGTTTATTATTACAAGTTATGTTTTTCTTTAATATTTGTCATAATAAATTTGATTGCCCAGCGCTTTTAAACCAGATAGGATTGATAGTACCTCGCCATAATAACTTACGTAGTGTATGCCGACGATGTGTGTTCGCCATTAGTGCTTGCCGTAATAATTCCGGCAAACGCATACCACTGCGACGGTTGATGTCGGTATATAATGATAAGTTCGTAGATATAGATATTTTTGCAACACCTTTACCCAAAGCCAAAAACAACTGATGCTGCACTTAAAAAAAACATATATGTTATTATATTTTCTTTCACTTTTTCCTTTTTATAATATCTTACTTATACGAGATTATGCATATATATACAGGGTATTTTTGGAACGCTCCCGAAAACTATGACAGGCGACAGCACCAAGTATACCTTTGATCATAGGTCACAAATAAATTCGATCCTGATGAAAAAAAAATCATCTTTTTACAACGTTTTATTAGCTTTATTCACGCGCCATCATGTTAGTACAGCTA